>VDFB02256132.1:7122314-7722314 GCA_007258455.2 Sequoia sempervirens
GATGAAGGATTGAGATAAGAGGATGTGGATGGGGGATCAAGATAGGGGTATTGTGACGACAAACTAGGATAAGGGGATGATGTAGATGAAGGATATGATGGATATGATGGACATCCCTTGTCAAAGGTACCATAAGGAGTGTGATTAGGCATAGATGAAGTCATGATGGGATAACTCGATGGGGTGATTGGAATGACAGAACGAGAGTTCAGAATGATGAAAGGATGTGTTAAATGGATGAACGTTTACTCAAAATGAGTAAACGGATGAGAATGGTAGGGCATACCACCCTTGAGGAGGCAGATGGTGAAGAAAAAAGGTGCCTCGGCCAACTTCTCAAAAGTATGAAGTCGTATATATCATCAGAAAGAGCACGGAAAAATGAGAAGAACTGCCTTTGAACGGAGTCAATCAGATAAATGATATGGAAATGGCAACCCCGAGAAGAAGGAGCAGAAGGTCAGGTCCACCACTGCATAAGGACAGGTCTGCCACTACATGAGGACAGGTCCACCACTGCACAAATCCGCCACTGCACTAGGACAGGTCCGCCACTACACTAGGACAAATCCGCCACTGCACTAGGACAAATCCACCATTGCACTGGGACAGATCCGCCACTACACCGGGACAAATCTGCCACTGCACAGGGAAAGGTCCACCAAAGGATAAGGACAAGTCCGCCAAAAGGATAAGTTTAGGCTTGATGTTTTGATGGATGGGTTAGGCAAAGGATCCAAAATATAGCAAACACTAATAATGACTGGTTTTGCACGAGAAAGACAATTCAGACAACACAACCCTAAGATTAGTAGAGATGGGTATGGCCAACAAAGTCTTCTACTCTAGGATAAACATGGTTGCTAAGGAGTCCTCGATATACGCACAGTACATGAGGCCCAAACCGTGAACACCAACCCATTACAAGCGTGAGTCGGGAACCTTAGCGAGATACTAGAGGCTCGGACCAACTCTTCACATCATCCCGACGCTTCGCCAATTACAACGTGGTTGGATTGAGGTACAACTTTCGCTCTCCCCCCTTTATATACCACGCCAGTACGCGTGGTTGGAATCGTCCCTTGGGGTGATGAAATCCCCAAGCAGGTCCCACTAAGAAAGTGAAAAAGGGTGACTCAAAAGGACTTGGAAAGTTATGATTTCTCGTCACCCAGGATCGCCAAATGGCGCAAGGGGATTGGATACGTCAAATAGCCTTCCCAAACACGCCAAGTAAGGTTTATTGACACCCCTTTGATTAAACTATGTTCCTATTTTACCAAAAGACAATAACTTGAAATTTTACCTTCGGGAGGACAGGTCTGCCACTCTATAAAGACAGGTCCGCCACTGCATTAGGACAGGTCCGCCACTGCATTAGGACAGGTCCGCCACTGCATTAGGACAAGCCTGCCACTGAATTAGGACCAGTCTGCCACTACACTGGGATAGGTCCGCCACTAAATTAGGACCAGTCTGCCACTGCACTAGGACAGGTCCGCCACTCCGTCAGGACCAATCCGCCACTCCAGGACCAGTTCGCCACTATGTAACCTGGACCTGCAAAAATACAAAAAAAAGCAAACATGAAAGAAAGAGACCCATTTGTGGGTCCCACCGGGCGTGCCAGAAATGTGATAGGTCGAAATAGAGCATTAGAAATCAAGCAACAAGTTAAAAGAGTGCAAATAAACAACTTAAAACAACCTACACCTCAAGATTAGCCTAAGTTGGAAACAATGCAAGACAAAGCAACAAATGGAACTTTATACCTTGCATTGAGTCGATCCTTTGGTTGGCCCTTCGATCTTTGACGTGTATGCTCCTTGGATGGCACAAGATGTGAGATGTGAGATGCAAATGATGCTTGGAAACATGAAAATAGCTAAGTGTTGGTTGAGAAACAAAACTGCAAGAGTTTGGCTAGCACAAATGATCTCCCAAAATGAGAGAAAAGAGGGGGTATTTATAGGATTTTTGGGAAATCCTAGGGGAAATGGACGGTTGAGATTGAGCCACCAAATATCAAGATGTAGGGCTAAGGTGAGTTGAGAACTCACAAGCCCTCACATCTTGACATGTGGCATGTGAGATAGCCCTAAAAGGTGAAGTGGACATGAGGTGGAAGGAGAAGGACATGACATGGAGGGGGGTACAAAGTACCTTGGGATTGGACAAGATCTCCTCATAAAGGAGGTCCTTGTCCCCATGTGGGTGAGAGGACATGTGAGGAATTAAAAATTCCTCAAATAGTCTCATGGGGAGATGGGAAAGAATAAACAATAAGTGAAGGACATGTGGGAAGAAGTGAAGGAATTAAAAATTCCTTTTGGGTGTCTTGGGGGATTAAAAGGTGAATTAAAAATTCACATAGGGAAGGGAGATGCCTTGTCCAAAAGGGGAAGGCCTTTAATAGGGTTGACTAAGGACACATGTCATAAAGGACATGGGGAAGAGAAAAGGAATTTAATATTCCTTGGAAGGATAAAAGGAATTAAAAATTCCTTGAGAGGTTGATTAGGCTAGTTAGTGAAGGATTAGAGGATGGTTAGGTGGCTAAGAGAGATTAGAGGCCAACTTGAAAAAGTTGGAGGATGTGACACCTCCTAATCAAGGATTAGGCATGTGCACATCCTAATGATGAGATTAGAAGATGGATTAGGATAAGATAAAAATGATGGAGGATGTGACATAAAGGGGATTAAATAAATAACATATTTATTTAATTCAATTGATGGAAGGAGGATTAAAGAGATAAGGTATTATTGATTAAATACCTTAGGGATTTAGAAAAATTAAAGATATTAATTAAATAATAGTAGTATTACTTAATTAACAAAAATAAGACGAAAGGGGATGAATTTGGATAAATTAAGTGTCCAAATTTAGACGTCAGGTTCCTCAAAGATGAGCCGTGGGCCCAACCTTTTATGGATCTTTGTGTACGACAGTTTGGCAGACAAGTTGTTAACTATATTGAGGGAGGATGTTGGAAGAAGCTACATGAGGTTGAACCTGGTTTGGAGATTTTGTTTAAGGCTATATCTCTAGTACACATTCCCTCTTCCCCTTCTCTAGATAAACTTGTTTGGAAGCCTTCCTCTAATTAAAACACTCGTTTGCTTCGACTTTTCATTCTAATGAAGCCTTTGTTGGCCCAACTCCTTTTTGGGCTTCTGTGTGGTCCTCTAGATTGATTCCTAAGGTTAATATTTTCTTCTGGCTTTTCTACCAGAACAAAATATTAACTATTAACAATTTTGTCAAAAGAGGTTTTGTGATGCCTAACAGGTGTTTTCTATGTGAAGGAAAAGCTGAAAATGCTTGTCATTTGCTGATTGGATGTAGTTATGTTAGAATGGTTTGGGCTTGTGTGCTATCTCTTTGGAACTTATGTTGGGTGTTTCCTGGATCTATAAATGAGTTGTAGTCTCAATGGATTGGCCCCTCGCTCAATCCTGCTCTTTAGATTTTGTGGTCTCTTTCTCTTTCACACATTGCTTGGGGTGTCTGGCTTGAGCGAAATAATAGAATTTTCAGAAATTCTACCCTCCCTACTACTTTTGTGGCTTACAAAATATGTGTTTCTATTAAAGAAAACTTTATGGCTGGGATCTCTTTTCACAATGGGCTGAAGATAAATCTTAGCCCTTATGATAACTCTATTTCTCAAAAGTGGAAGTTGTCTTATGATATTTCCCTCCTGGTTACAAAAGGAAAAACTTCTAGAGATGTTGTTTGGAAAGCTCCTACAGAAGGTTGGGTAAAGGTTAACTTTGATGGGGCTACTAAAGGGAATTCGAGACCTATAGGTTGTGGGGGAGTGATTAGAAACTCTAATGGTAGGCTCGTTTTGGCTGTGGCACTCCCTTTGGGAACCCAGACAAACCACTATGTGAAAGTGGTTGCAACCTATCATGGTCTCAAATTGGCTCAAACTAAAGGCTATAGGAAAGTGTGGTTGGAGGGGGACTCTCTGAATATCATAAATAATTTGAAAAATTGCATGCCCCCCTCTTAGACTATTGAGTCTTTGATAAGGGATTCGATAGATATTTTGAAATCCTTTGATTATTTTTATATATCACACATCTTAAGAGAAGGTAATGGGTTAACAAACATTTTCGCTAACATTGGTGTTAAAGAATTTAGGGAGTGGGGTCTTAATGACCCTCTTCCTATAGAGGCAATTGATACTATGAACCATGATTGCTAATTTTAATTTGTTCAACTTCTCATTATGGTTGGCGGAGTGCATGCCTTTCTTCACATGGCTAATTGTGATGAGAAAGGATGGTGTGCAAGATTTGAATCAAGAGATTAGTACAGGAGTTGGGTGTCGTAGGAAACGAAACTCTATGGTCATTATTATTCCCTGCTCCAACTTTGGCCTCACACAGATTTTGGGTGGTCTTTGTATTGTTTTCCAGAGTCTTCTTTGTTATGTGCTTGAAGCCCTCAAGCTGGTTACTACTAATTGTGGCGAGATGGGTGGAGACAGAAATCATGTCAAACCCTCCTCATGCGAAGCTGCTAAGAAGAGAAAGGAGGTTTGGCAAGTACTGGAGAAGGGGGGGTTAACACCCTACTTGGAGAAACTCCATGGTAATAGTCATCAGGTTACAAATCTTTTTGTTAAAGGATGGAATGACAAATTAAGCTTTATGGAATGAAATTTGAGGTTAATGAAGAATTTATTACTGGTATAACTAGTTTGCCTGTGGATGACATCAAAGTCTTTAGGGATAAAAAAGAGGCACATACCGCTATAAAAATATTTTTCAAAGATGATGAAGAGAAGGATTTGAGGACTGTAAGGAGTGGAGGATAGCAAAGAAGTTTTATTAAGGCTTTATGGGGGGATGTTGTAGAGGAGATAATACACTACATTATGTTGGAAGGTCATTTTTTTGTGATTAATGCATACCACTTCATCTTGCTTAATCACTTCTGACACAAGAAGAGGGTTTCATTCCCATTCTATCTTCTAATGTCTCTTGATTTGGGTCTTAAGGACCACAAGAAAAATTAGAAAAATCCCATCTTGCATGTTGGATTAATTCTTCTCATCTCTGATTATGCAAAGAATTTTGAGGATACTAAACCTATGGTCACTCCGAAGGGTAAACAGTCCAAACTTGTTGAGGAGTATGAGACTGTTTCTGAAGAGGAACCTACCAGCAAAAAAGTCAAGAAAAGGAAATAGATTTTTGAGAAAGAGTCTGAGTTGGAGGAGGATGTGATCTATGTTCCTAATTCCCTTGCACCCCTAGAGGAGGGTCCACATTCCCCTGCTATGGGAAAGAAGAAAAAAGGGGTTCCTTGTGCTAGTGAGGGTTATTTAACTTGTAGCAAAGAAGCTATTGTTATTGTGCCGAGTAGGGGTTTGAAGGTGAAGAATGACTTGTATGGGGAGGCCTCCTCGCCGCCCCCGGTTGCCAAGCATAAGATGGTTTTGGGGGAAGGAAGTGGGAAGAAAAGGATTTTGAGGATCGCGAGCCAAATTCTGGAAAAGGATCATCCTCTCACTAGTGTGGGCAACCTCTTTGTTGATGATTCCTCGAGTGTCAAGCTGATTATGTAGCTGAAAGATAATTCTAGGGAAGCTACTATTGTTGTCGATATCCAAGATGTGGATTTAGAGAGGATCAAGAAGAGAAAGGCGGTGCCGGAGGAAATTGCAAGCTCCATCTACAAACTCAAGTCTTCGATTGCTGTTGAAAAAGGTAAGGACACCCCTACTGGTCAAGATAGGGTTAGTTCCTCTGAGGAAGAAGATGCTTTGGGAAAAGGGGTTTTCAATATTGATAGAGAATATTTATCTGATGTGCTTGGATCCACTCGTGAGGGGTCCATTGTCTTGTTTAAGCTTTTTAAATGGTTTTTTCATTAACTCAATAAAACTAATGTCAAAGTTAAGGGTGTGGTTAGTAAGGCTGAGGGGTCCTCTATCCAGAATTAGATAGATGAGCTGTTTGAATCCTTAAATACTGTGGCAAACACTATTGCAGAGGAAATTCTCAAAATGAAACAAAATCTTGAAGGAAGAATCCTCATCCTTGAGGATCAAATGGTGAAAATTTGGGATATTGTTATGAGAGGAGGGGAGGTGCATAAATCTGTTGGTAAATTTGAGTCTACTGTTGTTACTTCCCCTATGGTTAGTGCTAAGAAGCGTAAGGATAGTTCCCATGCTGAAGAGGTTGTTGTTGCTGGTAAACTGATGGAGGAGGAAGGTGTTGTTGGGAAGGGTGGTGAGAAAGGTATTGTTTTGATTTCAGAGGTAAATACAAATAGACCTAGAGCTAGGACAAGGAACAAAACTAAAGCTCAGGTTGGGGCATCTGGGAAGGATATTTCTTATGTTTGTGATGATGCTCAAAAGGTTATGGCTAGTGACGTGGAGGGGGCAAATATTCTGAAAAGCATGTAGTGCTATTGTTGGGTTCCTCTTTTATGGCTGACTTTTTGTTGATGGGTCACTGTTGTTGGGTTGTTTTTTGGATTAATGTTTTTATCTTTTATTTTAGCTACTTCCTGATGTAAAGGGTTTTGGGGCCCCTTGAAAACCTATTTTTTACCTCTAATAAAAAATAACTAAGCTATGTTAATTAGAGTTTAGATTGTTGAAAGTTTTTGTCATTAAGTTCTCTCATTAATAATTTAACTAAAAGAAATTAACATCGAAATCTAATAATTACATTTGGTTATAACATTAATTCATTTTTTGTTTTAATTTAATCATTTATAGTAATGAGATTGATCTTGATAGTCTTATAGTTGTATGAATCTCAATTAAATTTATTGACTCTACTACTATTATGAAATTATGTTAAGAGTGTATTGCTCTTACTTTCATAAGTTTAAATTAAGTAATAGAATCTTAGACTTGAATTTTTCTAACTTGAAAATATCAAATGAATATAATTTCTTTTCAAACTCTTAGATAACATAGATTGGGAGCAAGATAAAGTTACCCTAGACCAAAATGAGTCTTTCACATACTCACTTTGTGTTAAACATTAATTGTGGAATTGTAAACATGATGCCATCAAATGCGCAAAGGAAATTCCTTATATGTAGTCTTGTTTCATGTTGTATGAGACAAAATTTTTGGTGATTGTTTTTTTTGTTTAGTCATTTTAAAAGTGGTCATGACACTATTCCCCCTTACCATTTTAGCTATAGAAGGAAATTCACCTTTGTTCCATAGATCTCTCCCTCTAGTTTATTTGTCTTTAATAGTTTCTTTTTTTTCCTCCACCTACCAATTTGGTATTCAAAGGAAATTAAGTCTTAACACAATACATTACTCTTGCACTTGTAGCTCCATGTCCTTTAATGGTTCCTTTAGTTCCTCCACCTACCTATTTAGTAGTTAGAGGAAATTAACCCATAGTGAGTGATCCCCCTCATGTTCCCATAGTCTGTGAGTCTATAGTGGTTGCTTTCATCCCTCCTCCTATCCATAAGATAGAGAAAGCAAAGCAACCCATCCTAGAAAACCCTCTTCCTCTAGCTAAATTTCATGTCTACACTAGACAAATTTAGCTTGTGAGTGATTTCAAGCATCATCAATGTGTCATGGCTCCAAATTTTTTCATCATGCTAGACCTTGATCTTAATGATCCCCCTTGCATGCATCCACATATTTATTTCATACCACACCATATCCTCATCCCAAGC
Source organism: Sequoia sempervirens (assembly GCA_007258455.2). NCBI lineage: Eukaryota > Viridiplantae > Streptophyta > Pinopsida > Cupressales > Cupressaceae > Sequoia > Sequoia sempervirens. Next base: position 7,130,001 of record VDFB02256132.1, read on the forward strand.
CTCTTCCTACTCTACCCCTTCTATTCTTCCTCTAGATATATATGAGGAACCTTAAAAGAGTTCAAGCAGTCCTGGCTTTGTCCCTTGATCCCCATCTTCTACCCATGATCCCTAAAATACCTCACTCATATGAGCCTTTAGACACTCCAAATTTTGACATAATCTCTAGTTCCACCATTTCTTATTTAGTTTCATTCCATTATACTCATAGTTAGGTCTAACCAAATGTCCTCTACCCTACCACAATTGATATAGATATTGTAGACATCGAAAATATACTGATTGACATCGTGCATCAGATCCTGATTTACTAACATAATTTCTTCCTAAATCATCCCTCAGTCTAACTGTTTAATCAAATTCCCTCATCTGATTAAATTCATCAATATTCATCTCTTAATTAAATAAATTATTTTGTCTAATTAAGTCACTTTCTCTTGTTAATTAAATCAATCCATCTGATCTAATTATCCCTATTTAATTAAATAATCAATTTATTTGATTAAATCTCTAAAGTCTATCCATTAAATTAAATAAATTAAAACCTTGTTTGATTTAATCTAACACCATCCCTTTTAATTAAATAAATCAAAATATTTATTTAATTATCCTTTTATCATATTCCTCTCTTATTTGATTTAAATAAATCCATAAATTTGAGTCAAATAAGTCACATCATCTAATCTCCTGTTAAATTAATTAAACCCTTGATTAATTTAACCTCATCTCATGTCACATCCTCTAGATAATGCAAGTTGCACATGAAAATAGATTTAATTCATTTATTAAATCCCTATTTTCCCACATGGCATTTTTGGAATATTCTCTCAATTTGAATTCAAAAATTCCAAGTCAACATGTACATCCAACAAGGCATTTAAACCTCTTACATGTCCTTTGCCTTGAGCCAAGTGGCATTTATTGCATTTTCCCTTCCCTCTTACATGTCATTTCAACAAATTTGAATTTCAAATATTGGCATTTATTGGCACAAACCCCAAATCTTGCACAACCATCATCCATTCATAGCTTGACAAGTGGCACCATATCATTGGATGAAAGTTAGTCCCACATTGCTGAAATTTGGGCATTCATCCATCTTGAAATCCTATAAATGAAGAGCTCCTCTCCTCATTTCATCATCCACAATCCAAGCAAAGTTACCATGCTAAAATACTTAGCCATTTCCATACATCATTTGAATTCCTAGTTAGGCTTTTTGTAGATTTGGCTTGGAGTTCTCATATTTTCATCAAAAGTGGATCAACAATCTCTTCAACATTCGAATCTTGCATCATAGGAATTGGGAAAGGGCCAATTTTCACATCAAATTGGCACCAATTCCCCCATGGGATCAAGTGTTTGTTATTTGAATTAGGATTGAATCTAGTTTTTATCATTTTCTTTGTGTTCTTGCTTATTTTCTTTCCTATTTTTGAGTTTGCAAATAAATTTCATGGGGAATCCTTCTTTTAGCTTGTAATTCCTTGTCTAACTCATTTATTCATGTTGTTTTGCAGGTATTAGGAAAAGGGTTCGCACATTTGGTGCTAGAAGGAGAGTTTGACATCAATATTTCTAACATTTCCTCAAAATTTCCACATTTTCTTGACACAAGAAATTCCAACGCGGGCTCGTCAGTGTCTCTATTTTAGCACCGTGGGCTCATCAGCGTCGCTATTTTAGCATCGCGGGCTCGTCAGCATCACTGTTTTAGCGCCACTGGGCTCATCCCACCAAAAAATTCAAATCCTAAACCTCGCCGCTGGACTCGCTGATTTGCATCAGTTTCAAAAAATTTTAAACTCTGACGCTTTCAAAAACTACGATGCTGGGCGAAAAGAGCGACGCAATCATGCTCTCTGTCCCAACACAGAGTGCCGCTGACTGGTAAAGCGGCGCTATAAGAGCGACACTGGGAGGAAAAAATAGTGACACCTTCACGAGTTGCGACGCTGGAAGATAGTAAAAGGGAGAAATTCAATTTTTAGCACGTGCTTTAATTTATGATTGCTTCTTCCTCTGTTTTCTGCTTTTTAAATTTATGTGTTTTTCCAGAATCTGACTGTTTTCCTCCTTTGTAGGTTGGAAATCAAAAACTAAGGGAAGAGAAGCATGGTGATGATATTTTGTCCAATTAAAGTGTTTTTAAACACTTAAGTGTTTGTTTGACACTTCCTTAGGAATTTTGTCATCTTTTCATCTTTAGAACACTAGCTTTCATTTGGGCTTAAAAAGAACTTTTCAATTCCATTTATTGCAAAGGTTAAAATGAACAATAGGATCAACAACTTACTAGATTTTGTTTATGGGATTAACAAATTGAACAAATGTTTATCACTTGTCTTTTTGGTGCTCTAAAATGAACTCACATATTGCTTTGAGGATTTAACAAGAACAAGTGTAGTTGTGTTTTTTGTGAGGGCTTACTTAGACTAAAGCCATTGGAAAAGGACGTATGCGCTTCTCTCGCGCTTTATAGCGATCTTGAGTATCAAAAGGCCTTTTCCTTGAATTTGGGATAAGACAAAGCAATTACCTCCACACTTCGATTTGGGCTTAAAATTGAACAAACTCTTGTGCGAGTGTGAGTGGGGGCATTTTCACGTACATTCTCTCTCTTTGTTGCTATCAAAGATTGATCGAGTTACAGATTTTGTTTTTCATTCGCTTTTGTTTATCTTAGAGGGTCTGCCTTGGGGAAAAAGTACTCACCCAAGGGAACGCCTCAACCGGTAACACTCTAAAGCCAAGAGTATTTCCAGCCGGGATATAAATGTGGATATTGGAAGAAACGCCAATATCACGCAGTTGACTCCGACAAGATGGATCCGAAAGGGGACTCTTGCCACATTGGGTCAACTCCTACGAATGAAAAGTCCTTACTAAAACCCATGTGCTAGAATTTTTCAAAATCCTTTATCTATTTGTTGGTGCAAGAACGGTCATTCTGAAGCCAGCCCACACTTTTACGGTCTTCTAGTAGAAATGGAAAACATGCCATGGGAGTTTCATGGGTGTTAATGCTTGGTTGCCCCATATAAGTGAGTGTCGTGGAGGGGAGCCAATGGGGTCAAGCATCTAACCATTTGCTAGAGATAAGTGTAGCTGGACTTGTCCAGGTGGGAATCCAACAAATATTGTCTTACACATCCATAGGATTGTACTTATTCTTAGGTTACAAAATGCATTGCTTTATTGAAAACATCTCAAAAACAAACACTTAACATCATCCAAATTTCAAACTGTTTTGAAGATAAATACAATTGACTCAATCCATATGTTTTTGCTTTCCCTTGGGATTCACATCCTTAGAGGTTTCTAAGCATTGGATTATATCACAATTTGTCTTCTTAAGTAAACAATAGGAAAACCCTTGCCTTAAGTTCATTAAATTTCCACATAACATATCTTGTGGGGTTTGAAGAAATTAAGACATTGGACATCTTATTTTGAAAACCTAATTGAAGAAAGTGTTTTTGGTAAAATAAAGACATTAAGCAAAGCTAAGCAAAATGAACTTTCATATGTGTTGAAGATTCCAAATCCCAAAGCACAAACCATTGATTGGAAATCTGAAAATGAATGTTCAAATGAAATCATTTCTTGGTTACAAAGTTCATTAGGAACATTTGTATGCTCTTCAATACCTAGGTCTAAGCAAACAAGGTGTATTTTTTTTAGGTTCATCCTAGGATCAAAACACATCAAAATCCTTTTCATCTATCCATCAAAACATCAAAACAAAATCCATCTCACAAATCATCTTTTGGAAAATCTTGAAATCATCCTTGATACTAGGCTTTTTGGCAAAATCAAAAATCATCCAAAACATTGAAACTATATCCTTGAAAACATCAATCAAAATCACTTTTGGCTAGGTATGTGTAGATGCATCCTTTTGCATATACTTAGTCAAAATTATCAAAAACCATCTTGTCTATCTTAGTGTATGTAGATGAATCCTTCTTCATATGCTTAGTTAAAACAAATCATCTTGTTTGAATAGGTGTGGATAGATGCATCCTTCTCCTCACACATATTCAAATTATTATCCTTTGAACAAATCTATCCCTTAGATCATTATCAAACATCTTAGGGTTCTTTTGTTCAGAATCAAAGTCAAAAATCAAAGTCAAGGACAAAACCCCAAAAATTTGAAATCCAATCAAATCAAAGTCCTAAAAGCCTAGTGTCTCATTCAAGACTTATCAAAAGCCACAACATCCATATCATCCATCCTTAAAACATCATCATCATATCATCATTACATTTTGATCCTCAAAGCATCCTAAAACTTTATACTTTGGAGCATAAGATAACGAACAATCCAAAGAATCAAGAGATTCATCTCCCATATTCTTGAAGATTGATCCTTGTTTTATGGTTCAAATGAGATCTCAATACAAGAAGAGTATGGAATCCAACAAAGAAACACCCACTTCAAGCGATCTTAGCCAAACCAATGTAGAAATGAATCTAGCAAAATCAAGTAATCCATTGACCCTCTCATCATCCCAAAATCCGCAAGAAGAAAATCAAGGGGAGGACCTTACCTTTGGAATGTCTCGCGAGGAAATGACTAAAATGCTACAAAATCCGGACAACCATAGAATCATCAACATCATGATGAGACTTAACCCTTCGTTGTACATGCTTGAACTAGCAAAAGAAGGGGCCAAGTTGCCTTCGAATTTTGATGTGAGTAATATAGTAGATACATCATTTCCTCCCATCTCATCCACCATCCCCATTTCATCTACACCTCCATCCCAAAATATCATGCAAAAAATTTTGCAAATCACAACATCATTTGCTCCAACCCAACCCAATGTTAACAAGGGAAACACATTTCTCAATGCTCTTCAATCACATCCCCTTGTTAATAATCAAAACTTGGACACAAACACCACATTGGAACAAAAAATTCCCCTAAATCCATTGCACAAAAATGTTCCTCTCACTTTACATTATGACCCATCATCAACATCTTTTTATGGAGCACCACAAACACCTCTTCTCACAAATTCACAAGAGGAGGGAGATATGTTTGAACCAGGGAGCATATTTGACACCATGCAACAACTAACGCCCCTTACATTTCCACCTATTCCACCATTGAAATTGCCATCCACACCACTTCTTGGTTTAGGGCTTCCCCCCTACCAAGTTTCAATCAAACCACTATCCCAACCATCAATCAAAACATCACACCGAACGCTCAAAATTTGTCGTTGATATTGCAACAACAAATAACAAACACACAAGCAATGGCAACAACATCAAACATCCCTTTAACATCGCAAAGCATGGTCTCTCAAGGGCCAATCACATCAATAGCACTATCCAACACCCAAAACATCAACACAACATCATCATCCACAACCATTCCAAATCCACCACCACCCCCACCACCACCAATGTTCACCACATCAAACCAATTCAACGCAGCATTGTAAGCTGCTTTCCAAAGAGGATACCAACAAGTACATAAATAAAAAGCCATACATCTAGCTGTTCAACAGGCTGCTCAAGCTACACAAAACGCTCAAGCTGCACAAGCCGCATTACAAGTGCAACAAGCACAACAAGCACAAAAATCTCAAGCGTTATTACAACAACAACAACAACAAGCTGCCCAAGCTGTGCAAGCATTACAAGCACAAAGGACCGCTCAAGCACAACTTCTATTGTAGTAACAAGCCTCACAAGCACAAGCGCAAGCTCAAGCACAAGCTCAATATCAGGCACAACAAGCACAAGCACAAGTAGCACAAATGCAAGCATATCAGCAAGCACTAAAGCAATACCAAGAGCAACAAGAAGTAGCAGAAATGGTAGCCCAACAACAAGCATTGTGGGAACAACAACAAGCGTTGTTGGAACAACAACAAGTGCAACAACAAGCACAAATACTAGCACAACAACAACAAGATCAACAACAGGCATCGTTCATTCAAAAGTAGGTAGAAGCCTACCTCGCTCGGCAGAACATACATATACCATTGAGCAACACATCGACCAATCCATCAACAATTGAAACACCCCACAACACATTCATCCCACCCCCTAATCTACAAATTGATGTAATGACACAACTCAGGTTGCTATCACAACAAGTGCTCGACCTCCATTTGGGATGAACAACCAAAACACCAAGCAACTTGTGTCCCTATCCATTTGATAGGAGCTTAGAGATGAAACCATTCCCCAAGGGATTTGAGATCCCTAAATTTGACAAATATCGAGGGATGGGAAACCTGAAGATCACATCAGGGAATTCCAGGTTCATTGCATGGAGGTCGCATACGACGATACTTATCTGATGCGGCTATTTCCTAGAAGCTTGGTAGGTCCCGCTATAGAATGGTTCTCTTGCTTACCTTCAAGCATTAGAACCTTCCAAGAAATAAGGGATGAATTTATTAGAAACTATGCATGTAACATTGTAATGAATGTCAGTCTCGAAGAACTATACTCTCTAAAACAAGGAAAGAATGAATCTTTTGCTTCATTCCTTCAACGATGGCGATCCAAGGCCAATCGGAGCAAATGGACCATGCCAGAAGAACAACAAGTTTGCACCATTATAGCCAACCTTGAAAGTTGCTTGTCATTTCATCTCAAGGTTCAAGGCATCACCACATATGATCAATTGATTTCTAAGGCGCTTAGCATTGAAAGAGCCCTTGTGACTCAGCCTGTGGAATCAACATCATATCATGAACAACAAAACAATCACCCACCATCCAATTACAATGATAAACCTCGTACGTGGGCAAGGAACAAGAACGTTACTAATGATGGTGTCATAGATGCCAAGGTGGTCATTAGTGGTCCACGCCAAAATACACCCACACCGCAAATCCAAAATCAATGCCAAAACACTCATCACACAACATATCAACCCAAAAACAATCCAAGCATCAATAACCTCAATGATCAAAGAGGACCACCCCAACGTAAAAGTTATCCCAAACGAAAATACACCATTTTGGGGGAACCATTGGAAGACATAATGAAAAAGTTGATTGACGAAAAACTCATCAAGCCTCCTACATTCGAGAATTACCAAGAACCCGATGTCAAACCCCCTTGGTATAACGAAAATCAACTTTGTGAATTTCATAAAATAAAAGGCCACACCACAAAAAATTGCATGAGACTCAAAAATATCATCCAAGATCTCATTGACAAGAAAATCATAAATGTGGAACAACCTACGGGAAATGAAGATCTTAAAATCTACACAAATTTGATGTCGAATCATGGAAACAAAGGGAATGAAAATGATAAAGGGAAGGGTAGTGTCAACCATGTGTATGAAACAGTCATTGCCTCCCTAAATGAAGACTGCATGGTCATCACCATCAAGGGCACCCATGCTGAAGATTGTGGAGTCACCACAAGAGGCGGCAAAGTCACCATTGCAGGATCATCCCAACCTAATAGAGTCCCTTCATCTAGAGCCATTCCCCATAGCTACAATGTTGTAGAACAACTCCAGAGAACACTAACACACATCTCCATCATGGAGTTGTTAAAAATCTCATCAGCGCATAAAAAGATCCTTGAGGAAGCATTAGCCTCATCCACTGTCCCTGCAGATCTCGACGCGGAACAATTCCAAGATATGGTTGGAAATATCATAAACTCTAATCTCCTTACATTCTCTGACCAAGATTTCCCTGCTCAACCATCTCACAACCGTGCACTTCACTTGGAAGCCATTGTACACAAAAGCAAAATCAAAAGGGTCTTGGTGGATGGAGGTGTGGGTTTGAACATCTATTCTCTTAGCCTCATCAACCAGTTAAAAATATCAGAAGATTCCATCGACAAAGGGAAAGGCATCACAATAAGAGCATACGATGACCAAGAAAGAGTGTCTCAAGGCACAATTAAACTCCCTATTCAAGTAGGGCCAACGCTCATGGAAACCACTTGTCAGGTCTTGGACCTCAACTTGCAATACAATATCCTCCTAGGACGCCCATGGATCCATGCGATGAAAGCCGTAGCATCAACCTTCCACCAATGTGTGAAATTTACACATAATGGACAAGAGGTTACCATTCATGGAGATCCCAAACCGTTTTCATACTGCAAGTATCTTGAAGCCAAATATTATAAAATCCCCCAAGTACCAAAAAATGATGAGGGCCCATCCACACAATACATCGATCCTGCCACCCTCGCATCCACTTCTGTGACAAAGACACCCGCCACTCCTGCCATTCCCACCATTTTAGACATCAAGCTTATCATTCAGGATGACGGTTGTGGAAGCTACAAGCTCCCTAACAATGCTTTTGTTGTAGGAGAGTTACCACAATCTCCTAGATCATGGAGTCATCCATAAGAAAATCAAGCTTCCACATCACAAACGTCTCCTAAAGACTATCCCAAATTCACAAGATGGGGAGATCTTGGCCATGAGGTTATTGAAGAAGATCCATCTTACATGTTGTATCGAGATGAAAGATCGACACCTGAATTACCAATCATGGACAAAAGAAGCAAGGGCCTACAAATGATGCTCGCAATGGGCTACCATAGAAATCAAAGACTGGGACAAAATGACAATGGGCTCATAATACCTATCATGCTAGAGACGCGACCCATAACAAATCTTGGTCTTGGATGTACCCCTCTAAGAATAACCATACGTGGCCGAAGTCCTCCGATTAGAACGGTTAATATTTCTGCTCAGCCGGTACTAGTGCAAGTACATTCACCAATAGTCACAAATAAAGACATGCATAATTTCATAACTGAGCCCTATATTAGTAGTGATGATGAGGATACCTTGACCAATTTACCTAGGTTATTTGAGGACACCACCCTTTGCATGATTAGTACCTTATCATTCGAATCCGATCATCAAAATCATGAGATCCGCCTAGTTTACCCCCAACTGATCAACTATGACCAACGAGGACCACCAGTTCTCAATACATTCGAAAACGATGAGGCACTCTCAGAATTCATGGGATTGAGGGGTAACATTCTAGATGGAGATCACAAAGCAGGCTTTGTAATAGAGTTGGACACACATGCCTATTATGGGGAAACAATTGAATCTTTTAGTCGCAAAAGTGAGAAACTAAGAGTCATATCCAAGTCCTTGAGTGAAAACCACACTGTGGCACTCTCTGACAAGAAAATAGTAAAAAGAAAGGACATTTCCAATGGTGAAAACCTCTCTGAGGCACCCAAGGATGAAGGATTCAATCTTCCCTTAAGAGCTATTCACCAGGAGAAATTAGCAGTCTTGGCCGAAAAGTGCAATCCAGTCAACATAGGAACATAGGAGACCCCGCATATCACATTCTATGCAGAATCACTATTAACAGAAGAGCAAGAACTCCTAGCAACATTCCTAAAGGAAAGACAAATAAACTTCGCATGGAGTTATGCTGATATGCCAGGGCTAGATCCAGAGACAGTGGTTCATCATTTAGCAGTGTATCCAGAAGCAAAACTAGTCAAACAAAAGCTTCGAAAGATGCAGCCTCAAATAGCTATATTGGTCAAAATGGAGCTCAAAAAGCTATTAGATGCAAGATTCATACGACCAATTGATTATCTAGAATGGGTGTCAAACTTGGTACCTGTTTCAAAACTTGAAGGAGCCATCAGAATCTATACGGACTTCAGAGATTTGAACAAGGCATGTCCCAAGGATGATTTCCCACTTCCCAACATCGACATGATAGTAGACATGACAGCAGGACATGAGATGCTATCACTAATGGACGGATTTTCAGGATACAACCAGATTATGATAGCAAAAGAAGATCAACACAAGATGACTTTCACTTGTCCATGGGGGACCTACTGCTGGAACATGATGCCATTCGGCCTAAAGAATGCAGGTGCAACCTATCAAAGGGCATGACACTAATATTCCATGATATGATTCACAAGACGGTGGAGGACGACATCCTAGCAAAATCGAGAAAAAGACAAGATCATATAGCAACCCTAAGTGCTATCTTTGACAGACTGGAGGAATACAAAGTTAGACTGAATCCCAAGAAGTGCGTCTTCGGCATACAATCATGTAAACTGCTAGGATACATAATCTCCATTAAGGGTATCGAGGTGGATCCGAAAAAAGTAAAAGCAATCCTCGAGATGGAAGCACCAAAGACATTAAAACAACTAAGAGGCCTCCAAGGTCAACTACAATCCATCTGATGGTTCATAGCACAACTGGTAGACAAGTAGAACCCATACTCTCACCTACTCCACAAGGGGGTAGTGTATAAATGGGATGCAAAATGTGAAGAAGCATTTAACAAAATCAAGGAATATCTACTAACACTGCCAGTTTTAATGCTACCCATCCCAAAGAAGCCATTGATCTTATATGTGTCAGCAACAGCGGCAGCCCTTGGAGCTCTCCTAGCTCAACATGATGAAAACGGAACAAAGAGGGCCATCTACTATATCAGCAGGACAATGGTCGGTCATGAGCTAAATTACTCCTTCATCGAGAAAGCTTGCCTCGCAGTAGTGTTTGCATCCCAAAAATTCAGACATTACATGTTGGCACACAAGATCAAGCTCATCACCAAAATTGATCCCCTAAAGTATCTCTTATCCAAGGCAATGCTCACAGGCAGAATGGAAAAATGGGTAATGATATTGTCGGAGTATGATATCAAGTATGTAGAGCGGAAAGCTATCAAGGGACAAGTTATTGTAGATCAACTAGCAGAAGCACCCATTTATTCTGAGAACCCTCTTGTATTTGAATTCCCAGATGAGTCTATCTTTAACCTGAATGTAACTGACCATTGGAAACTATACATCGATGGTTCATATAAACAACATGGATCAGGAGCTGGTGTCTTCTTCATCACCCCACGAGGGGACTGCATACCAAAGTCATATAAATTGGCATTTCCTTGCACTAACAACATAGCGGAATACGAGGCTTTGACTATAGGTCTCAGGATAGCAGTACAATGGAACATCATAGCTCTGAAGGTGTATGGAGACTCTTAGTTGATCATAAATTAGGTCAATAATGAATATCAGACTAAGGATGACAAGCTAACTCCATATAAGAAATTGGTGGAGACTCTAAAGGAATCCTTCATCGACATAACATTTGAGCAGATTCCAAGAACCAACAATAGAGCAGCAGACACCGCGGCTACAATTGGGTCTCTATTAGACATCCCTCAAAATGTCCAGAAATATGAATTTCTGATTGAGCAGCTTCTCATCCCTACATTCGAGGTACTAGAATTAGAATATGTGTGTGAAATCATTGGTCCTAGCGATCCTTGGTATCATGACATCTACACATCTTCGCATAGGAGTCAGACCCGTAGATCTTCCATCAAACCTAAAATGAACCTTTATCAAAAAGGCATCTAGATTTGTTATCCTAGGTGATACCTTATACCGTAGAAGCATAGAAGGTACCTTGTTACGTTGTTTAAACGCTGAGGAGGCATTAACCGCCCTAACTGAAGTTCATAACGGTATCTGTGGCTCACACTCGAGTGGGATGACCATCGCCAAGAAATTGCTGAGGATGGGGTATTACTGGCCCACGATGGAAAGAGAAGCACATGATCATGCTAAAAGGTGTTTACAATGTTAGTAGCATGGGGACTTCATCCATGCTCCAGCTCAAGAGCTTCACCCGATCGTCACACCATGGCCCTTTTCGTAGTGGGGACTCGATCTCATTAGGAAAATCACACCCACCTCATCCAATGGCCATAAGTTCATAACTGCAACTAAGTACTTTACTAAGTTGGTGGAAGCTATACCCATGACCTATATCACTAGAAAGCAGATCTCAAAATTCATCCTGAACTATCTCATCTGTCGTTACGGTGTCCCACAAGCCATCATCTCAGATAATGGGACACCCTTCAAGAACCAGGAGGTTCATGACTTGTGCGAGAAATTCAAAATCCAGCATCGCTTCTCCACCCCGTACTATCCCCAAGGCAATGGCCAAGCAAAAGCCATGAAAAAAACCATCCTCAAAATCCTCAAGAAAACAGTCAATGATGCAGGTCGTGACTGGCACTTGTAGCTTAATCCCGCTCTCTAGGCTTATCGAACTAGCATCTGCACACCCACTGGCGCCACCCCCTTCTCCTTGGTTTACGGATCAAAAGCCGTACTCCCCATTGAGATCGAGCTCCCATCTCTCAAAATATCATTGCAAAACCTTATCACGGATGAGGACTACCAGGTGTCAAGACTAAATGAGCTGGAGTTACTGGATGAGAAACGAATAGATGCTTTGAATCATTTGCAAGTCTATCAAAATAGACTCAAACGAAGCTACAACAAGAGGATCAAAAGCAGGACTTTCCAAGTTGGAGAATTGGTCTTAAAAGAAAATCAGAAGAATGTCCCGAATCCCAACAGCAAAGGCAAGTTCAAACCTAATTGGTTAAGACCATTTTTCATAACAACAAATTATCAATCAGGGGCATATCAGCTATCAACACCCAAAGGGGAACCTCTACAAGATCCCATGAATAGTTCCCATCTCAAAAAGTTTTATGCCTAACTTCTTTCAGGGTATAAAACCAAAAATCAAAAAAAAAATCAAAAAAAGTCCTAAAAAATGGTTACTTTGGTGAAAACCTGCAAACAGCATCTTGGTGACAACAAAAAAATCAAAAAGCAAAAAATTCAAAAAATCAGAAAAAGGATAAAAAAAATCGTCCTCTAGTGAAAACCACTTTGGTGGCACTTTGGGCAAGTACCTTGGTGAAAACCTGGAAAATAGGCGCCTTGTGTAAATAAGCACTTTCCATCCACCAGGATCTTAAGGTTTGTTCGGCATTATCCATCCATTTCGCTTCCATCACCTATCACATTCAGGTCTCCATCCATCACGCATCCACTCGCATCCGCGCCATAGCTTGGTCCTGTTTTCGTATCATGATCCCTCCTAGTACTACTCGGCCCATCCTCAAGGTTAGTTTGTCCTACCTTTATCAGAGTAGTCTATTGCATCACGCTGGGGGCATGTTCTTATTGGATCGGATTCGTGTATGATCTTAAAGTCCTTAAAATCAGAAAATCCAAAAACATTAGAAAATCAGAAAATCTAAAAACATTAGAAAATCAAAAAAATCCAAAAACATTCAAAACATATCAAAATCCAAAAATAGGTCAAAAAGTCATTCAAAAAGCCAAAAACAAGGTCGTATTGTCGAACTACGTTGTCTCTAAGCTTGAACGTAGGCAAGGTTGATCTTTGATCATCCCCCGAGACATTTAGGTCAATCCTATAGAAGTCAATCATAATAAACTGACATCTCATCATGTATATCATCATTTATAAATTGGTCAAGTCGTCAGTCGAACTATGTCGTCTCTGAGCTTGAACGTAGGCAAGGTTGATCTTTGATCATCCCCTGAGACATTTAGGTCAGTCCTATAGAAGTCCGTCATAATAAACTGACATCTCATCATGTATATCATCATTTGTAAATCGGTCAAGTCGTCAGTCGAACCACATGGTCTCTACGTGTATAACATAGGCAAGGCTTGTCTGTTGACCAGCCCTCGAGACCCCTAGGATAGGTCTTTAGGTTAGTCTCTCAGTCAAAATCTCAGAAAACCCCAAAACATTTGAAAAATCAAAAAATCAAAACATTTGAAAATCTCGAAAAACACCAAAAACAGCCTCACAACATTGCAAAACATCAAAAACATCCAAATATTTGAAAAAATCCATCCACCTCATCTCGCTTGCACCCGCAATAAAAACCACTCACAATAAACTAATCGTTAGCCTCAACCTTTGGTGAAACAATTGGAAACAACTCTAGCAGTTTGAAAGTAGAGCTCAAAACGTCATGTCTAAAGTCTAAATCAGTACGTAAGCAAGCTGGTTATCTCTTCGTGTTGGTAACACCTCATCTGAATTGGTCCCATATGAATCATCCCTTATAAACGAAATGACCTGCCACCATCCACTAACATGTCCTAGGATGAATCCTTCCTACAATGGGCATTATCTTTTGGCAATAAGTTTCGTTCATCATCCTTTGAAAACACATCCTTGTCCGCTAGCGGTATTGAAGAGCATTAGTTTATTTATTTACTTGATCTTTATCTTTTGACTTATCTTATTTTGCGCTCATTCCAAGGACGTCTCGATGATATCCCAAAACAGAGGATTTAGAGAAGTAGGAATGGGGCAATGATCATTATCTTTTGTCTGCTGTGCTTGTTGGATGCTCTTGTAATATAACCTCGGTGAATACTTGCTTTGTTAGGGTGTATGGAAGAGGTCTAGGGCAACTTGTTGACTATTACAGGGATGGGTTTACCTTTTCGTGTTTTGGTCTGAGGTGTCTGAAACTTCTAAAATACATCCTAGCAAGGTTTCTATATGTCAGGTGTGAACAAGAATACTCCTATCTGATTGTCGAGTTAAAGTCCATCACACTAAGTACCGCGCCATCCTGGTTGTCTATACCTTGATGCATTGTACCACGTGTGTTATCAAACATAAGAAAATATGGCCCTTTGAAAATCCCAATTCCTCAGCAGGTAATCATCATCATCATCATCATCATCATCATCATCATCATCTACATTTGTGTCATCTTGCATCTTGTTCAAATGATTTCTTCTTTTCTTACTAACCGCGCTAACCAGGTACTATGACAGTTGCTCATCATCACCATCATCATCATCGATCCTGCATCCACACATCATTAGCATATTGCATAAGCATAAACATATCATATAGGAAACACACGAATTGCATTTTAATCATCATATAAATAGGTTGTCATAAACATTTTTCATAGATAGGTGCATACATGTCATCACATTTCACCCATTGCATTACATCGCATAACACTCATTTGCATTTTCATATTACCATCTAAATCATCGCATAGCATCTATAAAAGCATTCCATAAACATTTTTGCATAATCATAAGCAAATAGGCATATAAGCATTTAATTCATCATTGCATCACATACATCATTTAGGATAATAACATTTGTTATTCTAAAACATCTCATAAAACCATTTGCATTATATCACGACCATCACATCATATTACATTCATTCATAAATCATCTCATAATTAAGTATTATTACACACATTATTGCACATCATGGCATTGCATACATCATTAGAAATAAATGCATCCATAGGAACATCACTGCAAAGAATATAGAAATAAATCATCCATGCATAAATAAAAGTACATGGTACATCTCATCAAAATCAGCTCATATATCATATCATCAATGTCACTGTCATAGTACAAAAGAATAATAATCGGATCACTATACATATATGTCAATTGGTACAAAATTCCCATTGGACTATAAAAAACAAGACCATAAGGCACAAAAAGGTACATCATAATATCTTGATCAAGGTCAATCTCCGTGAATGCTGCCCTTGCCCCTGTCACCGTGACCCTCTGGTGGTCTCTGGCTGGCCCGCTCTGAGTAATTAGGGACCTAGTCTACTCTAGGTACAATGTCATGATAAGCCTGGCGGTAGTACTCTATCTCTCGGATGGCCTCCCTGTCAGATCGTACTGGCACTGTACCCTGGGAGGAGGCTGAGGCTATCATGCTCTCATTCTGCTGTATGCGGCCTAGCTCTGTAGCCACCTGTAGCTCTGCGGCCTGCCGCTGCTATATAGCCTGATCTCTCTCTACATTGAGCTGCTCTCTCTCAGCCCATGCCTGGTCCCTCTCAACCGTCACTACCTGTACCTGTGCCTATAACTATAAAATCAAGGCATCTCGTGTGTCTGCCTGCCCTGCTGGCTGTACCCATGGCTGCACATGAACCTGATCCTCACCCTCGGCTCATGGGGGTGGGACTGGCGAATCCTGCTACTGGTCCTGCATATGGACATCTCCCTGACCTGGCGAAACTGGGGGTACCCCTGGTGGGTCCTGCCGAATCATGACCTTGGGTCCTCCACGTCCTCTCCCCCCGCCTCTAACCCTGTGTGCCTCTGGATCCTCACCTGGAACAATCAACCGAAGAGGAGGCCTGAACCAATCTCTATAGGCCTGTGTGGTACTCGGATCTGCCAAGCCCTAATCATAGGCCCACAGTCGGGCTACTAAGTGTCGAAAGTTGTCGACTACCTCTGCAGTAAGAATACCAGGCCCCCATGACACCTGTGTCATGCTGCGTGCAAACACAACTACATAGCCATCATCTGGCCAATCTTGGGGCTCTCCAAACTAATGTTGTACACGCCCAAGTAGGTATCGCTCGATCACCGTATGCTCTTGACCCTACATGTATCGGTCTTGGTGGCAGTAGAAGAGCTGGTCTGCATCATCAGCTCATCCAGGCTGACCGAGGTATGGTCTCCAAGTGAACACAAGCATCTCATCTATGACCCGCCTCTAGTAGGGGATCCCGTGCTCTCCAGTGTGTGTGAAGGACACACCACCTCTGTATCGTGTCACCAGGGCATTCTCTGCCCCCATCGGAACTGGAACGACCCATGGACGTAGCATAGAAATGTGCTCCCATGCCCAAACATGCAGAAGTGTCACCCCAGCTCCTAGTGCTCTGCCATCCACGTATACATACTCATGGAGATCCCTATAAAGTGAAGCCAAAAGGACGGGCCCCCACGCGAACCGAACTGGCCTGTCCCGAACCATCTTCTCCTAGCAGTATCCCCATCCAGAACAGAAGTACCACCCTCATCTGTCTGGGGCAACCAAACCTGAAATGATCACCACAATCGCCCAACAAAAGGGAGGTGCTATGACTCTATACCTCTCCAGCTCGATTTGTCCTTCGCAAAAAATGATATCTCGAGTGGCGAGGACTCGGGTGCAGCACTCGCGACCCTCCTCCATATCATGGATCACCCAGCGGCCATGAATGGGAAATCATAGTATGCGCCAAACATCCTCCAATGTGATGGTCACCTCACCAGTGGGAAGATGAAATGACGACGTCTTGTTGTGCCATCGCTCTGACAGCGCTGACAACATCCCGAGGTGTGTGCGCACGAGCGTCGCGTACGCAATATGCCAGTCCTGCAACTCCCAGTCGGTCCTGATCTCTGTCGCTCAAGTCCCGTAGGACACTTACCAAATCCCACAACTAGTGCTCCCGAGAGTAGAGCTCCCTCGGTCCGTCCTGCATCAAGGAAAGTTAGCATGTTAATTTTTTTTAAAAAAATCCTTATGTAACGCTCCAAACTCGTTCCCAATGGCACAGTTTGTGAAGGCGTCGCAGTTTGAGTTTTCTCAAACTCTGACGCTGGACCCAAAATTTAGCTAAATCAAGTCACCACGGTGCACTTTAACACCTAGCGTCGCAATCTACATGAAAAGGGCGCCACTGCGGCACACTTTGTCCAAACTAGCCCGCCGAGTCCGAGTCGAGCCCGAGCCCAGCGGTGGAGTTTTTAAACTCTAAAGTGCACCGCTGTGGCACAAAAGGGCTAAAAGCGGTGCACTTTAAACACTGAGTGGCGCTATAATAGTGCCACTGGAGGCGAGCTCTCCTTAAAAGCAGTAATAAATGTACTAAAATGAAAAAACGAAGCTTTAGTTAGGGCCACATACCGGGGCATCGATGCCAAGTGGCCACTGGTAGGTCCGAACTCGGTCGGAAATGTGCAGAGGAAGTTGTCATTGCGCCATATCGTAAGGAGGTCAGACCTCGAATCTCAAGGTTTGCTAGCGGAGTTGTGTGAAAATGACTTGAAAGTGACCCCTCGGGCCCCTTTTAAGCCTAAAAATTAGGGTTTTTTGACCCTCTAGGGTTGTCCTGCTAGGGTTTTGGACCCCTGAGCCTATTTTTGTCCATTTGAGGCGTGTTTTTCATCATTTTATTACGTTTAGACATGTTTTAGCCTCCCGGACTCCTTTTAGACTTGTCGGGCACTTTGTCACCTTTTTTCGCGAGATCACCCATAAAAAATGAAATTTTTGTCCAATCTCTCGAGGGGGCATTATAATGGCATGTTTTCTCTCGCCATGCAGCAGTGGGGCAATTTTTTATTATCAAAATTTTTTGGCTTTGATCAAGATTGTTTATTCTTTGAACCAACGCAGCGAGTGGATTGCTTCAAAGAGGGTCAAAATGTAGACATCGAAAATATACTAATTGACATCATGCATCAGATCCTGATTTACTAACATCATTTCTTTCTAAATCATCCCTCAGTCTAACCGTTTAATCAAATTCCCTCATTTGATTAAATTCATCAATATTCGTCTCTTAATTAAATAAATTATTTTGTCTAATTAAGTCACTTTCTCTTGTTAATTAAATCAATCCATCTGATCTAATTATCCCTATTTAATTAAATAATCAATTTATTTGATTAAATCTCTAAAGTCTATCCATTAAATTAAATAAATTAAAACCTTATTTGATTTAATCTAACACCATCCCTTTTAATTAAATAAATCAAAATATTTATTTAATTAGCCTCTTATCATATTCCTCTCTTATCTGATTTAAATAAATCCATAAATTTGAGTCAAATAAGTCACATCATCTAATCTCATGTTAAATTAATTAAACCCTTTATTAATTTAACCTCATCTCATGTCACATCCTCTAGATAATGCAAGTTGCACATGAAAATAGATTTAATTCATTTATTAAATCCCTATTTTCTCCACATGATATCTTTTTGGAATATTCTCTCAATTTGAATTCAAAAATTCCAAGTCAACATGTACATCCAACAAGGCATTTAAAACCTCTTACATGTCATTTTCCTTGAGCCAAGTGGCATTTATTGCATTTTCCCTTTCCTCTTACATGTCATTTCAACAAATTTGAATTTCAAATATTGGCATTTGTTGGCACAAACCCCAAATCTTGCACAACCATCATCCATTCATAGCTTGACAAGTGGCACCATATCATTGGATGAAAGTTAGTCCCACATTTCTCAAATTTGGGCATTCATCCATCTTGAAATCCTATAAATGAAGATCTCCTCTCCTCATTTCATCATCCACAATCCAAGCAAAGTTACCATGCTAAAATACTTAGCCATTTCCATACATCATTCGAATTCCTAGTTAGGCTTTTTGCAGGTTTGGCTTGGAGTTCTCATCTTTTCATCAAAAGTGGATCAACAATCTCTTCAACATTTGAATCTTGCATCATAGGAATTGGGAAAGGGCCAATTTTCACATCAAATTGGCACCAATTCCCCCATGGGATCAAGTGTTTGTTATTTGAATTAGGATTGAATCTAGTTTTTATCATTTTCTTTTTGTTCTTGCTTATTTTCTTTCCTATTTTTGAGTTTGCAAATAGATTTCATGGGGAATCCTTCTTTTAGCTTGCAATTCCTTTTCTAACTCATTTATTCATGTTGTTTTGCAGGTATTAGGAAAAGGGTTCACACAGATATCCCTTGCCTACCACCAAAGAATAAACTAGAATTGTACCATCCACCATCATCTTGCTAACCTAAGCCAGGTCTACCTTCACCCTACCTCTAAGAATTTTTGCATCACTTTATTCAAAATTAGAGACCTCTTCTCCACCTAAAATTGTTCCTTCTCATATTGTTGTTGCTAGTAGTGAATAGTTGTAGTTAGTGGAATATCCTAATATTGACTAAAATATTTCCTCCCCCAAGGCTTGCATGTTTTATTCCTTCATGGGTATTCTATCATCATCATCATCATCAATCTTCACAAAATCATTAACCCTCCTCACTTAATGCTCAAGAGTAATTTATTCTTGTAATTGATGGCATGTGTTTAGCTACAAATGAGTATCACAATATAGATTGAATAGTGCCTCCTTTTTCAATTTGTCCTCCTTCCCCTTATAATCAAGATTGGGATGAAGATTATCTTATGGATGAAAACCTCTAGGGTTGTATCTTTGTATGATTTTTATAAGTTTATTTATTTATCTTCTAATATGTGTCATCATGTTCTATTTATTTGTTAGTCCCTTTGAAAGGACCCATGTTACCCTTGTAGGTACATGGATATAGGGGAAGAAAAAATATTGTAATATTCCTCTATTTGTATTTATCTTTATATATTTATTGTGTATTACTTTTCTGATCTTTTTGGGGTGATGCAAAGTGTTGATACATTTAGGTCTCTTCTGTGTTGGCCCAAAAATTATTAATCTTCATGTATCATTCCTCATTTGTACTCATAGTTCTAAAACCCTAAGGACTATGATGATTCATTCCCTTCCTCTTGTGATAATTATGATTACTCCTTTATATACATACTAAATCCAAGCCCATGGATAAATTTTTGTGTGATTTTTCTCATTGTTATGTGGCATCCCTACTTTGTGTTATGTTATTCCATGAGCACAATGGGATATGTTTCATAATTTTTACATCCCCATTGATGCCTCTTCCTTGTAGGGATCCTTCTTGCTTTATTTCACCTAAAAATTAATTGTATTATCTATATTCATGCAATTATTTTGAATGGGTTCTCTCATTTGCGTGTGCTTCACATTTACGCTCCTTAAAGCATGTGCTCCCTACAACATTGATAATATATGAACCACCTAGAGTAATGCAACTTTCTATCTTGTGTACATCATATGAGATACCTCTTTGAATTCTTTTCATGGTCACTCTATAACATTTTTTAGTTCCTATGATTCATGAAGGTACTGTGCGGTTCCTAGAATAATACAATCTATTTGTTTCCTTCTCTCATTGTGTGTTATTTTTTGTGGTGTTGTGTGTTTTCTCATGATGTCCTTTCTTTCATACATATTTATCTATCTGTCTTTAGAATTTTATGATATTGTTAACACTTTTTGGTAGGTTTTATTGGCATGTTTTTTTTAATGCAAGTCTTACATTATTTTAAATTTCTTCCTTATGTATGATGTTTATTTTTTAATACATTTATTTTTTAGGTTCTCAATCTAGGGCCATGATCACCTAGCTTGAAGAGTATGCATATTCTATAGCATCTATTTGGTGTATTTACTTTCTAGTATTATTTCTCTTTACTTTGCATACATATTTAACATATTTCATGAGCCCTCTAAAGTGGGAGTAACATGTAATGTCAAAATTTATATACCCTTGCAATTTTATGCTATATTCCCCACCCACTTTAGTTTCCTTAGCCTTTTACCTCATGGTTATAAAGTCTTAGCACTTTTTTGTTGTTTTTCTCTAACATTGTCTTCTAGGTGTCATCCTTGTATTGTTTCCTAGTGTTTATACATTTGTTTAGCTAGAAATATTTGGATTGTAGCACTTAGCACATATGTCATGATGCACTAGAATTCTATAATATTTTATCGATACTTGACCATTTCCAAGAATTTATCTCCTCTACCATCTTTTAGTCAGGAGGTAACAATCTTAAGGAGAATTTGAACAACTAATTACCTCCTCCTTTTCTCTCTTTGACTCATTTTCAAAGGATCAAATCCAATCTATCATTCTCTATTGTATTTGATTTATCTATATTGAAAATTTGAGCTCTTCTTCCAATATTCTCCATTATTACAACACTTTTTAAGCTTTCTACTAGCATTGTGATTCTATGTGAAGATTGTTTAGTATCATAGCATATTCATGGATTTTTTGTTATAATTTCATAATTATAAATTGGTCCCCCTTTGTTTACTACAAGCTCAATAAGGTTATTTACTTTGTATTATCTCTAAATTCTTCTCTTTTGCATATTGTTTCCACTATTGAATCCTTTGTGCCAAAAGAGCATTGTTATTCTTATTTTCTTGCATTTTATTTATCATTGGTATTGTGTTTTTATTTCTTAATATAATTAGGATATAATATACACATTCTCTTTTCAATATTATCAAAATTAGGTTTTTTGTGAAGGTTGAAAAGCCAACTAAGGGTTTAACCTAAAAGAAAACTCCTATAACCACCAAAACTAATTTTCTTTATCTCTTTAGCTATAAGTTACTATTGAGGAATATATGTTCATCCCATCATGAGCTTGGAAATATATTTTTCTCTATTTATCTTTGCCATTTTTAAATTTTATTGTAATAGAATGGTTTAAAATTTATTATTATTTATTTATTTTGGTACTAATGATCTATTATGTATTTTTTGAATTCATTTTTATGTAAATAGATCATGATTTTTTGGTAGATTCGAACTCTAGTACTTTTAGCCATATAAGTCTATAGCGTAGACATACTCGGAAACCTTTCAAGAAAGATGTTAACAAAATATCACTCTTTATTTAACTAAATTATGATTAACCCTAATTCGTGAGTGAAAATGCATAGGCATATTAGTGTCACAATATAAACTTTCATAGTAAAATATTGAATGCATTGGAAAGAAAATAATAACACATTCACAACATAAAATAAGAATTTACACTAAGAAAAGTTTTCAAAAAACCCAACAAAACAACATTCACTTACCATTTTAAGCCATCAATTCACAATAAATAAGATGTTTTACATTTATGCTCAATCTTAATCCATTCATAAATAAAAACCACACCCTTAATTTTGAATCATTTAAAATAAAATTATAAAAAACACGAAAAGAACTATGTATGTTAGTAATATGTAATATAATTATTCTAAATTTAACTCGATGATATTGAATATAACTTTTAGAATTTTTTAATTCTTTAGTACTAATTTGTTCTTAAAATTGGTCTTAGAAAATAAAATAGCCTTCGAGTTGACTTTAGACATATATGTGTCGTATACACTAAGCCTAAGGAAATGATTATGTTATCATTGCTAAGAAAATCATTTGAATTAACTTTGTCAAAGTATTTTTGGTTGCTTAAAAAATGAGGTTTCTAATAATAATCAAAATTCTTATTTGAATGTTGGATGTCACATCTTTACAAAATTGAAGTGTGTAAATAATTAAATTTAAATAAATTATAAATTTATTATATTGATTATTATTTATTTTGTTAAATTCAATGTGTATGAATATATTATGGGTAATTTAAATTAATCTTTATATGTTGAAATTGTGTAAGAAATATTTGTTAATTTTTATATTTGAAAAAGGTTATAGTATCAAATGTCTCTACATTATTTGCAACTATAACAATTAATAATAGTTATTATAGTCAAAATATATTAGGTATAGAGATTCCATTGATCTATCGTTTAATAATTAGAAGATGGTTTAACCACCTTTTCTTTGATACATCATAATTGATTTTTATATATATTATTACACTAATAATCTAAATTAAATATAATCATCAGCTAATTAATAATTTAATCAACCTTATATGATTTTCTTTATAAAATAAAAAAATAAAACAAAATTGCATATATATGTAAGTATGCGTGAAGCAATATTAAGATACAATAAGTATAACATTATAAATTGAAAACACATACATAATAAAAATATATAAAACATACAATATACAATACATATCCAAGAAACAAAATTTATCTAAATAAAAACCATACACTTAATTTTGAATCATAAAAATCTAAAATAATTAAAAAACACAAAAGAACAATGTACATTAGCAATATGTGATATAATTATTATATATAATTTGATGATATTGAACATAATTTTTTAGAATTTTTTTATTCTTTACTACTAAAAGGTTCTTAAAATTAGTCTAAAAAATAAAATAAGCCTTAGAGCTGACTTTAGACATCATATGTGTCGTATTCAATAAGTCTTAATAAATGATTATATTTTAATTCTACCAATTACTACAAACCCGACAAGCATGTTATCATTCTAACAAAATCAATTCAATTAACTTTGTCAAAGTATTTTGGTTGCTAGAAAATGAGTATTCTAATAGTAATCTCTATTTTTATTTGAATTTTGGATAGGTGCAACAAAAGTGACTTCTAAGACACTTTTAATTCTAATTTATAGTGATTTTTTTTTAGTGTGTAAATATGGTAATAATCATTGATTAATTTATTTTTTAAAATTTAACATGTATGAATATGTTATGATAAATCTATATTAATATTGATATATTGAAATTCTATGAGAAATACTTGTCAATTTTGGAATTTAAGATAATTAGTAGTAAAAAGTCTATGGTTTTGTCTTTAAGAAAGGTTAGAGTGTTAAACTAATCCTAACAACTTAAGTGTATGCCTAGTACAACTTTAAGGTTCAACCAAGATAAATACTTTATCTACAAATATAACTCTTAATAATAGTTGTAGTCTAAATAGGTTAGGTTTGGAAATCCCACTATTCTACATGTCTACTAATTAGACAATCATTTAACCACCTTTCCCTTGATACACCATAGTTGATGATTATATATATTATCGTGCTATAGTAATAATCTAAATTTTAAGCATATTTTGATAACATTATATTAAGTGTACATACCATAGGTAAAAAGGAAAGTTTTGGAAAATGAAAGATAGCTAAAATAAATCCCTTAATGTATAGGGGATTGTATACATGCTCCAAAACTCTATAGAATGTACTTCAAGAAACAAAATAAAACAAAACAAAAAAATTACAATGAATTGTGCCCTAAAAATTAGAAAGGAAGTATTTTTCTAAGGGAAAAGCAAAGGGATATGGTGGAGTTTATTGCAATGTGATGAAATTTAGTGGCTATGGGAGATTGGAGAGGGCTAAAATAAATGATGTCAAGAAAGAAAGGTCAATAAAATGGAGAAAGGGTGAAAGGAAAGTGTAGATAATGAATTGTGTGTAAGATTTTTCAAAAGGTATAAGGTTGCAAGAGATTGGGAGCTAAAACTTAGACATTGAAATACTAGGTGCACCCTCAAAGGATTTTTTAACCTTTCTATTACTACTCTCATCAATCAATCTCAAACTTGGGTAGTCATTGAGGTGTATTTAAGTCTATTTGAACATTAATTGTTATTAAAATGAGGTGTAATTAGATATATGTAAAATGAAATAGTTGTCTACCCTACAAACCCACATCCCTACACCTCAATAATTTGGAAATTCATATGCACATTGATGGATCTCTATATTGAGTTTTTATCTACAAATTTATAAGAATAAAGCTAATCTTGGTTGCAATTTAGTTAAGATTATTACAAAATTTCCACCCTCTATGATAGTTACATATTTCCAAAGGTTAGGAGAAACTGTCATAGGCAACTGTGGCCCTTTTAGAAGAAAAAAATATTTTATTTGGCTATGATAGATATTGAGATAATAATGGTTAGAACATAAAAAAGTATGCAATGCCTAACCAATCCTTGAATTCATGATCAAATTTCTTGATGGGTCATATTGGTGTTGCTCTAAGAAAATATTATTTATGAATTGAGACTTATTCTTAGAAATTTATAAACCATTTCTATGAATTTTGCGTATGTGTTGTGTAGATAAAGGAATGATTCATAATTTCAAACATTCCTCTTATCGGACCCTTGATAATGATACAAGCTCCTTCATAAACATGAAGAATAAGCATGTAGGCTTAAGGAGTAAAAATGATGCTTGTCCTACTTGAGAGCATAAAAATATTAATAACTAGGTGGTGCAACAAACTAACAATAGAACCGATTCCCTTTCTCGTAAGAGACAAAAGAGAATAAGCCCTTAATTTGTTTGAAGAAATCAAATTCTTAAACCATTGATGAAGACACAAATAGAATTCTGACACTACCTATAACCTCAAAGAATTTTGATGAATACAAAATGATGACTAAGAGTGTTTCTATATAAAAAAAAATTAAATGAAGAAAAAAATTCAAGTATAGTTGTATTAGTTGTGAATTCAGTAGAGAAACACACATATACCTTAAATTAAAAAATTCTCCATATTATTTATAGTATATAAATCCTAACACCATCACATTCCTTAAGGAATGGATGGCCAACAACTATTCTTAGAAACTAATTTTACCCTTAATAAGGACTATACCAACAAAGGTGGGTCAATATGATATAAAAAAAAAAGTTCATTAGTTAACATTGTAAAATAATTTGAGATTTTTGTGCATCCAACCCAACAAATACTAGTCTATAAAATCCACTTAAATCCCTTAGGTTTGAAGTTTAATTTGACATGATTGTGATTGATATGTAGGTGCATAGTGAATTCAAAATATTACACATGAACTATTTGACAATGGCCACTAACTTACATACTCCAATCATTGTTGAAAGTAAACCATTGGAGAATTAAACACAACAAAATTAGGCTTATTATTCAAAAATATGATAAATTTTCCTATCATCCTCTAAAATTATACAAAAATAGTGGGTTTTAAAATAGGTTATGTAAATCATCCAAAATAATTGAAATATATTTTTTATAGAAATTTGATTAAGACTATCTTTATTAAAATGTTTGTAAGAAATATATTCATATAAATGACACATAAATTATTTGCAAATTGTTTGTACTTAACATTATTATTTTTTGATCTATAAGAGAGAATTTATTAATAATAATGAAAATTTACATAAATGGCCAACCATGTCCAACATGCAAATATTACATCTGTAAACATTCCATTATCCACACTTCCTATTGGTTTCTGTCACCACTATCAGAAAGAAAATCTACTCTACTGCTAAGGATAGAAAATTACAAGTAATTTAAAATTATTGTTGAATGGTCAAGCCCCAGGTTTGGTGTGAGACTGAAAGAGCATTTGTTGCAAACATTTTACACATTTTTTGGAATTATTTTTCTTTTTAGGCACTGTGTGTCATGCATTAGCTTTATCTCCCTCAATAGAAACCTTTGGATGATGAGGTGAAGCCTAGGAAGAAGTATTAGCCACCCTAGGAGAATGGGGACTTGCATCAAGGGATGAAGAGTCTGAAGGATTCTTGACCACTGGGGTCGATATTACTATGTCAATGTATTGTGGAGGAACCACCATAGTGGAAGATGCCTTATTGAGTGCAAGATTTCCAAAAGTCATTGAAGGGGGGGAGAAACATTTCTAGGAGATTTTGTAGCCAAGGTAGTGAGAGACTCCAAATTCATAGGAGCCTCAACCTTGTTAGGAGAAACTTCAATAATTAGAGAACTAAGTTGGTGACAAGGTTTAACCCCAACCCACCAAGTGCCCCTCTTGGGATTAGTAGAAATTTTATTGCACTTTGATGCACTTTTCCCTATGTAGTAACAACTTCAACATCTGAATGGTATTCCTTCATAATCTATTTGTTGTTTCTAAACCTTATTAGTAGATTTGATTTCTATTTTTGCAAGTAAATGTTTGGAAAGATCCATTTCAACCAAAATGCAAGCAAAGTTGAAAGATGTCTGAACAATCAAAGAATATATAGAATTGGAAGATGTAGACCCAAAAAAAATTGCTAAGGGAATTACTAATTGTAGACAAGTAGGAGGAACCCCAAAAATGTGGTGGAATGTTGGGTAGATGCACCCAAATTGGAGTAACAGTTAATAATTTAGAAAAAGGATCAAACTTCATAAAACTAGGGTTTCATGCAAAGAATGGAACCATCCCATGACCATGGACCCTTTTGAAACAACAAATCTTTTTCTTTAGGAAGTGCACATACCACATCAAAGAATCCCTTTGCACAAGGACCAATGCAAATCTCGCCATCTAGAATAGGTTGTCATTTCTACCTAATCATTATTTAACTCCACTAGATTGGGCCAAAAATTATGAAATCACTAAATTAAGGTATGCTTTGTGTGAGTAACTTCATCCTCAAATGCCTCTTTATCCAGGTCAACAGAGAGAAAATGGGGCTTTGCACCTTTGAGATTTGAAGTAGATCCAACGCATAAGATGGATTGGTTTCCTGAAACCCTTGTGCCAAAAGAAGTTTAATCCTGTTCGTCCAAAGGAAAAAATATAGGGCATACCTCTCCCCCACCAATGATCCCCCCATCGTACTGAGATTTTTGAACAACAAAGACTCAAGGCACACAAGAAACCAGAGTACCCTCCATAGCGGCACCGTCTCTAAATGCAGGATATTTGAGAGGTTTTCCAAACCGCCATTGGCTTGATGAAAGCTTGATGTCAATTTCATGGAGCTCTTTCCCATGGTAGTAATGTCTAGAGCCTTTTCACCAAGAGGATGGAGGCTTGAATGTGCAAAGTGATCGCTCGCACTAGGAGAGGGGCCATTGTTCCAATCAAAAACCTTAACCAAGAACAAAGTAGGCTATTTTGGGAGTGTAGAGAAAGAGAGCTTGGGAGAGATCAGGAGCACCATAAAAAAATTTGGGAGAGATCAGGAGCACCATAAAAAAATTATACTTAACATTAGTAAGATAGTAATAGATGTAAGGAAGCTAAGGTAGCATAACAACTTCCTACACTAATCTTGAGGGAAGAATAATGCAAAACTTTTATAGATATTTATCAATTACATAAACTTAAACATAAATATCATGCATACCACAACACAATGATTTACATGGGGAAAACCCTTTTAGCATAAAAACCCCACACTCTAAAATCCTCTCAATATATTATTAAGAAACCATGAAGATTACAATATACTTGCAGAGAAAGCTTCTTACAGGTGTATTACCAACTAGAGATCCAGATGCAACACAACCGCTATCAAACTCTTATAATACATCACAATACACATCCATAATACAATTCCTTGATAAAATATGGTTGCCTTCTAGGGAAATTCAAGCTAATAAAATATCAACCGTCTGATCTAAGACCTAATGATGAATGATCTAGATTTACAATAAAAAAATAAAAATAAAATTTCCTTTTGGGGTCGTTGCCCCCAAACCCCTGCTAGGGCACACTACCCTCAAACCCCTAGCCAAAGGGACGATCCCCCCAAACCCCTCGCAAGGGGGAAACTCCCCCACACCCACCCGTTGTCATTGTATGAACAATACCTTATGTATCAACAGTGACTTACATAATTGCAAGGTTGAGACACATTTTCCCAAAAAATCTCCCACTTGTCGAACACCTTACAAAAGCAACGGTAGGGTGTATAAACATCATCTCTTAATCGCTAAGGGATGAAAGGCCCATATTCTCTAAAAACCATCTAAACTTCTCTATGGTCATAGGTTTAGTTAAAGAATCAACAACATTCATTAAAGTCTCTACCTTAACTAGATTTACCCTGCCATCTTCAACCATATCTCTAACAAATTGATATTGTACATCAATGTGCTTAGTCCTAGTATGCAATGTCAGGTTCTTGGCTAGACATATCACACTCTGATTATTGTAATAAATTACCACTATGCCTTGTTTTATTCTAATATTTGAACACAATCTCTTAAGCCAAATGAATTTTTTATAAGCATGAGTAGCTACCATATACTCTACTTCAATAGTGGACAAAGCAACCAGGCCTATCACTTACTCATCCAACTAATCATGCCACCAAATAAAGTAAACACATAAGCACTGGTGGATCATCTGCTATCAACATCACCTTCCTAGTTTGAATCCACATAACCATGAATATCAAGGGAAACCTCATCTTTAGACATATTATTATGATAACACAAGGTATAATATGAGGTACCACACAAATATCTGAAGAATTTTTTAACTGCATCTCAATGAACTCTACCATGATTAGACATATATCTAGAAAGAACTTCCACTACTTGGGCAATGTATGGTCTAGTACAAACCATAACATACATCAAAATTCCAATTGCATTCTAGTAAGAAACTCTGCTCATGTCTTCCATCTCTGATGGGGATGTTGGAAATTTTGAAATAGATAACTTTGTTCCAGATGAAACAGGAACACACAAAGGTCTACAATCCTGCATATCAAACCTCTGTAAAATTGAATTGACATACTTACTTTGGCCAAGCCATAGCTTTTTGTTCACTCTATCTCTTCTAATTTCCATCCCAAGAATGTGTTTAGTTGCACCAAGATCTTTCTTTTCAAATTTAGCAGCAAATTGAGATTTTAGTTCTAAAACCATACATTTCCCTTTACCAATAAATAACATATCATCAACATATAATGCAATAAATAGGAAACAATCATCATCACTTT
Organism: Sequoia sempervirens; assembly: GCA_007258455.2. Classification (NCBI taxonomy): domain Eukaryota; kingdom Viridiplantae; phylum Streptophyta; class Pinopsida; order Cupressales; family Cupressaceae; genus Sequoia; species Sequoia sempervirens. The sequence goes on from VDFB02256132.1 coordinate 7,159,939, forward strand.
TATAATAAACATAATGATCTAATTTAGAATGCTCAAATCCCAAACTCAACACATATGTATCAAATTTATGGTACCACATCCTAGGACTCTGTTTTAGGTCATACAAATATTTCTTCAATTTAAAAACCAATTTACTTTTACCTTTCACCACGTAGTGCTCTAGATGTGTCATATAAATATCCTCCTCTAGGTCACCATGAAGGAAATTAGTTTTCACATCCATTTGCTCAACTTCTAAATCATAAGCAGCAACAATAGAAAGAAAAAAGTTAATGGATCTCATTTTTGCAACAAGAGAAAATATCTTACCATAATCAACACCTTCAACTTGAGAGTAACCTTTTGCAACCAACCTTGCTTTGTACTTCTCAATACCTCCATCTGAACCAATATTTTTCATGAACACCATTTACAACCAACAGGTTTTCTTCCTTCAGGAAATGATACAGGATCCCATGTATCATTCTTTTTCAAAGCTACCATTTCTTCATCCATAGCAATCTTCTAGTATTTTGCATCATTCATACCTAATTCCTCTTCTATTGATCTAGGTTCATCCATGTTAGTATTCAAAGCAAAAATACATCTCCAATCATCAGGTGAATACCTTTCAGGTGGTTTTCTATGCCTTGTAGACCTACAAACAAGCTAAGTTGGAGGTTCTTCCTCCTCTTCTAAAGATTCAGAGCTAGATGATCTCCCCTCAACTTCCTATCTATCCATTGGCCTCGATTCAACTTTCTCAAGTGTAGAAGGAAACTAAATCACATCTTCCTGTTTACTTTTTTCTAGCTGCAATGTAACAAAAGAATGCTTAGTTTCTCTAAAAATAACACTTCTACTATGTATTACCTTTTGTGCAACAGGATCCCAAATTTTGTATCCTTTCACACCATAAATCTATCTGATGAAGATACATTTCATAGCCTTGTTCTCCAACTTTGTTCGCTTCTCCTTTTGCACATGTGCATATTCCTTGGAACCAAAAAATTTAAGATGTATTAATGAAGGCTTGTGGCCTGACCATACATCTATAGGTGTCTTATCAACAAGAGACATGTTAATCAAATAACAAGCAATGGTAACAGCTCTAGCCCAAAACCTTTATTCTAGACCAACACTACTCAACATACTTCTAGACTTCTCCATCAATTTCATGTTCATTCTTTCTGCAACTCCATTTTGTTGTGGAGAATATGAAGTTTTCTTTTTTCTATGAATACCACAATCTTTACAAAATTTATCAAAATCATTAGAGAAAAATTCACTACTATTATCAATCCTCAAACATTTTATTTTCTTTCTAGTCTGCAACTCAACCATTGCTTTAAATTATTTAAATCAACTAAAAAATTCATATTTACTCTTTAGAAAGTATACCTATGTCCTTCCATTGTAATCATCATAAATGAAACGTAATATGTGGATTTACCAATTGAAGGAACATCTACAAGACCAAAAACATTAGAATGAATAAGGTCCAATACACCACAAGACTTATGATAACTCGAGTAAAACCGAATGTGGTTTTTTTTTCCATAAATGCAATGCTTACAAAAATCAAATTCAATATTACAATCAGACAAACCTTCAACAAGGTTTTCATTTTTCAAGGTCCTTAGACCCTTTTCTCCAATGTGGCCAATACTCTAGTGCCATAACATATTTTTCTCTACATGTAAATTTGATTCAAAAGAAAGAGCACCCTTGGGTACCCAAAATCCATGACCATCTGTTGAAGGTGAAACCCGCACCTCTTCCATAGACTTGCTTTTCATAGAAGCACTATTGCACTCAATAGTGCATGCATCAAGCTTATACAATGTGTCATATTTGAAACCTCTAGAAATAACCATAGCACCTCTAACCATCTTACATCCTGCATAAAAAAATACTACCTGCACACCCGCATCTATTCGTTTACTCACAAATAACAAATTTTGTTCTAAACCAAGGATATGCAACACACCATTAACCCTTTCTATTCTACCATCAAGAAACTTGATTCTAACTTTACCACGACCAAAAATGTTCAAATAAGAGTCATCACCCAAGGATGATGACTAATTTAACTAAATGTATGGAAAACGATTCATTTACACACATATAGCTAAGCTAGGGGATTTGATTGATGATAACCTATCTGAAATGTTGATATGTCCAAAGTTTCAAAGTTGTTTGTGAGGTGAGATTTCAAATGTGTTGAGATGGATGGGATAATTGATCCTAATGATTTGAGAGGGTTATTTTCTACAAGATCGAGGTAGTGAAAAACATGCTTTACCCTTAGAGTGTTAAACCTAAGAACTCAATGTTTGGATAGTAGAACTTTGATACAATGTTTGGCAATACATTTCCTTGTTTTCATTTGTTGCTTTGGAAGTCTATATGTTTGAAAATGAAACCAATGTGTGGTGTGTTCAATTGAGTTAAGCTTTGATTAGTGAGATTACTTTATTACCACATCAAAATTTCTTGATTAATTTCAAACTATAATTTCTATACCAAGGAAAAATGTTTCCCACAAAAGCTTAATATTGTGGAAATCAAAGAATTAAGCCATAGGTCCCTAAGTTAACTTTGGAATAATGTGACTTGAGATATAAGTCCAAATATTTAAAGCCTCTAAAGATATTGTTTAAAAAAAAAAAATCCTTAGGGACAAGCAATAATATAGGGCTTTTCAAATGTATTCACATTAAGTCCAAAGGGTTTGAAATTTGAAGAAAATATTGATGTTTGTTTGAATTATTTTGAAGCCAAGCAATGTATTTATTGACTCAATGGGTAATGGAGATATTTCACAAGTAGCTCCACAAAAATTGCAAGTTGGGCACAACAAAATCAGTCACATAACAACCTTAAAGAGTAGGTACACACTTTTTAGTAGGCCTACCTTATCCCCTAAGGAATGATGTAATCCATGAAGATGGAGGGGTCAAATAGGCCATGTCAAGGAAATGTACCATCTTAACATGCCTAGCTTTGTGCAAGAGAATTAACTCTTAATCTTTATGCCTCAACCAAAAATTGACATGGTAAGTAACTTTTGGGAGTGGTGTGCCTCCAATGCACTACTGCAAAGTATGTTTCAGAAAACAAGGATAGGTTGCTAGGAAAAAGTGTTTAATGGAAATCATGAACTCTGCGATGTATAGATCAAATGTAAGCCACTTAATGCTTTAATCGTTCCTTCCCAACTCATTACATTTGAACGAGGATGAGGCACTATATGTTATTCCCACCTAGATATAAGCTACTTTCTTTCAATTTTATAAACTTTATATAGCCCAACAATAAATGTGATTTTAGGGTCGCTAATATGAGTTCTCCATTGAAGTATTTATCTCATTAGTAGGCCCTTATCTAAAAAAGACAAGAAAGATGCCATTTCTCTTCACCCAAGATTGCATGAAGCACAAGGGGAGAGGATACGTAGCAAGTTCTTGGGGTGACCAAAAATTTTTGTGAACTTAGAGTGTTTCTCTTCACCCAAGATCGCATGAAGCACAAGGGGAGTGGATACGCACTAGAAGTTCACACAAGCACGACAAGCACAAAATATACTCATTCCTTTTAAATCCTCAAAGGAAATGATGAATTCATTTTAATACCACCAAACTAAAGTATGATTTTTTATTTATTCAATTTTAAACCAACATTGCAATGGTGAGGATGTAATTTTAACCAACTTTGAAAGATTATAGGATTGTAAATTTTAAACCCAATTGAAAGCTAGTTGTCCTAAACCATGAAATAAAGTATCATATGATGGGTTATATCATCCCTTAAGTGTTTAAATTACTTTTACAATATAGATCAAGTGATAATATGTTTCTTTACTTTGAGATTTCACTCCTTTCCAAATCTAAAAAATAAGTTAGCCTCACAGAAAAAAACCAGAAGTCAATAAATGATCAGAGAGTGGATTAAATTGAAAAACCAAAGTAGAAATAAAAATATAGCTCTCTATTTTACCTTGCAATAGCATCTTTGTGCCACAAAAGTGCTTCTCTATTAGATAGCAAAAGCATCATTGCAAAAAAGCGTCATTGTTCTGCAAAAGCACCGCTCTAGTGAATTTCAAAAGTTCCTCTTTGTTGCATCTACGAAAAAAACTAGAGAGGTCAAAAGAATCTCTCTATTAGAAAAATAAAAAGTGCTACCATAAATCAAAAGTACCACTTTAAATCAAAATTGTCGTTGTATAAAAAAAACAATGTTGTATATCAAAAGCATCACTCTAGTAATCTACAAAAGTGTCGCCCTACCTGCAACCTATAAAACACGAGAAACTCAAGAAATATTTGTCACATTTGGTTAGTTCTACGCTCCTTATAGTGCCAAAATGTGACTATAATCATAACATAAGCTAAATACACCAGATCCAATAGATTCTAAGCAATACTTAACTAGTTAAGCTATAATTCCAATAAAATACTTGAAAGCATAGAACGAATAAGCCATTTAAACATAAACTATAAAGAAATGCGTAAAGGAACCTAGCTAAATGCCTCAAATCTCATCCCATTGGGGGATTGGTGTTGCATTGATGTGGAATGTCAGCCCTTTCCCAATCCCTAGATTGAAACAAGCATTTAAATGAACTCCATTGATGAAAATAAGCTAATACTAATGAAAACTAAGCTAAAAGTGGATGAAAAGCTAAAATGGATGCTAGATGGATGAAAGTGAGTATGAAAACATGTAGCATAACTTTTATAAAATGGAAGTGGATCCATTTCTCATAGAAATGAGGTGTATTTATAAGAGAAAATGGTGAATCAATGGTGAAGATTGATTTGATCAATCAAGGGATGAGAAGCCATGAGAGGTGAAGGCATGGATCAAGGATTCTCATCAATGGATGAGAATGAAAGTTTACATGGATCAAGGAGTTAATCAATGGCTCTCATTGATTCAAAGAAGCACACTTCCTAAAAATCAGGAAGTTTGTTAGGAAGAATACTCCATTTTTTAGTTCAAATGGAGGAATATTATAGGGGAATATTCCTTTACAAGTGGGAGGGTGAGGGAAATTAGAAAATTAGATCATTAAAACAAAGTTTTAATTGTGAAAATTAAGTGAAATTGGGATTCTCATTAAACAATTAATTTATTTAATGAAAGGGGTCAAATGACATTTAATTTAATAATTAAGATTATTTAATTAAATGAGGACATAAGAAATTTAACTAAATAATTTTCATTACCTAATTACATAAGATGAAAATTAGTGTGAAAGGGGGTGAATTAGCCAAATAATAGTGATCATTTGATTAATAGGAGAAATTGATGCATTTAATTAAACAACTAGGATTATTCAATTAAACAATCAAAAATGAGGTGAATTTAGGATGAAACAATGTTAGTAATTGGGTTCAAGTGTGCAATATTAGTTAGGACATTTTTAAGTGTCTAAACTTGGTGACCATCCTCCATTGAAAAATAATTTCTTATCTTCATGATTATTTTGTTGATAAGGCCATATTGAGGTAATTTTGTAGAGATTCCTTCAATTTTCAAATATGAGTTTTAAACCAATCTTTCACAAGGTAATCTAGTACTATATTCATTGTACAAACTTCATAAGAAAACTTTCTTCAACTATTCACAATATATGTGCAATCGTCATTATGATCATATGTATTAATCTCTTTATCCGCAATGGCTTCATAGATGACTTCCCCCATGGATTTTATCAGCATTTTCCATTAAAGTTCTTAACCTTTCCTATCTATATTGCCCATCCAATCTAATGCAAGTTAGGAGGCAAAACACTAGGTTGGTACAAAGATTTGTAACTTGGTTCCTGATTGACTTCACAAAAACTCACAAAACCCCTTAAATGGAATAGGCCTCCATCGATTCCAACTCATTCTTTAGGTTTCAGATCTTTGTATGAACTTATTTAGGTATCTAACAAGATTAAGTTTCATAGGTAAACACAACTTGTCAACTCAGATCCTTTATCAAACAACCTTTTCCCTTGTTGGTTGTCCTAGGCTAGTAGCCCTGTAATAAGGTTTTTCAGACTTTAGGCTTTGAAAAAGTTCATCTAACTAAGTTTCGCATAGGTATTCAGATTCCCCTTAAGGTACTAAAACACATAACAAGAGATGGATAACTTTGTTTTGTATCAACACCACTAGATAATGATTGTCATTTCAACAAATCAGCCTAATTAGGCTTCTTAGGACTATTCATTGTCATTAACTTGACCTACAACATCTACATGGAATCCCAGGCCTCCATCATGGCTCCAATGCCATTCAAGACACTTATCAAATGACCTTTAAAAATTTTCTCCAACTATTTCAATAAAAGACTTCAAAACCATATAGAACACACTCTTGACTGTGACTGACAATTCTACCAGAACAGGGCAGTGAAGAAAAAGATTCAGATCTTCATGGTCTTTGATAAAACCTATCAAAAAATGTTATTCAAACCTCCTAACTTCATTTTCAATGTTCTTAACCAAGAATAGACCCAACTCATCAACCAAAACCTTTAATCTTACTATTTTTGTCAATGACAGCCTAAAAACTCATGAAGTTCAAACCCTAGGGCATGAATTCATCTTTAACAAACCAAATCATCTTCACCTACAATATTAGGAAATGAAAGTATACATACTGAAGGACTGTTTCACAAATTCTCAACAATTTCTATTGGCTAAATTCATAGAAACACAATTATATTTACCCATTGTTACCCTAATGTAGGGTTTCAGGCTTCTTCCACTAAAACTGCAATATCTCTCACATTACTCAATGAAAATGAAAATGAATGAAACTTGTTGCATAATAAAGTAGAACCAATCCACTAACACATCCAACCAGTCTTGGGTCTTTATCAAGGCCATATCATCCATAAAGAGCATCAGAATAGGAAATAAGGTATGGAAAATACAGAAAATAAAGATTTCTTCCTTTCAAACTTCAAATTCATCTTCCACCACCACTTACAATGATGCATTGAGGCTATTTATGCCTTTTCCAACCTTAACTAACTCCAACCAATCGACAAAAACTAACTTTTCACCTACTGACTCTTAAACTTCCATACTTTTGCATTTCCTTGACACCTTTTACAAAATTGGACAAATAAATACAAATGACTTCCTATGACTCCAAAATGACTCAAGTACATGGAAAATGGTCTCATTCAACCTTATTTAATGCAAAAAGTCCCCAACACCTATCCTTGACCTATTGACCTCCTAAAGTGAACTTCATATGCTTGGTGCTCCTGCACCATACTCCCTGCCAAAAGAAATTCAAGTCCCTTGAATACTTTGTTGCACCATTCTTCTACTTGAACCTTCTTGTCCTCTTTTTGTCCACATGTTCTTGCACCTGGTAACCCCTTCCACTGTGTCAGGTATTGGAAAATTGCACCAACAATGATCTTGAATTTGCTCACAACTTTCCATTTCTTCTCCTTTGCAAACTGTCCCTTGACCTTTCTCTTGCCAAGAACTGATGGTGCATGTTCCTCTATACCTGCAAACAAAATCGTACCTTTTGTCCATAAGAATTTCTTCTTCAAAATTTTTGCTGCATGATTGAACTCACTCACTTGCTTTAACCAGACAACCACTTCCACTTCTCGTTCCATCTTCACATCTAGTTTTAAATCCTCTACTCTTGGAACCTCTATGCAATCAAACTTACAGACCTCTACCATGGCAGAATATGACTACCTTTCAACCTCTTGTCCAATCAATGAAAAAATTAAGTCTCCCACTATGACCTCTCTAGGCCATTCTTTCCTTTCCTCTGGTAACTCACTTCACTTAGCTCATACTTTTCTCTTATTAGGATCTCTATCTCATATGATCCACAAACCTTTGCACTATCAGGTTCACACATTTATTTCCCCATCAATGGAAAAAGCACACTCTGATCATGCTTTACTGCCTTATCTTGCTCCTTCACAAGGAGTTCTTCTTTGATCTCTTCTACCTCAACCTTTTGCACCATTATCTCTTCTTCTTTCCTTTCTACCATTGCATCATCCTGCAATACTGATGTCTTGTCATCTTCTACCCTTGAAGTGGCTTCAACCTCTATCTCCCCTTCATCCTCTACTTGCACAAATTCTTTCTTACCACACATAATTACTCTTTTTGCTTTATCATGTCCTTTTTCCATCAATGGTTCCAATGTAAATGAAATCCCATCCTTCTTGATCTGATATGTATTATGCCTTCCATCATATAGGGCATACCTATTATATATCCATGGTATCCCTAACAACAAATGACATACATTCATAGGTTCCACATCACATAGAAGCCTATCTTTATAGACACCAATCTGAAATTATACCCAAGCTTGTTCTTTAATCAAAAGAAATTGCTCACTATTCAACCAAGAAATACTATAGGGATTCTCATGAGGTATTCTTACCAAATTCAACTTGTCAACCATCTCTTGTGACACCATGTTGTCCAAACTACCTTAATCCACCATTACCTTACATACCTTGTCTTTACACTTGCATATGGTCTCAAAGATTGCCTTCCTCTGTAGCATCAACTCTTTGGTTCCTCTTGCCATGTTTTCCTTTCAACTTCCAACTATCTCCTTCTTCAACCTTCAAAGATCTAGTCCCTATAGCTCTGATACCACTTGATGCAAGTTAGGAGGCAAAGCACTAGGTTGGTACAAAGATTTGTAACTTGGTTCCTGATTGACTTCACAACAACTCACAAAACCCCTTAAATGGAATAGGCACCAAAGTATTCCAAATCATTCTTTAGGTTTTAGATCTCTGTATGAACTTATTTAGGCATCTAACAAGATTAAGTTCCACGGGTAAACACAACTTGTCAACTCAGATCCTTTATCAAACAACCTTTTCCCTTGTTGGCTATCTTAGGCTAGTAGCCCTACAATAAGGTCTGTCAAACTTTAGATTTTGAAATAGTTCATCTAACTGAGTTCCACACAGGTATTCAAATGCCCCTTAAGGTACTAAAACACATAACAAGAGATGGATAACTTTGTTTTGTATCAACACCACTGGATAATGATTGTCATTTCAACAAACTGACCTAATTAGGCTTCTTAGGACTATTCATTTTCATTAACTTGACCTACAACATCTACATGGAATCTTATGCCTCCATCATGGCTCCAATTCCATTCAAAACACTTATCAAATGACCTTTAAAAATGTTCCCCAACTATTTCAATGAAAGACTTCAAAACCATAGAGAACACACTCTTGACTGTGACTGACAATTTTGCCAAAACAAGGAAGTGAAGAAAAAGATTCAAATCTTCATGGTCTTTGATAAAACCTGTCAAAAAAAATGTTATTCAAACCTCCTAACTTCATGTTCAAGGTTATTACCTAGGAATAGACCCAACTCATCAAACAAAACCTTCAATCTTATTGTTTCTGTCAATGACAGTCTAAAAACTCATGAAGTTCAAACCCTAGGGCATGAATTCATCTTTAGCAAACCAAATCATCTTCACCTAAAATATTAGGAAATGAAAGTATACATGTTGAAGGACTGTTTCACAAATTCACAACAATTTCTACCAGCTAAATTCATAGAAACACAATTGTATTTACCCATTGTTTCCCTAATGTAGGGTTTCAGGCATCTTCCACAAAAACTGCAATATCTCTCACATTACTCAATGAAAATGAATGAAACTTGTTGCATAATAAAGTAGACTCAAGCCACTAACACATCCAACTAGTCTCAGGTCTTTATCAAGGAAATATCATCTGTACAAAGCATCAAAACAAGAAATAAGGTGTAAAATACAAAAAATAAAGATTTCTTCCTTTCAAACTTCAAATTCATCTTCCACCACCACTTACAACGATGCATTGAGGATATTTATGCCTTTTCCAACCTTAAATAACTCCAACTAATAAAAAAAAACTAACTTTTCACCTACTAACTCTTAAACTTCCATTTTTTTGCACTTTGGCATATTTGACAACTTTTACATTTCCTTGACACCTTTTACAAAATTGGACAAATGAATACAACTAACTTCCTATGACTCCAAAATGACTCAATTACATGGAAAATTGTCTCATTAGACATTATTTAATGCAAAAATTCCCCAACACCTATGCTTGACCTATTGACCTCCTAAAGTGAACTTCATATGCTTGGTGCTCCTGCACCACAATCTTTGCTTGGTCTTTTTTAATGTCTTTATTTAAGCCATTGTCCATATATGAGACTACCCTTGTATCATTTATGTAAGGTGATCTTCTATATTTTCAAGAAGCCCTTATCTTTATTTGATCATGTTGTTTCCCCTATCTTTTGACTTTTCATCACTGTATCTAGCATTAGTTCTTAGCAAGCACTTCCTTTGTGTCACCTTCTGAGCACCTCCTTTGTAGATTCTTGTCACATGCATAATTCTAGAATTGGCGTTGTGTATTCATTTGAATCAAGCTTACTATGTAATGGATTTTATTGACCCACTAAATGGTTTGTTATTCAAAACTGCCATGGATGAAACCGTGTTGGTTTATAGACTGCATTTAGTCATTATGGCTCTCATTGCATCATGTTTTCTAAGATTATTATAGTATTTATTGTCATGATTGAACTCCTAATTTGGTCTTTTGAAATTTTTGCATTGTCATATAACTCCTCATTTGTTCTTTTGAAGTTTTCGTACTATCATATTTATGACAGTCATTGGGACTATCCATTTATTGATAGTCTATTGTCCCTTTGTATCTTCATAATGACATTTCTTTGCTCATGAATTTAGACTTTCCCAAATCATAGTCTAACGCAATAATAAGTCATTGTTCTTATTATAGAATAGGTTGCAAATCACTTAATATGGACTTATATTCAAGAAGAAAACCTTTTGTTTGTCCGTCTACTAAATGTTGTGCAAACACTAGACTATGCCAAATCAAATATTATATCTTGAGCTGCAACTATCCATTCCTTTTTCATTGTCTTTTCAATGTGGTTGATTTAAATTTGAAGCATACAACAACTTGGTATCTTTCTTGAATTCTCCCTTACGCATTTACCTCCACAAAAAGACCCACAAATCTCTCCATGTTGTCCTTAGTTTTCCATTTCATGGATGCTAAGCCTCAAAAGCATCTCCATATTATTTTGAAGTTTCATCAAAACCCTAGCTCCTTGTGCATCTTTATGCATGTTGTATTCATTTGACTTTCAAACTCATTTATACAATTTCATTAAATGAAAAATATAGGAATCATTTGATAGTCATGATAAAAGAAAAAGAAAAATAAAGGGTAGATATATGGAAAACCTGTATTGATATCTCCTTGTTGGTTTCCACACCATGATCATGCATATCTCTTACTCATGCATCGAACTAGAGATAGTGGATAGAAAACTCATTGCATTGTGTCTGCATGAGTCTCTTTCAACCTTGGCAGCCATGATAGCTTTGCAACTATTACTTGTTGTGTGAAACCATAAGTAGTTCCTACCTCTCGTGATGCTTTTCTTCTAGATTCTGCTTTTTTTCCTTCAATTGGGTGCCCAACTTCAAGTTCTCTCCTTTATTTTTAACGCAATGAGAGACTTTTTTTGGATTTTCACATGAAGTAAGGAGTCTCTTTGGCATGGGAACTTGATGCTCTTTGAAGAACAATGTTTAAAAGGAAAATTTTTAACATAATCTTTTAAACTAAAAGATTAACTCTCTCTATCTCTTAAGGATTAAAGATTAAAGACCAAAATAATGATTATTTAAATGAAACATTTAAATAATGTTGAGCTTGCAAAATTAGACTATAGGAAGTTGAGAAAAGGAACTCAAAGACACCATCAAAAGCACCTAAGACCCATCTAGATTTGTCCAAAGGAATTTTCTAGAAGATTTAATACTCGGCGACTAAGACACAAATATAGGTAAGGAGAATATTAGCTATGACAATATAATATGCAAATTTGTCCCTAATTTCTAAGATCAAACCCAAAAACTTTATGGAAGTAAGTGAAGACAAGCATGGGTAAGTGTCATGGAAGAGAAGTTGAAACAAATTGAAAATAATGAAACTTGGGAACTTGTCCCAAGACCTAAGGATAAAAATACAATTGACACTAAGTGGGTATTCAAAAATAAACTTAGTGAGGATTGTGAAGTTATGAGAAATAAAGCAAGATTAGTTTGCAAATGATAAGCTCAAGTCGAAGGCATTGATTTCAAAGAAATATTTACCCCTATTTATCATCTTGAGGTTATAAGAATATTCCTCACATTTTCTAGTTTTAATAATTTTAAAGTCTACCAGATGGATGTCAAATCAACATTTTTGAATGGAAACTTAGAAGAAGAGGTATATATTGAAGGATTAATCCTGTAGACACGTAAAATGTACTGATTGATCCTATACACCTGATCCTAATTTTACTAACACCAGTTCATCCTATCATTTCCTTTACTAATCAATTTAATTGAATAATATTTGTTCAATTAAATTCATCACATTTCATCCCTTAATTAAATAAATCAATTTTATCTAATTAAGTCATCTTTTCCCTTTTAATTAAATAATTCATTTTATTTAATTAATCTCTAATGTCATCTCATTTAAGTTAAATGAATTAATCTTTATTTGATTTAAAGCTAACGTCATCCCTTTTAATTAAATAAATCAAATCTTATTTAATTAAGTCTTAAATCATTTTCCTCTCATTTTGATTTAAATTAATCCAAAATTCTAAGTCAAATTATCAAATAAACTAATCTCCCTCTTAATTAATCAAATCTCGATTAATGCTAATCTTAATCACTCAAATCCTCTAGCTTTTGCAACTTGCTCATGAAAATCATTTTAATTGATTTATTAAATCTCTATCTACTTTCAAAAAGGCATCAAAAAGGGAATATTCTCCAATTTTGAAAAATCCCTCCAAAAGGGTTTGTACATCCAACAAGGAATTTAAGTTTCTTACATGTCCTTTTGCTTTGAGCCAACTGGCATTAACTTCATTTTCCCCTCTCTCCAACTTGTCATTTCATCAATTTTGAAATTCCACCTAATTGCATTTAATTGCACAATGACCAAAATGTGCTCCACCTTTGTCCACTCACATGTTGACAAGTGGCTTTATGCTATTGGTTGGTGTTTGATCTCACATTCATCCATTTTGCTTCATCCTCCATCATTCTCATCTATAAATAAGAGGCTCTCATTTGGATTTTGGATCCACAACTTTATGCAAAGTCATTATCTTGATATTTTGAATTTGTTCATCCATTGTTCATCCATCTTCATAGTTTTCATCAAGTTTCATAGCTAGGTTATGCAACAATTTCACCAAGGAGCATCAAATCTTCACCAATCATCATTCAAGCTTGCAAGGAATTGGGAAAGGGCCATTTTCCACATCAAAATGGCACCAATTCCCCCATGGGATTGAGAGTTTGATCATTAAAATAGGATTTAATAGCTTTTTTATTGAGTTCTTCATATTATTTCTTGTTTTTATGTTTCAAATGGATTTCATGGGGAATGTTGTTTCTAACTTGCATATTGGACTAATTGTGTGTTTTTTCCTTTTGTTTGTGCAGGTCTAGGATCACCATTCACAAATCCTATCTAAAAATGAGGACTATGTATGCATGTTAAAGAAGGCTCTTTATGGATTCAAACAAGCCCCAATAGTTTGATACTCAAGATTGGATAAGTATCTACAACAACAAGGCTTCAAAAGGGGTATTTTTTATAGCAATCTATACATCAAAATTGAAAGTGATCATCAGTTGATTGTTATATTTTATGTTGATGGTATTATTTTTCGGGGTAGCAATGATAAGATGTGTCAAGACTTTTCCATGCACATGCAAAATGAATTTTAAATTTCTATGCTTGGTGAGTTGTCCTTCCTTGGGTTGCAAATTTCTAAATCAAATAAAGGAGTATTTATTTCACAAGCTAAGTATATTAAAGAGATAAGAAGTTTAGAATAGAAGATCGCAAACCTGTGAGTATACCCATGGTCACAAGGTGCATGTTGAGTAAAGATGATGAATATCCTAAGGCTAATAAAACTCTTTATAGATCAATTATTGGGAGTTTGTTATATGTAACAGCTTCAAGGCCTTACATTATGTAGGAAGTTGGTATGGTGGGAAGATTTTAGGTTACAACAAAAGAAACCCATGTGTAGGTGGTTAAAAGGATTTTTAAATATCTAAATGGCACTTTGGATTTTGGGTTGTGGTATCAAATAGGTGAGGACTTCACCTTAGCATCATACACTGATGTAGATTGGGATGCTAGTGTGGATGATATAAAGAGTACAAGAGGAGGTGCATTATTTCTCAACAATTGTCTTGTATCATGGTTAAGTATGAAGAAGGATTTAGTTTCCTTATCTAAAAAAAAGGTGGAGTATATTGCAACAACCTCTTGTTGCACTTAGGTTCTCTAAATGAAGAAAAGATTGAGTGATATTAAGGTAGAATACGATTGTCCCATATTCATATTTTATGATAATAAAAGTGCAATAAATATATCTAAGAACAATGTGATGCACTCTTGAACCAAACACATTTCAATAAAATATCACTTCTTAGGAGAGCGGGTCTCAAACCAGAAAGTGAAGTTAGAATATATTGCTACATAGGAACAAATTGCAAACATCTTTACAAATCCTCTTCCAAAAGAGACTTTTGAGTATCTTAGATAGAAGTTGGGAATGATATCCTCTTCATCAGGTCATTGATGAAATACATTATTCCAAGGGATGGTATTTATGGGGACCTCATCACTACATTATCTTACAACTCTAAGGATTCTTTTGTCATTGATGTCAAAGGGGGAGAATTAGAGAAAGGGGGAGCAATAGAGATAAATTATTTTATGAAGGGTTGCCATTAATGACAAAGGAGGAGATTGTTAGAATTAATGTCATTGATATCAAAGGTGCATATGAGTTTGATGAAGAAGATTGATGATAAGTTTAGTGTCATTGATATCATGATGAAATTCACCTCATTCCAAGGGTAGTCTTTATCTCCTCAAGGCAACAATAAAACAAATTTGAATTCATACCTATATTGATCGACCTCCCTCTATGTTAGCGTCTTTATTAGAGTTAAAAATAAATAAATAAAAATTGGGTCAACCCTCCTTCATTATGGTTCCCATACTTATAAGTTTAAAATAAGTAAAATATTTTTTTCATGCAATGGGTCGACCCCCCTAGTGTGGCACCTAATTTAGTGACATTTAAAATAAATAAATTTATGGGTCGACCCCTAAATGGTGCACCCAAATTTGGAGATGAAAGGGAACTTTTAATAGGTATAAAATATTAGGTCATTTTACTTGTGAAGAATTGCATCCATCCAGGAAGTTGCCTCCTTTTGTGAAGATATAAATAAAGTTTGAGGATTGTGGAGAAGAGTGTGTAGAGAATAAGTGGATAAATCATATATACACCGGCAAGTTCATGAAGAGAGAATAATTGAAAATCATTATATAGAAGATTTTTGAAGGAGAATTATCAAGGAGAATAAATAATTCATCTATTAAGAGGTTGGTGCCTTATATTGCCATTGGTGCCTCATATTGGAGAGGTTGATGCCTCTTATTTAAAGAGATTGGTTTCTCATATTGAGTTGGTGCTTAGGTGTTGGGGATTTGTTTCAACAGTAGGTTGGTGCCTAGACATTTTTATATAAGAAATATTTTTCCATGGTTTTCTCCGAAAGGATTTCCATGTAAATCTTGTGTTCCTCTTGTGTTCTTATTTATTTTGTGCATTTAAATTGATTGTGGCTAATAATTTGAAAAAGAAAAATATGATCTTATATTGATTCACCCCCTTCTTAGTATAAACTTATGCTCATAAAAAAGATACACAAAATTATCCAAATGAAGAATCCATACTCTAAAATCTAATAATATTCAAAACAAACACATTAACAAACAAAATATATAGAGCGGGATGCGTGGGAGCGCAAATTTGAATCTGGGGGAGGGAGCAGCAGACAGTGACTCTAATGCAGATGATGACAACGATGAAGATGGTATTATGGTGTTGCGGAAGGATCTCATCCCTTCCCTGGTTCATGTTGTTGGTGGTCGGGCTTTTCTACTTGAAGGGCTTCTTCTAGCAAGTTCTGGAGGCCCGTTTTGTTATCTGTGGGTGGATGCGGGCTCTTTTCTTAGCTGTGGCATTGCTTTGTGGACCTCTGTTTGGCCCCTCCTAGTGTTAGGAGTGGTGGTTCCTTCACTTTCTTCTAGTTTTTCCTTGGAGGTTTCCCATCCTAGAGCTATTTTTTGCAGCCAGTTTGTGGTCTCTAACCAGTTGTTGGACTTTCATGCTTATTCTTGTGGTTTAGAACCTATTATGGGTCGCTAGCCCTTGTTGTGGTGTAGTATTACTACTCAGGTGGGAAGCTCTTCCTCCCTTTTCCCTTTTGGGTGTTGTGTGAGCCTTCTCTAGTGTTTGCTAATGGTTTATCTTGTGAGAGCAGGTGTTTCCTTCTTTCTTTTGTTCCTAGATTTTCCCCCTTGTTCGATGTTGCTTATCTTTTATGAATGGGGGCTGGTGTTTCGGATTGGCCCCTCTATGGGTGTGGTTGTTTGGTTTCCTTGTTGGGAGTGCTCTCTTTGGTTGTAGGTTAACTTGCTACCCTCGGGTGCTTTGCTTTCATTGTCCCCCTACTTGGTTTTGGGTTGGGTGTGCCTCAGGAGGTTGTTCTTCAATGATTTTTTTTTATTTGGGGGCTATTGTGGAGTGGTTTTTTCCATCCCTGCTACTTCTAGAAGTGTGTGTCTGGAAGGAAAAGAAAGTTCCCTTTTAGTTTGGTTGGTTTGGCTCCCCTTATGGGTCTTTTGGAGGGGGTGTGTGTCTTTCTTGGAAGGCATTTTCTATGAGTTGGTTCTCTTGGCTAGGCGGTTTCCTATGTTTTATTTCAAGACCCAGATTTTCTTGAAGCTTAAGGATGACTTTGTAGTTTTTATGGAAAAGCTCTCATTTGTTGAGGTGGTGTTGGTTCAGTTTTGTTCAGTGGAGTTTTTTCTACTGAAGCTATTCTTGATGTCTTTGGAGGTGTTGTGGGCTAGATGGTATTCAAAGATTATTCTGACGACCCAGATGCTTTTGTTGCTAAGTATATGTGCTAAGTTCATTCTTTCTATTGCAAGCTATGCCTTCTCTTTGGATACTGGGTCTTCTTTTGAGGTGGAGACCTCCCCTATGGAGGTGGATTCCTCTCCTTTTGTGGTTGAGATGTGTTTTGTTGATGAAGGTTGGCTCCTGCATCTCCCATTGTGGTGGATCCCATTCCTATTTAGGTGGAGTGTTGGTTTGCAAGTGTTTTGTGGTTGTTGTGGCAAGGATGAGCTTCATTTTTTCTCCTATAGAGGTGGAGAGGGAGTGTTATTAGGCTCTATTTTTTCTACTTTTGTGGTTGTTTGTGATTTGGTTATTTCAACCAGTGGTATGGAGAGTTTGATTTTCTTGATTGATTGGTTTGTTGTTGCCTAACAGTTATAGGTGGTGTTTTTGGGTTTAAGGTCTTTGCCAAAACTTGGTTGTAAAGGGTTGATGGTCCCTTCAAAACCTATGGGTTTGAGATCCCTGTAAAATTTTAGTTTTGTGGTTGGTAGTTGGGTTTTGCTGCTGGTTTGGGTTGAGGTTTTGTCTCTGTCTCGCTGCTAGTTGTTCTTGGCTTTTTCTTTTGGCAGCATGATCATCCCGGTTCGGGTTTCGGGTCCCTTCAAAACCTGTTTATATATGGTTTTGGGTCCATTCAAAACCTTTTTTCCCTCTATTCAAAACAAACAAAATATATAACATAAATATATTAGAAATGTAAAAAATAAATAAATAAATACACTATAAAATATAACCTATAACAAAAATATGTTAGAAAATCACACATAATACAACAATGTATATAAAAGAAATATATACAACATGCACATGAAGAGAAGCTAGGAAACACAAATAAAGACATGGAGAAGAACAATCAAGAATTTTCTAGCAGGATTTATTGCTAAAAATATGACAATACCAACATGCTCTATTATTATTAAATGTGAATACCATATAATATCTCTATGAATCACATGTTGCGGAATACCATGTTTCTAGGTGATTCAAAAAGAGTATAAAAGTAGCTAGAATGAGTCACATGTGCTAGAATACCATGTTCCTAGGTGATTCAAAAATATTATAAAAGTAGCTAGAATGAGTCACATGTGCTAGAACACCATGTTCCTAGGTGATTTAAAAAGAGTATACAGGTAGCTAGGATGAGTCACATGTGCTAGTGTACTCTATTGCTAGGTGGCTCATATGCAAATACAATATCATGGATTACATGTATTATTATTCTTTGTTTTTCAATAATCCTAATAAGGGGTGGTGAGGAAATTTTAGTCAATAAGATTCACAATAATTTATTTTGAAAATATTTTTAGTTATAAAATTTGCATTTTTACTTTAGAAAAGATAAATATTTGTTAAATGCACTAATAATAATAAGATTTAAATAATAATTGAAGCTATTTCTCCATAAAATCAAATTTAATAATGTAATGTAAGCTAAATTTAGTTGAATCTACTATACAATTCATTTTAATTGTGTGTTAAAATTTAAATTACCCTATCAATTAACTTATAATAAAATTTAAATTATGCTATCAATTAAATTTAATAATAGCCTAATTACTTTAGATATCATTTTATCATTCTAAAAACTTTTTTTCAAATGAAATAGGTAACTAAGAATTTTATGTTAGTTTTATTTTTTATTTTTATTTTTTTAAATTATCAATTTATATTGTTCTTTCTTTCTTTATTTTATTTTTATCGAGAAAACTATGTAATTTTATTAATAATATAAATATAATAAAATTGATATTTATTGATATATTTTCTAAATTATATCTATAAATTATATTTTTATGATTCAAAATTTTAGATTTTTAATTAATATTCAATAATAAAATAGACTTAAGTAGAGGTCTTCTTACATTAGTGTCACATTCATCATCTAATTATTTATTTTAAATCTTTACTAAAAACAATAATACTATTTATTTTGAAAATCTATTTCATTGTCCATTAACAATATAATAATTAAAAACAACTTTAATTTATACTTTACCAATTATTTTATTCCATATGAATATCTTTTTTAATATTTATATTTTATTTTTGTGGACGTAATTTTTCTGCCCCTGATGCCGTTGTAGTCAAGGCTCCAGATGTAACTAAAATTGTGTTAAATTTATCCGATCAGCTGAAGTTGAGCTTCCCATACAGCTAAATTTAGTGAAATGGAAAGTTTTGACGCTTACTGCAAACAGAAAATAGTACTTACAGATTTTTTCTCTGTTCCTAGCAATCACCGCTGGTAAATGTTTTTAATCCCATATCCCTGAAATAACAGGCCAAGAAAACTCTGAGAAACAATGATAACGATAGCAACTGAATCCCCCCAAATGGGCTTACAGTTAAAGGTAAAGACCAAGTATAGAAAACGTGTGTCTGTGTATTGTGACAGCATTAACGATTATTAATTACCACCTTCTATATCTGCTTTATAACAGTGACACTCTCTTTCTCTTTACGCCTTCAACCTTTCATAATCAGGCAGTACAGATTCATTCAAACAGAGAGGCGTTCTGCAATCATTTGCATTTCTACCCAGTTCAATCACAGAAAGAAGAAGGGGAAAAAACACTATACAATTAATTGATTATCCAACCAAACTTGTAAATGTTGAAGCATCAAATTGAATGTGAATAGAGGGAAAGGCTTTTCTACACGCTAGCAATTGTCCTTTTTGCCCACGCAATCGGGAGAATTAAAATATCAACAGTCCTGTCATTGGGATCCTTCTCCGGGTTTGCTTGTTCATCAATCAATGTATTAGAAAGACGTGCAAAATCCTGTGTTCTGTACCTACCCTCCCCCTCGTTGTCCCTTGCCAAGCACCATTAGGACGTCACTGGAGTGCACAGACAGGATTCGGGACAATATCCGTTCAATCGACTCCTTACTGTTTCACATACCCATTTCCTATAAATGTAAACCCATCGAACCGTTTTTCCCTGTTTAGTTTACGCCGTTCATAAGTGCACACTGAAGTCTCCTGCAAACACACACCAACTCAACAACTCTGCTTTACTTCTAAAGGAAATAATCTGGAAGAGTAGCTTTTTACATTCTCTGAAAAAGTCGCACTGAGAATTTTCTACTCTGGACTTGAATTGTTTTCTAAGTTAAGTCACCCTGATGAGTAGCAGTTATCGTGAGAAATTATAATTCAATGGTCAATTAAAGAAGTCTAGGTATGCCTTGTATGATCCCATGAAAAGCCTTCATATCAATAACATGTATATAGGTGTAATCAAACCTAAATAAATACATAAATGAAAATTTTGGCCTTTTTTTTTCTTGATTGTGTAGAAAATTGATTGGAAATCAACCTTGAGCAAGATCCAGCCATGTCTCTCTCCAGTGTGCTGGTATTTTTGTTGAGTCTGCTACTGTGTATGGGAATTAGCAGTGTTGAATGTGAAGGGAATGTAAGGGCAGGAACCCCTGATGGATCTGAAGAGTGGGGTTATGTTGAAGTCAGACCAAGTAAGGCTGAATTTGCTTTATATTTACATGCTTTCTGACGATTGCTCTTAATGGACTGATTTGTTCAATAATTTTGAGTAAAAGCTTCTGAGGCTTATTCAGAAAAGCTTTGATAAGAAGTTGAATACTGATGTCACTATGTACAACAGAGGCCCACATGTTCTGGTGGCACTACATCAGTCCTCAGAGAGCAGGTGCCGATTGGCCTATTATTGTGTGGCTGCAAGGAGGGCCGGTGGGTGCTTGAAAGTTCTTCCTCTCATTAGTGCTTCATTGTTTGTGAATTTATGTTGCAACCTACTGGTTTTTTATGGCTGCAAGTTCTATACATGTTATTGATACTGATGACCAGAGCCCTGTGATCTTATGTGTCTGACGTGAAATCACAATATTCATAAAATTTCAAATAGTTTGCAGGGAGCTTCAGGGGTTGGAATAGGCAATTTTCAAGAAGTTGGTCCTTTGGACACTCAATTGCAGCCCAGAAACACAACATGGCTGCAAAAAGCTGATCTATTGTTTGTGGTAATGGCTCCTATTATTTAATAAGCTTACATTGTGAGTCCTGCGTTTATGTTGTGAGGCTGAGAGGTGTAAAATGAATATTTGTTCTTCCTGTAGAGAGGATCTTTCATATTCCTTTCTTGTTAAGTCGAGACATCTATATGCATTCAGATGGTTCATCAATTATTTTTTATAAAAATTATCAGTTGACGTAAATATTTGTACTACTTGTTACTCACTCTTGTAACTCCTGACTTGTGATGCATTCACCATCAAATTTCAATCGAATGTTTGCCAGGATAGCCCTGTTGGTACAGGTATTGTAAACTTTTTCTTTCACTCAAAACAATTTTACATTTCACTGTTACAAGTATTTCAAAGACCTTGCTAACCGAAACTTACTGGCAATAATCTTCAAATAATGTAAGGCTATGATCTTTTGAGAATTGATTAGTTTTGTGACTTCTCTACAGGTTTTAGCTATGTAGAAAACGAAACACTGTCATCCAAAACCGATGCACAAGTGGCAGCTGACCTGTTAAGCTTTTTGAAAGAGTTCTTTAAAAATAGTACTCTACAGGAGAGCCCTATATTCATTGTGGGAGAATCATATGGAGGAAAGCCTGCAAGTATGCTAGGCCTAGCTTTAAGCAAGGCAATTCAGGCTGGAGATATAAAAGCTAAACTTGGAGGTACAAGCATTTATACATATCTGAATAGACTGTGATTAAGCTGTCCGAAAGCAGAATTTCTTCTTGCATCTAATATCTAGATACATGGAGAAAGGCCTTTTTTCTCAATAATTTCAGCCCTCCAGTCTATTAAATTTCATGAATTGTTAAAGAAAATATTGTCAATTTGGCAATGCTACCATTAGGAAGCAAGTTGAGTAAACCAGAAATCTTAAGTCACAGGTACCCACATAAGTCTGTGTCATTGAATTGGCGAATTCTGCACAGCATACTCATTTCCAATTTAATCTTGCTTTTTAGGTGTATTATTGGGTGACAGCTGGATTTCCCCTGTGGATTATGTGGTAAGCTTAGTATTTACAATCAGCCTAATAAATTATATTGTTATTCACTTTCAATTCAGACAAGTACTCGTCTAATAAAGTTCTATTGATGGATATTGTTATTCACTTCCAGTTCAGATAAAAACTCATCTAATAAATATCTATTGATTACCAGCTTTCATGGGGACCTTTGCTTAAAGATGTGTCACGTTTGGAGTTGGTTGATGCCGAAAATGTCAACAGGTGCAGCTCAATACATTGTGCTCTTACAGACAAACTTTTCTCTCCTGTTTTGGAAAACAGAAAATGGTCCCAGCAAGTTGAAAACACGTTAGCTGGAATTGCAACTGTTTTTATTTTTAGTTGGCCTAGGAACATGTATAGCTCCCATATATCTCTATTTTCTTGACATTAGCTAGTTCTTTTGTGCAACAGCATTGCATTGAAAATAAAGGAACAAGTTAATAGTGGAGAATATCTAGACGCTACAAATTCTTGGTCAGAATTGGAGAGTGTTATTGACTCAGCTAGTAATAGTGTGGTATGTGTACTCTTGAGACCATAAGAATGCAAACTTAGAACATTTAATTGCTGAGATACTGTGCTGCCGGTGGATTTGCATTCCTTGTGTACCAAAGAAAATTACAACATGAATTGCATCTAAAGATAAATGTTATATAGCTTTATTTTTTATCATTACATTTCTCTGTTATGAATTACATGTGATTGCAAATTCTCTCATCTTCTGCAGGACTTCTACAATTTTCTACTTGATTCAAGTGCTGATCCTCTTTCTACAACAACTACACTGCAAAGTATGACTAGAAGAAGTCCTCAGCGATATATACAATATTTGACATTAAAGCAGAACATAGGACAAAATGGAAAAAACTTTGACTTATCCACATTCATGAATGGAGTGGCTCGCAATAAACTCAAGATCATTCCATCAAACATTAAGTAAGGCCATTTTCACTTTGAAAATTGCATGCGTTTTTCTTTGGATGATTTGTAAGCAAGTGGGACATGGAATCCTAAAATAAAGGTGCAATGCAAACTCTCGCAAAAGAATCTTAATGATGTGAAGCTGTGCTTTAAGTTCTTAAATATGGAAACTTTGCTTTTTCAGTAATGTTCATTTCTTCATGTTTGAAGCTCTCTGTTTTCCAATCACTATTGATCTCACATATAGCTCTTATTATGTTCATCTTTGAACAGCTGTATAAATTATTTCAATATTATAGATGAAATTGACTTCCTAATATAGTGCCAAGCTGCCAGCTGTAACTCACCAAAAATGTATATGTATTGCCAATAAGATTGCACAGTTGTAATGTCTTGTTTTAACAACACTTGCATGTTTGATGCGTCAGAAATCCATAAGCACGTGCACATGTCTTAAGATTGCTTCAATATTTTCCTGTGATCACTTAATAAGTAACGGTCTGTTCTGATTCTCCTTAATCAGCCATATTCATGTTTATTGGTTTCTTGAAAGATTTCTTGAATTAGATTCTTCGACCTTTATAAATTCATGGATATCAACTTTCTCAATCCACATTTCTCTTGCCAGGTTTCATAACCTGGGTTTTAGCCATCGTGGCAACATGATTGATCAGCTGCAATCTTGGATATGATATATGCCACTCATTTTGTAGTACACTTCCTCCATGCCATTCCTGAAAAACATACAGTTTGAAGGAAAGCAACCTCTCAGACCTGCAAAGTGCAAACTAGCAATACAAGGAATCAGCTATAGTCAAATGACTCTTCGTTGACTAAAAAACTCACAAGTTATTGTCAAGTCAGACCTCTGCCTAATGTTTTATCTCATTTGCTTGTCTTACTGTTTCTGTTGTTTTAATCATTTTGAATTGATTTTTATTTAATAACAGTTTCACACCTCCAAGAACCAATGTTTTTCTGAAATTTGAAAATTTAATCATATTTAGGATGTCATTTTCAGCTTAGTAACAGATAATTTTATCTAGAAGACTAGAACTATCAATTACAGGCTATGATAAACTATTTGATCACTGATATTGTCTATCTGATGAATTGTATATGCTCATTTACAATTTAACTGTCTACATTAAACAATTGGTTTCTACTGTATGAATTTGTGTTTAATACTGTGAATATATTATATTATTTTGGGTTTGTGTTTTTATGAGTTACAAGTTGTTCTGATCATTTGTCTTCCTGAGTTTTCTCCTGCATGAATAATGTGTATTTGAACCAGCATGCATCTTTCTTTTTTCGTAAGGATTATTCTGTATCACAGATGCACCTGCAAAATAATGCTAAACTCACAAGCCTGCAAAATTCAATGCTTCCAGGACATTGTTTGGGTTCATATCACACCTTGCACATATGCCTTCCTAATAACACGGACACCCCATTAGTCCAGATTGGAAATAGTCTGTGTTGGTAGGTTCATTGATCCAGTGACAACCAGACTGAACCTGTTTTGAACATAGAGAACAGCCTTTACCAATACCTATGTCCCTTAGGGCTTGTGCTCTTCCTCTTCATAAATTCCTTTCCCGCCCTTCCCCACTCATTTAATACAATTATTTTGCTCCAGTGTATTAAATTTTTCTTTAGAAATCTTTGTTTACACACCGTTACCATAGTGTTAAACAACAAATGGCATTGATATTACTTTTATCTTGCAGGTGGGGTGAGCAATCAGGTGCTGTCTTTCAAGCGTTAGAGAATGATTTCATGCAGAGTAGAGTGGATGTGGTAAGTTTGTTGTTTAACAGAACCCAATATCAAAGCCAACATAGGCCACATATAATTTTTTTCTAAAATACACGATAAGCCAACTCACCTAACTTCCATTGGTGGCTGAGGATCCAAATTTCTCACAGCATATATTTGGAAGGACTGCTTTGTAATTAATGAAAAGATATAACTCCTTGGAAATTTAACTACTGAGTACTGCAGGCAGAAACCACAACATTGTCCTCAGCCCATCTATTTATAATGCAACTCAATAATTTCAGATTACAGGGTGTCATATTGCAATCTTAGGCATGATTCAATTCATTCTCTCGTGCAAGAATTACAGAATGTATGCATGCAAAGCATATGTGATTCTCAATACCTTTAGCGTGCAGGGGATTGCATTGCAGCTTTAGGCATGGTTCAAATCATTCTCCGGTGCAGGAATTATAAAATTTCCACATGTAGAGCAACTGTGCATAGAAATAGCACAGTTTTAGGCATGATTCAAATCATTCTCCGGTGCAGGAATTATAGAATGTCCACATGTAGAGAAACTGTGGATAGAAATAGGTTCAAAGTGAAAGGCAGTGTATTGCAATCTTAGGCGTGAATCAATTCATCTCATGTGCAGGAATTACTGAATGCATATATTCAGAGCATTATAACGAGCCAATCTGTGGACTCATATTGACCTACCAAATACAGCAGAAATAATAGTTCATCTGACTTATCTTGCCTAACTGGTCAAGAAACCCTAGAGAACACAAGAACCCTAGGGCTAAGTGATAAAACCCTTAAACTGGATACTATAACCTTGAAATAGGGCACTCTGGTAACTCTAAAGCTAATCACCAAGGCGGAATGTTACCTACGGCTAAACTGGCATTTTTTCAACACAGGCTTTCAGGGGCCTATAATCTCAATGACAAATATTGAACTGAATGGGTAATTCCTTACTGATAACTGCAGGTGGATGAGTTATTATCTCGGGGTGAAAAGGTGTCAATTTACAATGGCCAGGTAAAACTACCCCATCTATAATACTCCCATAAACAGTAGTATTCGCAACAGCTTTGATTTATGACGATCCCCAATGAAATGAACTTGCAGGTGGACTTGATCTGTGCAACCATTGGAACAGAAGCATGGGTTCAACAATTAAAGTAAGTGGAAAACTTTTAATAACTTATTGCTTTAGTTGGGTATTCCTTTCAAAGCCACATCATTGATATACCCACAATTTTTTTTTAGAAATGCCATAGACATACTCATGAAAGCGTGAAAACGAACAAAAAATGTTTCAGGTGGAAAGGGCTAGAAGGGTTCAACTCTACAGCTCGAACACCACTTTACTGCAATGGAACTGTAACGAAGGGATATGTAAAATCTTTCAAGAATCTGCATTTTTTCTGGGTTTTGGGAGCAGGCCATTTTGTAAGTAGCATTTTAATAGGTTTCTTGAATTTTGGTAAATATAGGGTGCAGTAGAATTCAAATTAATTATGAAATGGGTGTTTGCTTATGTAAACAGATACCTGTGGATAATCCTTGCGTGGCTTTGACAATGCTTGATACAGTCGTTAGTTTGCATTCTACCAATAAATCCATGTAAATTGACTTCTTTCTGGCTGTTGATAATAATTACCCATCGACTTAAATTCGGGTGGGAGAGGAATTGGACTTTTATATAAACTTACAGAATAATGTAATATTTGTATTTATATTTATAAATGTATAAAATTTCTATTTTCAATTAGTTTGCGACAAGAACAATTGTTTACCATTTATTTGAAATCCTATGAAAAATAACTTTTTTTTCTCATTTATATGATCTGATGGTTGAAATTTCCGAATAACGAAATTTGTTGTGTTGAAACCTTGCGTAAAAACCCATCTTTGTATTTGGTGAAACCGATGGAGATGTCAAGAGGACATATTCTTATAATACTTTAAAATACTTAAATTATAGGTGAAAAAGAGAATAAATCCCTTTACATGAAATTTCAGGGTAAAGAAATCAAATAATCATTTAAGG
Organism: Sequoia sempervirens; assembly: GCA_007258455.2. Taxonomy (NCBI): domain Eukaryota; kingdom Viridiplantae; phylum Streptophyta; class Pinopsida; order Cupressales; family Cupressaceae; genus Sequoia; species Sequoia sempervirens. The sequence continues at coordinate 7,186,837 of VDFB02256132.1, forward strand.
ATTAAAGAGTTAGAAGATATACTTAGTTAATGTATTCAAATAAATGTAAAAAATAAATGGTATTTATAATTTGATTAATGTGGGGGTGGGGGTCTTAGTTCGATTGGTTAAAGCATCTTGTTGGAGGCAAGAGGTCACGAGGTTCGACCTTCCCCCATCCCTAGTCAGAACCATCCCATTATATGTGTCCATATTTGCGAAAAAATCAATTAAATATTTATGTGCACAAGTTACCTTTACCACTACTAGTGGAAGCCTTCATCCCTTATGAATGTATTAAAAATAATAATGAGAATAAAATATTACAAATAATTTTCCCAATACACCCTAAGTGACTAGGGACACTTTTCAAGAATGTTGGAATCATGCAATATGAAATAGGATTGACAAGGTAGATGAAATATTAATCCTAACATTCTCCCACTTGACATCATACATTGTAAATACACCCATAGAAATAGCAAACAAGAGAAAAATATCCCTTAGCCAATCATGTACCACCTAAATATTTACCATGATCTCATGCTCCAACAAGATATCTACAAAAGCAACCATGATAACCACCATCAAGTGAAATCTCCTCACATAATGTCACTCGTGATTAAATAAGGTGTTGGAGTTATTAGGACATCACTTGATAATTAATTAATCATCAATTAATTATTAATTCCCTTATTACTTGATTCACTTAAGTTAAACTTAGAAGTATTTTTTTATTATTATCTTAGGCTAAATATATGTTGTCTCATTGCATGAGATTAGGACGCTTGTCACAAGTCCCAAAAATTAAATCTCAATAGCTGATATTTGACATTTGAAATTCAAATAATAAAATGTCAACTCTGACATTCAATTTTGGAGGTAAAATAGGGGGACTAAGTCGCCCTAGACGACTGTGTCCCAACCCTATTTTGCGGGACTTAAGGTGTTGGGAATAAAATATTAAATAAATGCTTTAGTTTTCTACTTGCAATTTGTCAGTAAATGTTAAAATGGGCCACATAATGCATAAATTAGGAAATTAGGTGTTCAATTAGGTCCATGCACTTAAGGGGGAGCAAAACATAGTGTGAAATTGTCATGGGTGACAATTTATGATGCTACATTTAGCCCCCACTTTAGTGAGAGTATGAACTTACACTCAGACTCACACTAAAGTAGAAAATATATGTCAAGAGGGGTCCAATTGGCAAGATAACATAAGCACAAAGGAACACAAATGTATATAATGCAACAAGACAACATACACAAATATACACAATTCCAACATGAAATGCAAAGGAAGGGTATGAATATCATGGACTAGCAAGTTGCATTATATGCTAAGATCCACACCTAAATTCATTCATGGCTCACGCGCTAACAAAGTCCACTATTTATTAGGTGAATCATAAAATGAAGGCACCACGGGCTAGTGAAGTCTGATATTCACTAGGTGAGCCCCCAAGACAAAGTAACGAAATGAGAAACACACAAGGAATAGTGAATTCTGATATTCACTTGTTGTGTACCCATGTCAACCATACCAAGAATTATACTCCCTAATAATTCTTATAAGGTGTTACAAAAATGATCAAAATGTTATGCCAATGCATCACTAAATCTAGTGTGTGTAAATGAGGAGCAAATAATGCCAATGTATGCCCTCACCTTAAAGTAATTGCAAAATACCACGCTATGAGAAATTGCTTTAATGTAAAAAATGTTAGAGTTTCCAATAAACTCCATAAAACCAAGACCACCTACAAAACCTGGATTAGCCTTCTATAAGGAGAAAAAACAAACATGCAAGAGAAATTTGCATAAAGATGTGCAAATAATATCATTGAGAATGATGAATTACACGAGATAACTTGCTTTATAAAACAAGATGTAAAACCCTAAAAGGAAAACCTAATTAGGACCTAAGTAAACTTAATAAAATATAATAGTAAAATATTTAATTAAACCAACACCCCACCTTAAGTGCAACTTAGGGAGAATAAGAAACATGCAAATAATGTAAGGATGGGTCCATGAAAGCATGAATGGGTCCTAGCTACAAGGTCGTGTTAGGTACCCATGCACATATGCAATGCAAAAAAAATAGAGAATGCAACCAAGTGATGAGAGATGGAGGACTCCATAAGACCCCCCAAGTACACCATCCATCACATAGATACATAAGAAATACCCCCCATAAGAGGGAGAGATATGATGAAAGAATCTTGTGTTGGAAACTTGTAGCCATTTAAAGACAATTTCCACATAACCCATAAGGGAAATCTATGCAACTAAGTATTCAGAATCTACATGCAAGAGAATAGACAACATGCCCATGAAAATATGACACAAGATATATCCTGGGAAAACCCTCAAGAGGGAAAAAACCCAGCCTCAAAAAGCATCCATCTCTCATGTATTATTCAACAATAAAGATTACAATACATCTTCAGAGTCTCCATGAACACCATTGAAGCAACAAGCCCTCTCCAAGCAATCCATGTGAACAAGCATGCAACCACACATCTCATGTCATGTTTCAAACCCCCACAAATGCTAACCAGAGCTAACATGCAAAACTTACCATCCTAAACAACTAACTTTGTGGTTGCTTTTATAAAAGCAAGCTCCCACAAAACCATCAAGTGGTATTACACAAAACCATGTGACTAAAACCATGTCCCCATATTTAATATTGGGTACTCTATTTATTTATTTTCCCCAATATTAAATAATTACATTTTAGCAACTTAACTTATGTCCTAATGTTACATGCAACATAAAGTGGCCCCAAGAATAATTACATTAAATATATTATGCAAGGTGTACAACACACATTTTCCTAACATCTTGAAGCTATGTGTATCTCAATATCGATGTTGAATTGTGACTAAAACTGATCCATGGGAGCAAGTATCATGAAGATTCTGGAACATTAACCAAAAAATGAATGGCCCTCAAATTGAGATGTGACCCAATGAGAGTCTGATGTGATATTCAGGATCATTAACCATAGGCACTCAATCTGAGACATGAATTGATGCAAACCAAAATGTGTCAAGTTATGATCAAGATTGTGGCCAAAAGAAACTACAAAATCCAGATACAACTCATGCAAGTTGTCATCAATATGGAGATGGGATCAAAGTGAATTCCATGCAACTACACTGTAATAAAATTATTATGCAAGAAGCCCCCCTGATGGAACTTTATTGAATTTCATTTATTACAATACCCCAAGATTGTAAAAGGAGAACATGCAAAACATGCAAAACTCAAAGAGCAAATGAAAACATAAAGCATGAAAAAAGGAAAGATCACATGCAAGGATTAATGTTCACATCTGCCTCCATGAAACAAAAATGACCTCAAATTTACATAGAGGATGAAATCAGCTTTCCAACAGTATAAATTTTTTGAAAAATAGACACTATATGCTCAAGTTATGAATTAAAAAAAAGGGTAAATTTTGCCAGTTGACAATGCAGACACAACCCTTTTGATTTGATTTTTGAAAAATTTACTTGTTGCATGCAAAATATAATGGATACCCAGATAATATTTTTGTGTTGCCAACAAAACCCATAAAGCATTTTTGAATCCAAAAAGTAGAACATATGATTTGGTAAAAAAAAAAAACTTCACCTATAGGGAAAATAGTAGTGATTTTGATAGTTGTTTTTGCAAGTTTTGCTCTCTATCTGCAAAATCTAGCAGATACCCAGATGATATTTTTTATTTTAAACAAAACCCAAAAATCATTTTTCTCAAAAATACACAGAAAAAGATATTGGCTAGTTTTTTAATCCAAAATGCAACAAAAGATTGCTTAAGTTCGATCCCTTGAGGATCCCCCAAAAAAACTCTTTGATTGAATTTCTCCTAGATTTGAGAAGGGGCTTGTAGATCATAGATATGATACCATGTTAGAGTTTCCAATAAACTCCATAAAATCAAGACCACCTACAAAACCTGGATTAACCTTCTACAAGGAGAAAAAACAAACATGCAAGAGCAATTTGCATAAATATGTGCAAATAATATTATTGAGAATAATGAATTGCATGAGATAACTTGCTTTTATAAAACAAGATGTAAAACCCTAAAAAGAAAAACTAATTAAGAGGTCTAAGTAAACTTAATAAAGTGTAATTAAATATTTAATTACATCAACAGATAAATAATAAATGTCATGTGATAAAATATCATGAGAGCTTATTTGGAAAGCCATCTGCCAATGATATGTTTCCAAATAAACTACCTCACGATAAGGGGTTGCCCCCAATGCAATACAACAAACAATACAAAGATGAACACATAAGGGATCCACAGATTCAGGGTTAGTATATGTCTTTGCTATAGTTATATAATAGAGTTTAGAACTGACATCATTCCCCAAATACTCATGAAACAATGAACACAATGGAATAATGACACATAAAGAGAAAACAAACACAAATTTTGGGTCAACATGGAAGAGACCTAAATGTCTCAATGCCTTGCATCATCCCCAAAAGGAAAACACAAGACATAAACAAAAGAAAATGTTTACGACATAAAGAAGAATGGAGATACAAATGGATGAATGTCACGATAGATTTGTTTCATTTGTATCCTTGTGCCAACGAAGCGACAAGGGTCATCCAAAGAAAAATCACAAACACAACATGGGAGATCACATCGCGTGCAAGAAAACACAAAGACACATAAAGCAAAAACAAAGGAGTATGACACATGTGAGCTAATCTAAAGTAAATCATCTAGATCCCAATTTTGCTCATCATATAGAGAAGGCCAACAACTAGCCAAAGGGACTACAACAAGTGTCGTACTATGAGCATCACCAGGTTCAACACATGGTGTCACTCTCGTCAAGAGGATCATCACAATTTCCCCCATGTAAATCCATAAATTTTGAAAAATAAAGATAGCTTATTATGCATTTGTTCATCAATTTTAGCATTCTCATCTTCATCATCTAAATTTATCACCATGGGAGGTTTAATGACAATGTTAGTTGCATGTTATTGTTTCAATTTTTGTTTTGGCTGGGACATGTAAGGTTAAATTTCATGTTTTGGTGAAATTTTTAATTCTTCTTGATTTGTTTACATAGGTGTTTGATTATGAGGTAATGGTTTATTCTTTTCTTCCAACTAATGATCAAGAGAATGATGTCTATGCCTAGCGCTCTTTAGCATTTTTATTTCTTCTTTTTGGTTTTCAATTTGTGAAGGTGTAAGAGTGGGTCTCTTGACCATTGGTATCTTTTCTTCCCATAGGGGAGGAATTGAAGAGACCATCAAAGGTTGGGAAACCACTATCTCCTTAGGTCTATACACTTGTTTTTCCTTCAAAGGCACAAAGGGAATCATGTAGTTGTCTCTTGGTATTTTGTATGATATGGGTGGAGGAACAACATCATATTTCCTTTTTTACTTTGGATAATGTTTGTTTTAGACATGGGTTCATCCACAACTTGTGGAGTGGGAAGATCAACCATAGCCCTATCATTTTTAGGAATATTTCTAAAGGATAACTTTGTTATGTGCCTAAAGCAGTAAACCTTAAATTTTTTATATGACTTGAAAAAGAAGTCCTCACGAGCTTTGATAGATTCCATGGGTTGAGGCCAAAAGTAATCCAATGAAAAGTTTCCATGGGAAGACAAAGGATTAAACCCACTATGATGCACTGTGTATATTTGATTTTCAAATAGGAACTTTATGCACTTGTGGATAACCGACAGACCGACATTCATGGAGCCTAACCATGGATAGCCTAGCTCCACATAGAATTGGTTTGACGTCGGGATGATAGAGAATGACACATCTAATTGTTTTGGTCAAGCTTTAAGTGGAAGGGTGATCGATTCTATCGTAGGGCGAGAAAAACCATCGTGAGTTTCCAACCATCCTTTCAATTGTTCGTAAGAATCTTGATAAAGATCATGCACATACAATAATTCCTTAGTGATCACATTCTCTAAACACATGGGATCAATGAGTATCCCTTGGGTACATTTTTCATTGATATGGTCGGCGATATAGGGAGGGCCATTAGGCACATGTATAGATGCATCAATATGGGTGAAATAAATATCAGGCAACAAAGTGGTTTGGCTCTTACCAGGTTGAACATCTATTAAAGAAACCATGTTGTCTATACCACTCGTATCATTGTTATCATTATGCTCATTGTCATCATTCTTATCATCACAAGCTTGCACAAAGTTGGATGTATGATTTGGCACGGGATTTCTAAAAATTTGCAGGTTTTGATTAGGTGGGGCAACAAATTTATTTCCTTTATCATTAACATCGGTCAACTGAATATGATTAGAATCAATGAGGTCTTGAAACTTGATGTTTAAGATGCATACATTGTTCTATATCATGTCCACTTATACGATGATATTGACAAAAGGATTTTGGATTAAATTTTGGATATAATAGTTTGGATGTGTCCATAGGTCTTATCGAAGGTAATTGGATCAAATTCTTCTTCAAAAGTTGTAACATAATTGAATGAAAAAAATTAGGTAATTGAGTGAATTGCTTATCTTTTGCCCTAAATTGATATGGGGTTGAACTTATGGTTGCAACTTGTGGCTCAATGTGATTGGTCATTTGTATTGTGCTTATCTTGATAAAGTTCTTGTTTTGTTTCTTGAATGGTTGGTAGTTGTTTAGAGGTACAAATTCATACTAGTCAATAGGAGTCGATGAAAATGTTTCTTCATATTGACTAATTGAATTATGATAGTCATGAAGAGTCGTACACAAGTGTGTGAAGAATGTATATTTCATTAACAAGATCTAATCCCTAATGCTAGGTTGCAAATTTCCAATGAACACTCTTTGAACATGAGCATCAGGAAGAACATAGTTGATTTGTGAGTAAATCAACTAATATCGCCATATGAAGCCTATTAATTTTTCATGTTTTTCTTGTTTTCACCTCACTAAATCAATTAATGTAATTTCAGAACCAATGTTCACTTGGAAGTGTTGGAGGAACACATCAACAAGTTCATTGAATGAATGTATCCACTTATTTGGTAATGAGAAAAACCATTCCAAGGCCATGTCTTTCAATGACCTAGGGAAGAGTTTGGCTAGGAGCTTATCCTCAAAGATAAAATCACCACATAATGCTATATAAGCTGATATATGATTATTAGGATCTCCTTTACCATTGTACTTGTCAAATTTAGGAATCTCAACATTTTGTGGCATGGTTGTTTTCAAAATTTTGAGTGACAATGGGCTCCTTTTGACATATTGTGATGGTTTTCCATTTTGATTTTGGTTCAATGTGGAGATTTTCTATTGAAGTGAGGTTACGTTTTACAATAGTTGATTTATGACAGAATCATTTCTTGACATGTTTTTAGAATGTGGTGAATATGGTGGGATTGTGTAAGTGCGGGGTGGAATATTATGTTGCAAATTTATCATAGGTGATGAATATTGAGGTGTCACATGTGATGTCATGAAACTATAAGGATGCCCACTAGAGAACCCCAAGGTTAGAGTTAAGCCATTTCTTTGTTGTATCATTTAAGCTATAGTTGGCAATGTGTATGTAGGAATAGAGGGTATAGTTGTGGGGAGAGAGATTTGACTTCCTCCTTGATTTTGAGTGTATCCCAAAGCTTGAGCGCAACTAGCCATCATAGGAATGTTGGCATCCATAATATGGGCTAGGCTAAACAAAACCTCTAATCCTTTCACGTCATTAATCAATTTCCTTAGGTTTTCCACTAGAGGAATTGGTTATCCTACTAAGGATTCGGTGCTTAAGTATTCTTGCAATCCCTCTAGGTCTTTGTCTAATTGTTTTATTTTTTCCTCAAGAACATGTGCAACAACAATCTCTACATCAATAAAGGTGCTTTTTTGCGAAGTTATCATTGGTATGGTAGGATTAGGGATAGAGTCCAAAATGGGCATGGTATTGGAAATACCTTGCATGAAAGAGTTGGAGGGCTTAAGATCCACAACAAATGTAACAACAGTGTGGGATGCCATAAGTCTACAACTATATCTCACCGAAGTATTGGTAATAGGACACCAAGTCGTGAAGCTCATATGAGTTTCAAAACACTAGAGTGTTCCCCCTATGAACACTAAGTTACCAAAAAGTAATGGAAAAACACTCAAAAGCACAAATCAAAAATCAAAAATAGACAAAAAAACACAGAAACAAAGGTCTAACAAAAATTTGAACCAAAAATAGTTGGACTAAGTTGCCTAGGGCGACTATGTCCTGCACAGTTTGGTACAAAATTCAAAGTTTGGTTGTCTGCTATGTTGGTTAAGGATCTCAAGTTTGTGCGCAGACAAGTTTGACAGTGTACTTTTTCTAGAAATTTCCCAATTTAAGATTATGTAATGCAAGAATGTAAGTGTGCAACAATTTAAAAATGCTCAAGCAATGAAAGAAAATTCCAAATACAATTTCTAGATCTAAGAGGCAACAATTGATTGATCCTAATATGCCTAAATTTGAGAATGATGATGTTGATGCCTTTTTGAAACAAACAATGCAATTTTTTTCACTTTTTTGTTTTTTGAGCTATATGCAAGATGCCTAAATGAGTGTAATGAGATTTCTCATATTTTTTTTCTAATTTAAATTACTTAATGTAGATTTGTAAATGTAATTTGAATGTAAATCTAACCTAAGATGACTGAAATTAACCCTATTGCAACCTAAAATGTAATGTTATATGCCAATTTTTGGATTTTTATGCTTTTATTATGCAAAAATGAAAACCTAAATGAATAATGCAAAACAATGCAATACTAAACCTAGATCTAGGATGATTTGCCTCAAATTTTAGAAGGTATATAATGTTAATGCGTTGGGTTCACCAAAATGAAATGAAGGAAAAGAGTGATAGAGGTTCTAGGCATTTACATTAGGGATTGGGCACTTTTTCACACATTTGATTAAAGGGGTTTGAGGTAGTAGGGGTTTTGATAGATTTGGACAAGGTATAAGACCGAATTACAACCTAAGAGGTGATTCAAATTTCCCTTGACCAGATTTGAAATGATTTTAAGGATGAAATGCAATGATTTGACTAGGCTAATGATGCAAATTACTATTATAATGCAAATACAACAAACACAAAAAGTCACATGCAAATTCAAACTACATGAACAAATTGAGCAGAACACTCTGCACCCAACATATGAATTTGGAGCTTGTTTCTAAGGTTCAATTCACCCTAGGTGACTATGTCCTAAGACGAGGATCCCATATTTGATTTCACAATCCTTTGGTGCTAGATCAAAGCCTTCATTTTTCACTAGTCACATTGTCAAATCATTATCGAATATTTCTGTAATTGAGTTTTCGTTTGTTGTCAAGATGCAAGGTTTGAATGTAATAATAAAAAATTGACCTTCAAACTTTTCCCAATCTTTTTTGGTTATGAAACCTGCACATTCAAACCGAGAGGAAAGGTTGTGTCATTTAGGGGCTTGCCTTGGTCAAACCCCGTGTTACTGTTTTCACTTCCACAATGGCAATGTCAATGATAAGAGGATAAATGACAAAGAGGAATGATGAATCAACAATGGACTGCAACTCACCACCCTCCAATGGCTTCCTTGAAGGACTGAAGTCATACAAATCACTTCAAGGCTTGAATTTTGTTGGCTTGATTTGCTTGGAAACCTACAGAGTTAGTCTTCACAAACAATATGAAAAAATAAACATGAAAAAACTAAAATACACTTTGACATGATGCTTTGGGGTGATCCCATAATACTAGTTTACAATTCCAATGAGGAAGGAAAATTGCAAAAATGCTCCTATGATTTTTTTTTTTGCTTTTAGGGGTTCGCACGAACTGGGTTGTTCAAATGGACCCAAAAGGGGTTCGAATGGACCTTGGTTTGATCAAACCCTATTAAATGATGGGACCCACTTTTTTGGCATTTTTTTATAACGAAGATAATGGAAAATGAAATAAAAGGGGGGGTTCATTCGAACCAGGGTCCATTCAAACCCTGGTTCTAGTGAACCCCCAAGGGGGGTTCGCTCAAACCTGGGTTCATTTGAACCCTCCCTTTTTTCCCTTCTCCCCCTCTTGCACCAAATTTTTGAAAAAAATTTCCTTTGAAGCTCGAGTTGAGGATGAAAATGGAGGATACTTCACAAACCCAATTGGATGATGGTAGTCCTCAGAACGAGCTATCCATCGAATATAATTTTAATATGTTTTGGTTTTATTATGTATTTTATTTTTCAGTTTGATTAAACATAGGTTTTTCACCAAAAATCAAGCTCTCTATTTTGCACGTGTAAACATAGTAGATTATCAAAAAAAAAAAATATTGATGTCCTTGATCCAACAAAGAAAATGAATTTTGATACATACAAAAAAGGTTATGCTTGAGCCAGTGAATCATGTCTAAATTGTAAAAGGTTTGACTTTGAAACTTAATTCAGAAAAAAAAAAATAATCAATGAAATGATATGAAACCAATTCCATGCACTAGATATCATAGTTACAAATCTAAATTCAAAAAAATAGAATTTTATCCTTCATAGAAAAAAAGTTATGTGTTAGCCAGTGACACCACTCTTTAAAAATGGTGTTTATTGCTAAAAACTAGTTTTTGAAGGAGATGGAAAAAGAAGTGCAATCTGATTCAATTTTTTTTAAATACATTTAGAATCTACAAACAAAATGTCACAAATCACTAGTTTGCATCATCTTCAAATTGCTCACGGTTTAGCCGCTATAGGTTCTCGAAAGTGAAGATTTAGTTAAAAAAATTAGTTCAATGTCCAATTTGGCCAAAAATTGTAAACCAGTATTGCACGGGATCACCCTTTGATCTTGAATTGCTACAAAAAATCTTTGAAATTTTCTCTTGACTTGCTTGATAATGCTCTTGATAATAATTTCTCCAATAATTTATTTTTAGTTTTCAAATGGTGAAATGACTAGGTATTTATGTGCAATTATTCTAATTTCCCAAAAATTAAATCCCGATAGCCAACATTTGACATTTGAAATTTAAATAATAAAATGCCAACTCTGACATATTCAATTTTGGAGGAAAAATTAGGCAACTGTGTCCCAGCCCCATTTTATGGGACTTAAGGTGTCGAGAATAAAATATTAAATGAATGCTTTGGTTTTCTACTTGTAATTTATCGGTAAATGTTAAAATGGGCCACAAAATGTATAATTTAGGAAATTAGGTGTTCAATTAGGTCTATGCACTTAAGGGGGAGCAAAGAATAGTGTGAAATTGTCATGGGTGATAATTTACGATGCTACATTTAGCCTCCACTTTAATGAGAGTGTGAACTTATGCTTAGACTCACACTAAAGTAGAAAATATATGTCAAGAGGGGTCTAATTGTCCAAATTTTGAAGAGATAAGATGACAATGAATCTAGGGGGAGTGCGCAAGCCCCAAGATTCAAGATGTTATAGAAAGATAACATAAGTATAAAGGAACACACAAGTATGTAATGTAGCAAGACAACATACACAATGTCATCATGAAATGAAAAGGTAGGGTATGAATATCATGGATTAGCAAGTTATGCTAATATCCACACCCAATGGTGTTCATGACTCATGCACTAACAAATTCTGATATTCACTAGGTGAGCCCCAAAGACAAAGTAGCAAAATGAGAAACACACAAGGACTAGTGAATTTCAATATTCACTAGGTGTGTACCCATGTCAACCATACCAAGAATTATACTTCATGATAATTTGTATAAGGTGTTATGAAAATGATCAAAATTTTATGCCAACACATCACTAAATCCAACGTGTGAACAAATTGAAGCAAATAATGCCAATGTATGCCCCCACCTTAAAGTAATTGCAAAACACCATGTTGTGAGCAATTTCTTTAAGGTAGAAAATGATAAATGTCATGTGATAAAGGGTCATGAGAACTTATTTGGAAATCCCTATGCCAATGATATATTTCCAAATAACTGCCTCATGATAAGGGGTTTCCCTCAATGAAATTCAAAAAACAAGACAAAGATGAACACATAAGGGATCCACGGATTCGAGGTCAGTATACATCTTTGCTATTGTGATATAATAGAGCTCGAAACTGACATCATTCCCCAAATACTTGTGAAACAATGAACACAATGGAAGAATGACACATAAAGAGAAAACAAACAAAATTTTTGGGTCAACATGGAAGAGACCAAAATGTCTCAATACCTTGCATCGTCCCCAAAAGGAAAATACAAGACATAAACAAAAAATAATGTTTATGACATAAATAAGAATGGAGATACAAATAGATGAATGTTATGATAAATTTGTTTCCTTTGTATCCTTGTGCCCATGGAGCAACAAAGTTCATCCAAAGAAAACTCACAAACACAACATGGGAAATCACATCACATGCAAGAAAACACATAGGACACATAAAACAAACACAATGGAGTATGACACATGCAAGCTTATCTAAAACAAATTGTATGCATCCCAATCTTGCTCACCATATAGGGAAGGTAGACAACTATCCAAAGGGACTATAGCAAGTGTCGTACTAGGAGAATCACCAAGTTCAACACATGTTGAGTCACTCTTGTTTGGAGGATCATCACGGTTTCCCCCATCTAAATCCATAAATTTTGAAAAAAATAAAAATAGTTCATTATGCACTTGTTCATCAATTTTAGCATTATCATCTTCATCGGATTCTAAATTTATCACCATGGGAGGTTTAATGAAAATGTTAGTTGCATGTTCTTGTTTCAAATTTTCTTTTGGTTGCAACATGTAAGGTTCAACTTCATGTTTTGGTGAAAGTTATAATTCATCTTGATTTGTTTGCATAGGTGTTTGATTATGAGGTAATGATTTATTCTTTTCTTCCAACTGACGATCGAGAACATAATGTCTATGACTACGCTCTTTAGCATTTATATTTCTTCTTCCTCATTTTTCAATTTGTGAAGGTGTGAGAGCAAGTCTCTCGACCATTGGTCTCTTTTCTTCCCATAGGGGAGGAACTAAAGAGACCACCAAAGGTTGGGAAACCACTATCTCCTTAGGTCTATACACTTGTTTTTCCTTTGGAAGCACAAAGGGAAGCATGTGGCTATCTCTTGGTCTTTTGTATGATATGGGTGGAGGATCAACAACATATTTCCTTGTTTACTTTGGACAATGTTTATTTCAGACATGGGTTCATCCATAGCTTGTGGGGTGGGAGGAAAAATCATAGCCCTATCATTTTTAGGAATATTTCCAAGGGATAACTCTGTTATGCACTTTGCCTTAAATTTTTTATATGACTTGAAAAAGAAGTCCTCATGAGGTTTGACAAGTTCCATGGGTTGAGACAAAAAGTAATCCAAAGAAAAGTTTCCACAAGAAGAAAAAGGATTAAACCCACTATGATGCATTGTGTATATTTGATTTTCAAATGGGAACTTTATGCACTTGTGGATAACCGATGGGATGACATTCATGGAGCCTAACCATAGATAGCCTAGCTTCACATAGAATTGGCCTGACATTGGGATGATAGAGAATGACACATCTAGTTATTTCAATCCAACTTTAAGTGGAAGGGTGATTGAACCTACCATAGGGTGAGAAAAACCATCATGAGTTTTCAACCATACTTTCAATTGTTCATAATGGTGTGTAGAAAATTGTATACACTTACAATTCCACATAATGTTTTGTCCCCCTAATTTATTGCTTAATTAAACTTCTACTTTGCCAAATTATGCATTCCAAAGCCTAATTTTTACCGTTTTCCAAAGAAGGAAAAGTATTAAACAAATGCATTCAATCATTAAATTATCCCTGACTTTGAGTGTCCTAGATATTTGAGCCAAGACCCATTCGCCCATGGGCGACTAGGTCCCCCTTCTTAGTCGGGACCCAAATTTAAATATGTTTTTGGTGGTATTTTAACATCCAAAATTCAAATATGAAGTTTCAGCTTTTAGAATTTAATTTTTGGGAAATTAGATAAATATCTAATTGTTTTATCATTTGAGATCGATCTAGCAATAACATAATTTGGAGAACTTATGATCAAGAATTATTGTCAAGAGCATTCAAGAGCAACATTATCAGTCATTTATAGTAGTAATCCGAGATCCAACATCATGTCAAAGCTTATGTGTGTTCATATTTTCTTGTGAAGGCTAACATTTTTGTAGGACTCCAAGCATTCAAGCATTCAAGAAAATCTATCAAGCAAGATCCAAATCCTTGAAGAGATTTGTATGACTCTAGTCCTTCAAGGAAGCCATTGAAGGGTGGTGAGTTGTAGCATTTTGGTCATTCATCATTTCCTTCATTTTCATTAAGGTTTTATCATTGAAATTTTTCCATTGTGGAAGTGGGAACACATACTCAGGGTTTGACTAAGGCAAGCCCCAATATGGCCTAAAATTTTGCCTCTTTGTGAATGTGTAGGTTACAAGTTCAAGAAGGATTGAAGAGATCTTGAAGATCAATTTTGTATTGTTGAATTTATTGTCATCAACCTTTTAAAGACATGGAAGCTCGCCTACAAAATTTATTTATGACATTCTGACAGTGGGAAAGACAAAAAAATAGAAGCTTAGATCCAACACCAGAGGACCCCAAAAATTGAGTAGGACCCCCTTACAAAGACTTGGTCGCTATTGGGTGACCCAATCCTTGTAGGCACAGCAGGACCAATTTTTTTGGGTAGGTACACAGTCATCTGCACCTTCCAAATCTATCAAAACTTGATTGTTTATGTTTATCAGTTGTTGGGATCTTAAATTTTTCATATTATGGCATGTAGGATCATTAGGTTAATCATCTGAAAATATTTCCAATCAATTCCTATCCTCAAATAGATGACAATCCAGATCTAATTGACTCACCTAAGAGGTTGAAATTCAATCTATGCACCTTGTCAATTTACATCTTAATGAAATCCTAAAAATGATGGAATACACCCTATGTTATGAGTATTCAACTTAGGGTGAACCACATTTTTACAGTTTCACATAAGAATCTTGATAAAGCTCATGCACATACAAGAATTCCTTAGTGATCACATTCTCTAAACACATGGGATCAATACGTACCAGTCACAACCCCTATTTTTATTATTTGTATTTTACAATGTTTAATTAAAATAATTGTGGCGAAATAAAAGTGCAAAGAAATAAACGAATTAATTATACTTCAATTAAAGATGTTATTTTTGTAATTAATTGACAATTCTTATTAATTAGGATACTTATTTTATTTGTAATTTTGATAGTTATTTCGTATGCAATTAAATGGTATTTCCGTATTAATTATTGAGAATAATTACTTTTCATTTGCAATTAAAAAAGGTAATTCTTCAATTATTTGTGGAGGATAAATAAGATGCATAAAAATAAATTTTATTTTATTTTATTTTAAAGATTAGGTTTTTGAAAACTGAAAAAATAAATTAAAGAGGAGGAAAATCATTAACGGAAACACACAATAGCTTTCATAAAAATATTATTTTCTTCTTTGCAAGATATAATTGAAAATGGGCTCCGAAGTAGTTTTATGTACAACACAGCGGAAACAAGGACGAAGAGAGAAAGAGGGACACTGGTAGGAAGAGGGAATTCAATTGGGAAGTGTTTTCCAAGTTTAAATTCTTTTCCAATGCATTTTAAATTCTTTTCCAATGCATTTTAAATTACAACTGAGAGAATAAATAACTGTTTGTGGAAAGATTTGCTCCTCTCTTGAAAATTCCTTTTGAAAAACAATGCAAGGCTAATTAAATGTTCTATTTACTGTAGGAGATTCAGCCTCATGACTATGCAAATTTGTGTTCTATCTCTTTTTTTGTATTAAACTATACATATATCTATATAAATAGATATATATAAATAGATATAGCATTATATATATTTTCACCTTGCTGCTGTGAATCGCGAATTAAAATTCAAAATTATTGAACTGAGAATTTAATTGCCTTTTTATTTTGTTTACAAGTCTTTGATTGAAAGACTATTATATCTAAATACATATAAATTGTATATACATATATAAATATATATTAATATAATTATATTATTATTCAATTTCAAATGAAAGCTTAGAAGCGAGCTTATTTTAAATGAACTGGTTCAGATTTCTTTTCGTTGGGTATTCAATTTAGATAATGGTGGTTTTGTAGTAGGGAAGGCTTATAAATCCCCCTCCCCAGCCACGCATCCCATGGGGATGACTGCCGGTGGAGGCAGCCGCCCCTCCACAGGCCGCGACCTGTGGAGTGATTGCTGCCCCCACAAGTAGCATAACCCCATATGGGGTTCGATGACTTTACAACCAAACTCCGACGCTCTAAACAATTTCATTCTATGAAATTGACCCTGTTTATTTTGCACTACTTTAAGTAACATTTGAAATTATAAATGAATATATATATTTATATATATATATATACACATAAATACTTATATATATATATATATGTATATATATATATATATTTATATATATGTTGATGTATATTAGGTATTTCTTTGGGAATATAAAGTAATGGTATGGTTGTAGCTATATATCATTTCATTGAAGATACAACTTCTGGAAAGTAGAAATATAAATATATATATATATATATTCTTACAATACATGTATATATGAATATAAGTTGTGTATATATTTTGGATCGTTAAATGATTGGAGCTGGGAATTGGACTACTGTAGCATGTTCTCAAACTTTGTTATTGCACTAAGGTTGGATCATTCTATGCGAAGCACAATGTTCTATAAGGATAATAAGACAGTTACTTTCACCAGCAAATAGATCTCTTTACATCCATTCATGTTCATTTGATGTAGTCTCTCATTGGGACCTCATATAACTCTTGGTTGCTTATTTGTGCAAAGTATTTAATTTGCAGCTTACAAATACAACTATCCTTCATATTCATTTGTTGAATGCATCAAACCATATCAATAAATTTATTTAATGCTTATCCTATTAAGTCATTCTAACTCAATGCTCCTTTATTTCAGATGCTTAACCACTTAGGCAGTTTTAACTAAACTCATTGAATTCAAAGGATATAAGAATAAATTTATATATATATATATATATATATATCAGGTGAAGTAATGAAGAAAAAGGGTAAGATCATTTATTTTAGAATTTATAATCTTTGGAGCCTTGTATGAACTCCTTGAGTTTATTCTTTTTAAATGAGTAGGAAATAAATACCTATGAAGTTTTAGTTTCATCAAATTAAGAATATTGTTTTAAATTAATGAAGAGAGATGTTACAATCCATTGTTAGTATCAGACATATCCTAGAAATACCTTACTATGTTACTCCCCGATTAAATGCCCAAATTCCTTACTGTAAGGTTATTGTAAACCCTTGATTTAATGAGGAAATTAACTTGATAAGTTTAAACATATAAACTAGGATTGGAGATCTCCCCATGGTTGATTCTCTTGTACATCAATAACATGATTTAATCTTTTTAATGAACATGTGTGCGCTACTATTAAGCTCTAATTTCTTAGTAGCTCATGTAGAATGTTAAATCTAGTCATTAATGCATAAATATGTTAAGCATGAATTATTTGTTTAGATCTAAGAAGAATGATCTTTATTTAAAGCATGAAGTTGTAAATATTCTAGAGATAAAATTGCACGTTAAATATTAGATGTACGAAGGAAAGAGATGCGAATCTATATTTACATTTCTTGTCAAAAGGACCTTATGCTTGTTCTAAAAGAATGAAGAAATATAGTTAAGGAATCCTATTTATTTATTGTAATTGCTCATTTAATGGTGTTATCTATTATGTGCATTGAAGTTTTACTTTCATTAGAGTCATGGTAAATCCATAATGTATCATCATCTATAGAGTATCTTGGAAAATGTGTGCCTCTCATGAGTTAGTTATATGGAGAGGAATTATAAATTATGAGTATCTTTTAGCTCAAGACCCTTTTAATTCTTTAAGAGTTGGTTGCTTATAGAGAGATTGGGAAAAACATGAAATCTTGCAAACTGTATGTAAAACAGTTGGGTTATTTTTTTGACATGCTTATACCCTAAGGATAAATGTTATGTAAAGGAACAGAGTAAACCTCTGTAGTTGACGATTTTACTTGTCAGACATGTATAGAAGTTGTAAATGGTCCATGAGACCATATGTTCATTGCCAGTGAGGCATCTTTAGACCATTGAGAATTTGTAGCCAGTAAGGCACTATTAGAAAAGCATTTTATTAAGCCAATGAGACACTTTTACGAGTGGTTTTTCATCCCCACGAGGGTTTTCCACTCATGAAATATTTGTGCTATGGTTTCTTTGTGGATGCATTTATGATATTGCTATTTCCTTAATTTTTCATTACAATAATATTTGAATTTATGTGTTCTGCGTATTTTGTATAAGCCTTTATGGCCATATTTGATAAAGGCACGACCTTGTGTTGATATACATATAAACTCATTAATGTATGAAATTCCTTTGAAATAGTAATGAAGTAAATTATATGTATTGTGTAACTTTAATGAACTTGCCTTTGAGCACACATGAATATAAATGTTATGCATACATTATCTCTATTCCTCTTACTTGTGATGTGCAATGATCATGGAAATTATTTATTTTGGAATGTGTATGTTTTTTGGTCATTACAGTATCCCTTAGATAGGTTTGTCATTGATATGGTCATCGATATAGAGAGGACCATTAGACGCATGTATAGATGCATCAATATGGGTGAAAGCAATATCGGGTAACAAAGTGGTTTGGCCCTTATGAGGTTGAACATATATTAAAGCAACCATGTTGTCTAGACCACTCTGATCATTGTTATCATTATTCTTATTGTCATCATTCTTATCATCACAAGCTTGCATAAAGTTGGATGTATGATTTGGCATGGGATTTGTGAAAATTTACAAGTTTTGATTTGGTGGGGCAACAAATTTGTTTCCTTTATCATTAACATCATACAACTAAATATGATTAGAATCAATGAGGTCTTGTACTTGATGTTTAAGGAACATACATCATTTTGTATCATGTCCATTTGTACGATGATATTGACAAAATGATTTTGGATTAAAATTTGGAGATAATGGTTTTGATGTGTCCACAAGTCTTATTGGAGGTAATTGGATCAAATTCTCATTCAAAATATGTAACATGATTGAATGAAAGGAATTAGGTAATTGAGTAAATTGCTTATCTTTTACCCTAAATTGATATGGGGTTGAACTTCTGTGGCTCAATGTGATTGGTTGTTTGTGGTGTTTTTATCTTGATAAATTTCTTGTTTTATTTCTTGAATGGTTGGTAGTTGTTTTGAGGTATGGATTCAAATCAATCAGTAGGAGTTGATGAAGATGTTTCTTCATATTAACTAGCCAAATTTTGATAGTCATGAAGAGCCATACACAAGTGTGTGAAGGATGGATATTTCATTAACAAGATCTAATCCCTAATGCTAGGTTGCAAATTTCCAATGAGCACTTTTTGAACATTAGCATCAAGAAGAGCATAGTTGATTTGTGAGTAAATTAACTCATATCGCCCTATGAAGTCTATTAATTTTTCATGTTTTCCTTGTTTACACCTCACTAAATTAGTTAATGTAATTTTAGGACCAATGTTCACTTGGAAGTGTTGGAGGAACGCATCAACAAGTTCATTGAATGAATGTATTGAGTTATTCGGTAATGAGAAAAACCATTCCAAGGCCATATCTTTCAATGACCTAGGAAAGAGTTTAGCTAGGAGCTTATCCTCAAAGATGAAATCACTACATAATACCATATAATCCAATATATGATTATTAGGATCTTCTTTACCATTGTACTTGTCAAATCTAGGAATCTCAACATTTTGTGGCATGGGTGTTTTCAAAATTTCAAGTGAAAATGGGATCATTTTGACATATTGTGATGGTTTCCATTTTAAGTTTGGATATTTACTATTGATGTGAGGTTACATTTTGCAATAGTTGATTTGTGATAGAATCATTGCTTGAAATTTTTTGAGAATATGAAGAATATGGTGGGATTGTGTAAGTGCTTGGTGGACTGCTATGTTTCAAATTTATCATAGGTAATGAATATTGAGGTGTCACATGTGATGTCATGAAAACTATAAGGATTCCCACTAGAGAACCCTAAGGTTAGAGTTAAGCCATTTGTTTGTTGTGTTGTTTAAGATATAGTTGGTGATGTGTATGTAGAAATAGAGGGTATAGTTGTGGGGAGGGAGATTGACTTCCTCCTTGATTTTGAGTGTATCCAAAAGCTTGAGCACAACTAGCCATCGTATGAATATTGAAATCCACAATATGGGCTAGTCCACGCAAAACCTTTAATCCTTGAGTGTTATTAATAAATTTCCTTAGGTTGTCCACTATAGGAATTATTTTTCCCCACTAAGAATTCAATGCTTAAGTAGTCTTGCAACCCCTCTAGGTCTTTGTCTAATTGTTTTAGTTTGTCCTTGGGAACATGTGCAACAACAGTCTTTACATCGATAAAGATGCTTGTTTGCGAAGTTATCATTGGTATGGTAGGATTAGGGATGGAGTTAAAAATTGGCATGGTATTGGCAATACCTTGCATGAAAGAGTTGGAGGGCTCAAGATTGACCACATATATAACTATAGTGTGGGATGCCATAAGTCTATATCTACGTCTCATTGAAGTATTGGCAATAGAACACTAGGTCGTGAAGCTCATACAAGTTTCAAAACACTATATTGTTCCCACTATAAACACTAAATTGCCAAATAGTCATAGAAAAACACTTAGAAGCACAAATCAAAAATCAAAAAGAGACAAAAAACACAAAAACAAAGGTCTAACAGAAATCTAAGCCAAAAACAGTTGGACGAAGTCGCCCAGGGTGACTATGTCCTACATAGTTTGGTACAAATTTCAAAGTTTGGTCATATCTTATGTTGGTTAAAGATCTTAGGTCTGTGTGCAAACAAGTCTGATCTTGAATATTTTTCCAAAATTTTCCCAATTTAATATTATGTAATGTAAGAATGTAAGTGTGCAACAATTTCAAAATTCTCAAGCAATAAAAGATAATTTCAAATGCAATTTACAAATCTAAGAGGCAACAATTGATTGATCCTAATATGCCTAAATCTGAAAATGATGATGTTGGTGACTTTTGGAAACAAAACAATACAATTTTTTTCACTTTTTTATTTTTTTGAGCTATATGCAAGATACCTAAATGAGTACAATGATATTTCTCAAAAAAAAATTCATATTTAAATGACCTAATGCAGATTTGTAAATGCAATTTGAATGTAAATTTGACTTAAGATGACTGAAATTAACCCTATTGCAACCTAAAATGTAATGTTATATGCCAATTTTTAGATTTTTATACTTTTTATTATGCAAAAATGAAAACCTAAATGAATAATGCAAAACCATGCAATACTAAACCTAGATATAGGATGATTTGCCTCAAATTTTAGAAGGTATATAATGTTAATGTGTTAGGTCTGCCAAAATGAAATGAAAGAAAAGAGTGGTGTAGGTCATATGGATTTTACTCTAGGGCTTAGGAACTTTTTCACACATTTGATTAAAGGGGTTTGAGGTAGCAGGGGTTTTGATAGATTTGGACAAGGTATAAGCCTTACTTACAACCTAAGAGGTGAGTCAACTTGTCCTTGACCAAATCTGAAATGAGCTTAAGGATGAAATGCAATGATTTGACTAGGCTATAAATACAAATTACTATTATAATGCAAATACAACAAACACAGAAAGTCACAAGAAAATTCAGACCACATGAACAGACTAAGTAGGAAACTGTGCATTTGACATATGAATTTGGAGTTGATTTATGAGGACCAAGTCATCCTAGGAAACTATGTCCCAGTAGGAGGATCCCAAATCTGATTTCACAGTCCTTTGGTTCCAGATTAGAGCCTTCATTTTCCACTTGTTGTATTGTAGGATCATTATTGAATATTTATGTAATTGAGTTTTTGTTTGCTTTCAAGATGCAAGGTTTAGATGCAATAATAAACAAATGATCTTCAAACTTCTCCCAATCTTTTTTAGATTTGAAACCTGCACATTCAAATGGAGAGGAAGGGTTGTGCCATTTAGGGGCTTGCCTTAGTCAAACCCCCTATTAGTGTTTCCACTTCCACAAGAGAAATGTTAATGATAAGAGGATTAATTACAAAGAGGAATGGTGAATCAACAGTGGATTGCAACTCACCATGCTTCAATGGATTCCTCTAAGGACTGTAAGTCATACAATTCACCTTAAGGCTTGAATGTTGTTGGCTTGATTTACTTGGAGACCTACAAGAGTTAGTCTTCACAAACAATATGAAAACTAAAAATCTTTGAAATATTTCTCTTGACTTTCTTGATAATGCTCTTGATAATAATTTCTTGTTAGTTTTTAGATGGTGAAATGACTAAGTATTTATATGCAATTATTCTAATTTCCCAAAAATTAAATCTCAATAGCCAACATTTGACATTTGAAATTCAAATAATAAAATGTCAACTTTGACATATTCAATTTATGAGGCAAAATAGGGGGACTAAGTCACCCTCAACGACTATGTCCCAACCCTATTTTGTGGGACTTATGGTGTTAGGGAAAATATTAAATGAATGCTTTGGTTTTCTACTTGCAATTTATCGGTAAATATTAAAATGGGCCACAGAGTGTATAATTTAGGAAATTAGGTGTTCAATTAGGTCCATGCACTTAAGGGGGAGAAAAACATAGTGTGAAATTGTCATGGGTGATAATTTATGATGCTACACATACATTGATTGTCTCCACACACTTTGGAATCGAATTTGAGAGATCATGGAGTCTCTCATATCTCTCCATTCCTAGAGGATCTTGCTATAGATTGTATGATTCCTCTTACAAATACAAATTTCATACCATTTGATGATGATGATTTAGAGGAGCTTGATTATATCACATACCTTGCATGTTCTAATAGTTCAAAGACTTGTCTTCATGTTCCCAGTCTTCAAATCAAGACCCAATCACCATCTTATGTTGTTCCTAGTCAATTTAACATCACCACATCCTTGGCCCCTACTGGTTCAATGCAGCAGGACATTAATCATCTTCCAAACACAACTATTTGGGATTCATACCTTTCAAAAATTATCCCTTTTTATAGTCTCAAATTATAGATTTGGAGGATTAATTTGAGGACATTTATCTCCTTTTTTTTTATAGCCCCATCATTATTAGCCCTTGATCATCATCGTCTATAGTGCTTGTTCTAAATCAGTCTTCACTAGTTTTTGGATTGATATCACCTCTTTATGACATGTGGAAACTTGAGCACGTTTCAGAGACACACAACATTTGGATTTGGATTCCTGATTCTTCCATATTTTTGGATCGGCTTATCCAATCATCAAAAAATTTGTTTCTTCCTAAGGGGAGAATTGTTGTTTACAAGTAGTGGATCATTTTGTCTTCAAGCATTCATCATTGGAACGAGAGATTTTTATTTATGGGGATATTTGTATCCTCATTTTCTCTCTCCTACTAGGGGACATTTATTGTACTTGTGTGATAGAAGCAACCCTTAGCGTCATATCTTCTTTAGTGTAGGAAAATGTATCCCTTTTTCACACTTAATTTGGGAAATAATATTAATAAAAGGACTAAATTATGCCTTAATTTAGTGTTGTGATATGTATTTTACATATTCACATTAAGTTTAGAGCCTTATTAAATAAAATGGATTTAATTGTGCCTTATTTTTGGTGTTGTAAGGCGTACCTTTACACTTGCACACTAATCTGGGGATTTATTAATTAATTGAGGTTAATTATGCCTTAATTGGACCCTTTAATTCAAATCCAAGCCTAATTAAATGCAATTTTTGAAGGGTAAAACTTGACATTCATCAATGTCATAACATAAAACTTAACATTGGAGAATGTGTGTCCTAAGTAAGTGAGCTAGGACCCATTTAAAATTTAGGCCTAGGACCTAAATTTTAAATATGTTTTTGGTGGTATTTCAATGATTTAAAATGTGTATTCACATGTCAGCTTGTGTTATTTGAATTTTGGGAATTAATGCTAACATATGTGTAAATAAGAGGTCATTTCACTATGTTTCACCTAGAATATGTTCAACCAAGTTAAGGATATTCAAGTGAGCAAGTTCAAGAGCATTTCAAGAGAATTTTCAAGGCATTCAAGAGTAGATTTGAAGAAGAATTATTGCAACAATCAAGATTCCATTATCATGTCAAATATTTCTTGCATCATGCATGTTATTTGAGCTAATTTGTTGATGTAGTGTTCAAGATCCATTCAAGTGATTCAAAGGCATTGTTTGAAATCAAGTTTCATGATCAAGATCCACATTCATTGAAGCCATTTCATGCAAGTTGCAGATCTACATTCCAAGGTTCAAACAAGGGTTTGGTGAGTTGTGACATTGCGTTTGTTCATTCATAATTCCTTCATGCTATTTCATTTCATTACAAGGTTTAATTACCAAAATGGTTTGACCAAGGCAAACCCCCATTCACCTAACAAACACCAATTTTCTCTCTCTTGATGTTTGTTTGCATATTTTAGGTGGAAGATCTATTGAAGAGAAAAAATTGCAAAGTTGTCATCATTCTTGCAAATTCATGGAAATTTACCTACAAAATTTATTTTTGACTTTTCGAGTCTTGTGAGTTTCGAGAATTTGGGAGTGCAAACACAATAGAACAAAACCTAGAAACTAATTTTCAGGAGCCCTAGCCAAAACCCATTCACCATAGGGCGAATGAGTCCTTAGTAAGCTTTGAAAAATCACTTTTGGTGACTAGTACACTTCACTTTCCCATTCTTAGATCTACAATTTGACTGATGGTTCCATCAATATTGAGTGTAATCTTCTAAATTCACTTTATAGCTTTTATTTTGGGTTTGATTTTCTATTTGTAATCTTTCTCCCAAAAGTGTTGTTTAACTCATACCCCCATCCTTGCATAAAAAGGAAATTTGTAGATTCACACTGTGATTTGACTCACCTTTTTGTTTTTATTCATTTCATTGTTTGGATCTCACTTGAATGAATTGAAGGAAAATAGGTCCATCATACCTAATTTTTTATCAATTAATTGTGGTGAACCTCATCACCTACATTTTTCTTTATTTCATCTCCTTGTATCCTTCTTTCACTAGTTTAGTTATTTCATTTTCTCTCTTTTTGATAGGAATTGTTTTTCATGTATTTTTCTCCTTTTCTTTGGTAATGAGAGACTCATTTGTTTGTACATGGGTACCTCATTAGGTATTTTATTTGGGACCATTCATGCATCCATCATTGCATTCTTCATTAGGGTTTTATATTCTCTCTAAGTTGATCTTAAGGGGGGTGTTAGAGTAATTAGGATATCACTTGATAATTAATTAATTATTAAGTCCTTTATTACTTTATTCACCTAACCTAAACTTAGGAGTGTTTTTTAATTATTAGATTGAGATAAATATATGTTAAGTTGTCTCATTGCATGAGATTAGGAAACTTGTCACAATTTAATCAAATCTTCATTTAGGGTTTGATTTTTTCTTTTCTAAGCATTCAAATTCATTGTAATCATCAATCCATGTATTCATTATTCAATATAGAAGGCATATCAAATGTTTTTACAATCATTATTCTTTTTTGGTTGCATAGAAAATTAATTGTTTTGATCTCTCATTTGTGATAGGTGTTTTGGTTGTAGGTGATTTCTAGGAGTTGTGTGGTTTAATCATCAACTCTTACACAAGGAACATGCCAAGGTGTAACATATCAATTATCACTAGAACCTACACCAATTTTTATATGAGCACAAGCATCAAATTCATATGCTAACAAGGGCTCTGAGTAGTTTCCTTATTCATACAAGTTGGAATAGCAACCACAACAATTTTCAACTCATCCAAGCTAACCATACCTCAAACCAAGGTATTCAAGCCGTCATAGATAGAACTACATGCCATCAACATATCAACCCAAAAATTACAATCAAGTTTTTGCATATCCATCCTCCAATATTGAATGCAACATACCATTGCACAAACAAGAACATACAACGCCAACTAACAAAGTATGCATTAACACTGAATCAATATGATGAATATAGACAATCCACATTTGAGTCATCTCACTACAACCAAATAAAATATTATCCCACACAATTTCATAACTCGTAGATCCTAAATAGTGAAACATGCAAGCTCACCATCACATTAGTAACCTACAAACCAAGATATCAAAGAAGATAACTTGATATATATCAAAAAACTCCCACTACACAAGAAATGCTAAATTTGAAAAAGAAAAGATCAAGGCATACCAAGTCTACCTATAGTACTTCACATAGATGATATGGATAACTCCTCTATTACATAGTGGTAAGGAAATATGTTGCAATATATTTTTTACCATTAGTCTCCATAGCTCTCCCAAGTTCTCCACACTCAACTTGAAAGAAAGAGATCAAGGAACCTCCATGTTGTCAATAAAGAACAATGAACAACACTTTACCACAAACATAATGATCACCACGAATGCACAAAAATGTCAAATCGAATGTAATGTGAACACAAACATCCAGGAAGAAGGACAAGACCAAAGAGAACATGCAAATAAAAATGTATCCTTACAACACATTAACATGTACCAAGTTGTATAAAGTAAGATCTCAAGTTCACCATCCCCAAATGAAAAGATATTAACATCTAACATTCAAATTATGATAAAAATATGGCAGCAATATATGTAAACCTCTCATACCAAAGGAATATAAAACAAAACAAGAATTCCCACATTAAAGGGAATATTCCCAATGCCACATACCATTTCCTATACCTCTCTGATCAAGTCCTTTGAACTAGTTCCATAGCTCAAGACAAAAATCAAGAGAATAATGAAAATCAATGAAACCATGCACCTACTTCTCAGCAATCTTCAAAGCTCACAAGAAAAATTTACATGAGAATATAGGATACATATAAAGAATGCATTTGATAAGCAAGTGGGAAATACCTCTCAGATCATTCACTTTCCAAGTAGGCCAAGAGTGGAATGGAAGATCACATATGCATACAAAACTAAGCAATCAATAAATGACAATCTTCTCTTTAGGTCCATAATGGATTCACATCCACAACCAAGTGTAGTCTCTTTGGTCTTTCTATTGAAATTCTCATAGTGAGTAACATTCCAATTCATATCTCTAAGTTGAAGAGATATCTATCCTCACCCAAATCTCTCTAGTCTCCATGAGCATCCACCAATCATTCTATGCGAACGTCAAATATAACACTACAAATTCATGAAGCTCCAAGAAAACAATTAATACTCAAACCGAAGAGAACTACATCCTCTCCAAAGGAATATTATAAAACAACACTTTAACCAAATACTCCAAGATTCCTTCATGGAAACCAAGATGTTAACATTCAAAAAGAACATGAAGATAACCATTTTCTATCAATAATACCAAAAATATCAATGAACTCTCACATAATAGGATCTCTAAATGACATGAACAACCATTATAGAAGATCATCCATCTCCCAATCAAAGATTATCCATGACTCTCACATAGTTAAAAAACAAATTCCAACACCAACAACTTTAAAGAAGAACCAATATCTTGAAAGAAGAAGATAGAACAAGTTATGTAAATAAAAAAATCTCCCACTAGAAGTGATACCAAGCCATGCATGAAATTATCTCCAACATCTCTACCAAAACTCCACTAAAAGTGAATAGAGTGAATAGAGATTCTCATGCAGCATAACAAACTACTACAAGTCCAATATACAACTATATCAAACACTCCAAATAACCATATATCTGTACCACTGAAATAAACATTCTAATTGAATAGGATCACCAAGAAAATCCAACCAAATGATATCTTCATAATGAAGTCCACATCAAAAAACAAATTTAAAATCTCATTAGCAATATGCATAATAGAGGCAACCAAAGATCACATGTAGATTTGAAGACTCAAACACCATATTACTGCTAGATCTAATTTGCCAAGACAATCCACAAATAGAGTGACCATAGTAGTAGGGACCCAAGTAAGAAACCATGCAAACCTGTAATTATCTTCATCCAAAACACAATGAAAACATTCTTATCATAGATCTACATATAACATATTTTGGTAAACATGTAAAACCTACAAAACCATATTTATAAATATGAAATCCACTTAAAAATCTAGACATTCATATAAAAAATGTCACTTTGAAAAATGGAATAAGCACATATCTACAAACCCACAACTTTTGATACAAGAAAAAATGAAAAAACTATAGGAGAAACAAGTTGTTTAGGAGCTTATAAAATATGAAAAATATCATCTCCACAACCCACCAAGAAACAAGGGAACTAGGTTATTCAAGATCTTACAAAATATACTAACTCCATAATCCACAAGAGATAAGTGGCTTCTAGTAGTGGTTTCATACATAACTAGGGGCTAAAACCATGAACCCAACATAAGGTATTTGATTCGTAGTCTAAATACTGGGTGTTTCTCCATGTGACCAAAATGTCAAAAGTAACCATCCAACATGAACAGCTTCTCACTGCACATGACCACAAGGTAAATGAAACAAAACCACCAAATAATAAGATATTCACATATTGTCAAACAAGAATCTAGGTTACCATTGTGCAAGAAACATGACCAAATCCATGAAGGTCTACAATTATGAGCTTTCAATACCCAACATGAATCACATTGACGATACTCATGGCTTCCAATATCACAGATCTATAAAACAAGGTTAACCCACAAAACATTTTCTATAGCCCACAAGCCTCCAACATTTCAAGAAAATGTAACATACCTTTAGTCTTACCAATCCAATGGATCTTACATTGAACTAGCTCTAATACCACTTGCTAGAAAATTTCCAATCTCTAACCAATGAATTAGTATTAAATTTCCACTCTCCAATCTCTAATCAATCTTTAACATTAATTGGTGAAATGCCAAGATTGAACTACTACAATATGAAAATCTAAAATTTGTATACAAATCTAAAATTAAGTAACCTTAATGTGGAATTACCATGATTAGGTCCATCTATATGATGTTAAAAATTAGCCAATATAGCATGCTTAACAACACCAGCTTATGAGAACTTATAACATAAATGAATAAAAGATAACATCACCATAAGATATTAGTAAAGAGGGACAAATCAGCAACATAGCATCACATAACATAGGATTTACATGGAGAAATACTTGTAGGAAAAAAATCCACCAAGAAGAGAGACCAATTATGCATTATATTTAAAACAAGATTACAATTTTTCACACTTCCAGTCTCATCTTTTCCTCCAATATGGAAGCACATGTATCTATGAACAACCTTTGTATGATCCAATTTGTTCCTACTTAGGTTCTTGTACTTGTAGTATAACTATTCCACCTATTTCCATGTTTGAGGAGCTAAATTATAGAGTTTTAAAGAGGTCTTATGAACCAAAATTGGCACCCAAATATGAATCTTCATTCCAAACATCCTACCCTTTTATTTTCCTCCTAATAATATGTAAGGAAATATTTTTTGGCTCCAAAATAATTCCCTTCAATTTAGGCACCTAAACTTAGAAATGAAATATCACATGAAATGCCACAAATGAAGGATTATCAAGAGATGCTTATTGCCTCTTTCCAAACATCAACTAGGAGAATCCCAATAGTCACCCTTTTTGTCCTCTTCACTTGTCTTTTATCATCCCATTCTAGGTGTCCACATTTGGTCAAAAAATCAATTAAATATTTATGTACACAAGTTACATTTACCACTGTTAATGGAACCCTTCATCCCCTATGGATGTATTACAAACAATAGTGAGAATAAAATATTATAAATTATTTTCTCAATACAACCTAAGTGTCTAGGAACACTTTCCAAGGTTGTTGGAATCATGCAATATGACATAGGATTTACAAGGTAGATGACACATTAATCCTGACATAAGGATTAAAACCAATTCTATGGAATGAGTGTAGCTAGAATTCAAGTTAATTATCAACTTTTAGCAAAAAAACATATCACTTGTACACTTTTCACTACATAAGACATAATTGGAATAAAGTGAGCTCAAAACAAAAGGGAAGAGTACAACATATGTACTTTTATATATCAACTAGTGGGGATTTATATTGAGTCTCATGCTATTCAAAAGAAAAAAAATAAAGTTTTACAATATAAAAGAGAAAAATTAACATAACAATCACATAAGAAGAAACAATAACAAAAAAAACATGTGAGCAATGAAAATCCACAAGCCAACCAAAATTATCAATATAGAACTAACAATAAAAATCATTGCTCCCATCTATAAACACCTACAACTTGAACTAACCAAAAACTATAGAGAGATTAGCACATAGCCCCACCTTCCAACACTTAAATTCTTCATAGCACTCCAAAAAACCAAGTCCTCAAGCTCCTTAATTATATTGGTGTTCTAATCAACAATATATCCAACTGAAGGATCAAGTGACAAAAATTAAAAATCATGGAATATTTATATATGTTGTTGGGACCTATACACTTTATTATCTTAGAAATGGGAATGGTACGATCATTATAAACCTCATATATTACCCTTTTTATAGGTCACCATAAGACCCACTAGTACCTTATTTACATAAACAAAATAAACCCCAAGCACAAGCAACTCATGCCTCATCCTCTATGTTTCCTCCTTATCCATGGAAAAACCTACCATGAGCTCCTTTGTCTAGTTATGAGAACCTTCATCCATGGACTTGACTATATTCTTAACCTCCACCTCCACCCCTAAATTCAAAATAGACATGTCACCAAAATTCCCAAACAACAAAAGAAAAAGTAACCAAATAATCTAAGTTGCACTTATAATTCCCATTATCAATTTAGTGATGAAGTCCTCATTGATGGAGACCTTGGAGCATGATATTTTCCCATCAACCCAAAAAAATTATCACTAAGAATAGAATTTATAAACCAAAAAGATGTCAAGTCATTGAAATTAAAATAGATAGCAATTGATTACCAAAGGTAAAACCCATTCCTATAAGAGTCATAAACCCTATGAGAATTTCACCTTTGTGTCATGGTGACTGTATGCACCTAAAAATGGTCACATTATAATAAGTCTAGTAATTAATTAAGTACAAGTTATTTAGTTAAATCTCTAATTCAATCTACATATAAATAAATTTAATTATTTATTTATATTGTTCATTTTCTAATTCTTCTATCTTAACTAAATAAGTTTAATTACTTATTTAATTTAATCACTTTTCTAATTCTTCTTAATTAAATTAAATAAGCTTTACAATTTATTTTATTTAATTATCACATTGCTTTATTTTAAATAAAGTAAATATTCTTCCTTTTTCCAAAATCATAAAATCATCCTTAAATCTTCTAATTATTCTTCCTTTTTCCAAAATCATAAAATCATCCTTAAATCTTCTAAATATTCTTCTTTTTTCCAAAATCATGAAATCATTTTTAAAATCTTCTAAAAATCCATCTCACACATAATTAAATATTTTTCAATATTTAATTAGAAACTTCCAAAACCACATGTCACATGAAATTAAATAATTTTATTATTTAATTAATGAATTATCTTCAACTACAAAACCAACTCATAACTAAACTTGACAAATGGCAAGTTGCCTTCATTTTTGAGTGAAAGGTTTTGTGGGAATGAAACATCTTCCTTCTCTTTCTCTAGCTTCCATCTTTCTTTCCAACTTCTTCATCTCTTACCGTTCATCTTACCAGACTGAATCTCAACTGTTGATCTTTTCCAACTAAGCTTTTGTCTTCAAAAACTCTATAAATCTAACCTTTCACAGGCCATTTAGATTGAATCTTCAGACATCCTTATGCTGTGAAAATCATTCTTCTATCTTCATCTATCATCTTCATCTATCATCTTCATCAGGTTGTTATGCTGCAAAATTGAGCAACCAACATTCCTTCAACAATCAACCTTCAAAATCTCGCATTCTCATGCAGGTGGAGAAGAGCCATGGAGATCAATCAAGTCTAGTTTGAAAATTGGTTTGCACGTACTTTATTTTTATTTTCATTCTCGTTTGTGCTTCATGGTGCTTGATAGGATTTAATTTAGTTTATTATTTTTAATACATATTAAACCTTTGGATTTTTCCCTATCTACATTATTGGCACCCACTGTGGGGCCTTGCCCCATTTTTAACATCTACTTGTAGGTTTTCTGACAAGATCTCACATTCTGGAATTCGGATTTTTGGAAAATGATATAAATGATTGTTCCACTGGAAATTTTGGGCAAGAGATCCTTAGTCAAGAGAGTGTCAAGTTTCCTAGCTGCAAAAATAAAAAATCAAAAAGAAATATCTAATGGTGAAAACCAGAATCTGGCAGTGTTAGATCAAACAAAAGATAAAACAAAGAGCGTATCAGATGGTGAAAAACTTTTAAGGCGCCAGATGATGGGATGCTTGACACTCTCTCGGAGCACTATCATGAGCGATCAACTATCTTGATTGAGCCTACAAAAGTAGTTAATCTTGAAACTACAGAAAAACTGAGGATTCTACAATTAGCTGCATTAATGACAGATAAAGAAATACCGAAGTTCATGAAATTTCTTAGAGAAAATCAAGTCAACTTTTCCTGGTCTTATGCAGATATGCCAAGTCTTGATCCTGATCTTATAATGCATCACTTGTCCATCAAACTAGGAGTAAAACCTGTGAAACAAAAACTTAGAAAGATGCATCCTCATGTTGCACTACTAGTTAAAGAAGAACTTAAGAAACTCCTCGATGTGGGATTTATAAGATCAATTGACTATGCATAATGGATCTCCAACATAGTTCCTGTATCCAAGCTAGACAAAAGTGTTCGAATATGCACAGATTTCAGAGATCTTAATAAGGCATGTCCTAAGGATGACTTCCCTCTTCCAAGCATTGACACTATAGTTGATTTGACGGCTGGCCATTCCATGTATTCACTAATGGATGGATTTTTTGGTTATAACCAAATCAAGATTGCACCTAAAGACCAGGATAAAACAGCTTTCACATGTCCCTGGGGGACTTACTGTTGGAATGCCATGCCTTTTGGATTAAATAATGCTAGGGCTACATATCAAAGAGCTATGACTACAATTTTCATGACATGATGCACACATTTATGGAAGATTATGTTGACGACATACTAGAAAAATCATATACAAGAGAAGGACATCTTGAGATATTATCCAAAATATTTGCTTCAAAGTTCGCCTCAACCCTAAGAAATGTGTTTTCAAAGTCACATCTGGAAAACTCTTGGGATACATAGTTTCAGTAAAAGGAATTGAAGTAGATCCTGCCAAGGTACGAGCAATCATGGAAATGCCTCCACCAAGGAATATCAGTCAGTTAAGATCACTACAGGGATGACTCCAATCTATACGAAGATTCATCGCAGAACTAGCAGATAAATGTCTACCCTTAACACATCTACTACACAAGAATGTCCCTTTCAAATGGGATGATAAGTGTGAAATGGCCTTTCAACAAATCAAGCAGTACTTAATGAACCCACTAGTTCTAATACCACCAAATCTAGACAAACCACTCATCTTATACATTGCTGCCACAGAGATGTATTTAGGGGTGTTGTTAGCACAAGAAGACTCTATAGGAAAAGAACATGCAATCTATTATATCAGTTGAACATTAACAGGTCATGAACTCAACTACACTTTCATCGAGAAGGCTTGCCTAGTAGTGGTCTTTGCCTCACAAAATTTTTGACACTACATGTTAACTCATACAATAAATCTTGTTGCAAACATTGATCCACTCAAATATTTGTTAAGCAAGGCCACATTGATAGGAAGGTTAGCAAAATGGGTCATGATCTTAAGCGAGTTTGATATCCATTATATTGATCGCAAAGCAATCAAAGGACAAGTTATCGCTGACCAACTGGCGGAAGCACTCCTACAAGCAGAACATCCCATGCAAATTGAATTTCCAGATGTTGATGTCTTCACAACAAAGTCAAAGCAACCTTGGTCATTATTTTTTGATGGCTCATTTACTCAACATGGATCAGGGGCAAGCATACTCTTTGTCACCTCTCAAGGAAATACCATTCCTCGATGATATTGGCTAATGTTTACATGCACTAATAACATAGCCGAATATGAAGCTTTAATCACTGGCCTCAAAATAGCAGTGGAATGGAGAATCGCAAAATTACAAGTCTATGGTGACTCACAGTTAGTCATTAACCAGATCAATGATGACTATCAGACCAAAGATGACAAATTATTGCCATACAAGAAAATGGTTGACAATTTCAAAAAATATTTTGTAAACATCAAGTTCATACAAATTCCAAGGCTTGATAACAAGGCAGCTGATGCTATGGCCACAATCGCTTCATTGTTACAACTCCTAGAAAATCAGGCTCGCTATGAATTTCTGGTGGAACAATCATTTACGCCTGCCTATGACACACCTGAAAACCAAATCATTTGCCACTTAGTAGGATCTAATTCACCTTGATATGGAAAGATTTATGCCTACCTAAAAGATGACATCTTACCACTTGACTTATCCTGTAACCAAAAGTGCAACTTTATCTTCCAATCTTCTCGATATACCCTTATCACTGACACTCTCTATCACCACAGTCTAGATGGTACTTTACTTCAATTTCTTGAACATGATGAATCTGATAAGTCTTTACAAGAAGTTCATAGTGGAATTTGTGGTACTCATTCAAGTGGACTAACCTTATCCAAGAAATTGATTAGAATGGGTTACTACTGGCCTACAATGGAGAGGGAATCATTCACTTTTGTAACAAAGTGCTCTAAATGTTAGATACATGGAAATCTCATTCATGCACTAGCACAAGAACTACAACCGTTTGTACCAACCTGGCCATTCTCTCAATGGGTGTTGGATTTAGTTGGAAAGATCCATCCTTCATCCTCGAATGGACACAAGTTCATCATCACAATGACAAAGTATTTTACCAAGTGGATTGAGGCAGTCCCTCTCACTAAGGTCATTGGAAAACAAATCTCATCATTCATACTCAATTATCTCATGTGTCAGTATGGCATTCCCAACTCCATCATCATAGATAATGGATGACCATTCAAGAATCAGGATGTTGATGAACTTTGTGAGAGATTTCATATTCAACACAGATATTCAACACCTTA
Source organism: Sequoia sempervirens (assembly GCA_007258455.2). NCBI lineage: Eukaryota > Viridiplantae > Streptophyta > Pinopsida > Cupressales > Cupressaceae > Sequoia > Sequoia sempervirens. The sequence goes on from VDFB02256132.1 coordinate 7,222,101, forward strand.
TTATCCACAAGGGAATGGCCAAGTAGAGGCCTCAAATAAAACAATATTGAAAATTTTGAAGAATGTGAATGATGCAGGGAAATATTGGCACGTTCAACTCAATCCTGCATTGTGGGCTTACCGAACTAGTATACAAATGCCAACAGGAGCAACCCCATTTGCTCTTGTCTAAGGAGTAGAAGCCATTTTGCCACTAGAAGTTGAGATCCCATCACTTAGAGTATCACTGAAAGGCCTCATAAAAAATGATGAATAAAAAGTTTCTCAACTACAAGAACTAGAACTTCTTGATGAAAAGAGACAACGAGCAGCTGATCATTTGAAAGCCTATCAACAAATGATGTCTCGTAGCTATAATCACAAATTCAAACCGCGTACCTTTCAGGTTGGTGACCTTGTTTTAAAAGAGAACCCATGTAATCAGCAAGATAGAGAGAAGAAAGGAAAGTTTGAACCTAATTGGCTAGGTATGTATGTGGTCATAGCAGTATACGGTTCAAGAGCATACAAGCTGTCAATGCCAGAAGGGGACTTGTTTGACGAACTCATCAACAACATGCACCTGAAAAAGTATTATGTCTGAAGTAGTTATCATCATCTATAAAAGTCCTGAAGAAATAAAAAACATCAGAAAAAGTCCTGAAGAAATACAAAAACATCAGAAAAAGTCCTGAAGAAATACAAAAAACATCAAAAAAAGTCTTAAAGAAATACAAAAACATCAGAAAAAGTCCTGAAGAAATCCACAAACATCAGAAAAAGTCCTGAAGAAATACAAAAACATCAGAAAAAGTCCTAAAGAAATCCAAAAACAGTAGAAAAAGTCCTAAGAAAATGGTTACCCTGGCAAAAACCTAGCAAACAGGCATCTCGGTAATGCCAAAAAAATTGGAAAAATGCAATAAACACAAATAGTGAAAATCTGGCAAACAGACGCTATTTGTAGCCCTTCATCTATTAGTTCATGTTCTGTACTTGGCTTCTTAGCTTTCATTTCATGCATCTTTCCATCATCTTAGGGTTGTACTAGCATCATGTGGCCATCATTTGCCTAAAGCGATAACGTCTTACCATGGCTTGATTATTGTAAATATCCATTTTAGCAAGTTGTGTCAAATATTGGGGGCAAACATTGACATACTCTGGGGCAAACAACTTTCAGGTTCTACCAAAATAACTCGACAAAGATATAGAACTCAGTCATGCGAACAAACAATCAAAACACATGACCAACTATCCAACCATTGATCCATATCACAACGGTCTTTCATCAAAATACCATATCATGACTCATATCTGGATGATCTCAAAATATGAATAAAGATTGGAATATCAGTTTTACATTTTGAACAATGGTTGTTTGATTTTTTGATATCATTTCTTTGGAGCACACTCAATGATGTACTGAACTAGAGTGGCAAGGAAGGAGGTTGATTTTTCTTTGTCTGTTGTCTTGAGGTTAACTATCGATTTGATGCAAATATGTCATGAAACATGATTTCCAAAGCATATCATTGATGACAGTTCCACATTTGCATCAGAAGGTGGTTAGTCTTTGCCTGTTTATGCAAGAAATGCTCAGGTCATCTCAGTTCAATTATACCTCGATGCTTGTTTTCACCTGCTATATCAAAAATCATGAAAGTTGTACTCAGGTCATCATTGGTGCTAATCTCTCCTCTGATGCTTGTACATACTTCCAACATTTTATAAGGCTCTATGATGATTCAAGAAAGCTACACGAAGGCTCAAAAAATAGTTGGTTTTATTTAGTTGCATTTCATTTAGATTAATGTATATACTTGCACACTGGATTCACACTAGAGTTATAATCAAGGCTAAACAGATAAATCAACAGCTGTCATGTCTCTTTGGTCTATATGTGGAGGACATTTGGACATTTGTTTCATCCTCATTTCATTATTATTTTATCTTGTACATATCATATAGTTTAGCATTCATCATTTAGATCCCTTCTATCCTTCATGATACATTCTCATTTCATATTTCCTTTCATTTTACCATTTCATATCATTTCCTTTTACATTACATATCATTACATTTCATTTCATCTCACTTCATTTAATATCACTTCAATTTTATCATTCTATTTAGTGTCATTTTATCATTTCATATCATATCATATCATTTCATATCACTTCAATTTTATCATCCCATATCATTTCAATTTTATCATTCCATATCATTTTATTACATTACATTACATATCATATCATTCAATTTCATTTCATTTTACCATTTCATATCATTTACTTTTACATTACATATCATTACATTTCATTTCATCTCACTTCATTTCATATCACTTCAATTTTATCATTCTATTTAGTGTCATTTTATCATTTCATATCATATCACTTCAATTTTATCATCCCATATCATTTCAATTTTATCATTCCATATCATTTTATTACATTACATTACATATCATATCATTCAATTTCATTTCATTTTATCATTTCATATCATTTCATTACATTACATTGCATATCATATCATTTAATTTCATTTCATTTTATCATTCCATTCCATTTTATCATTTACCATCATCTCATCAACTCATATCATTTTATCATTCTATTACATTTCATTTCATTCAATTTTATTTCATTTTATATCATTCCATTTCACTTCATTTTATCATTCCATCTCATTTCATCATCTCATCACTCTTTTTTGTATCCAGTACATTTCATTAGCACACATTTCAATAATTTATCATTCACATTTTTCCTCATTTTCAATACCATTTTATTTATCATTTTTCATACAACATTTGATTCATATTACATATCATATTACAAATTCATCATGCATTTCATAAACATAACATCCATCACATCATCATCATGCATTTCATAAACATAACATCCATCACATCATCATCATTTATAAAATTTTGGAAAATCAAAACACAAAAATTTCATACAAACATTACATTTCCACTTCATTGATAATTCATATCATATCATATCATCTCGACACATTGCATTTTTACCATCATCATCCACTTGCATGAGATCATTAGTACACATCATATTGCACATCATCATATCATAATCATATCACCTCATCTTACAAATCATGTTAGTCAGTAGATCATATATCAAAATCCATATCACATAAACGAGGAAATAAATGCATATCCATCTCATATCATCATATCAAATGCAACACATCATCAAAACTCATCACCGTTGCATATCATCGCTCATCAAAAATACATACAAATGTCCAATAGTCCAATGACACTGAAAAAGTCTAGAAAGATACATGAGATATGATCAAAAAAATTAATATACATGCTCCAAGAATATGAGATACATCACATAAAATCTTGCATATATCAATCATGGCTGGCTGGTGGAACCCCCTGATGGAGCTTGTCTTGAGGATGGTGGCCTGCCACTAGTCCCTGCATCTAGATCCCATCAAGGCCCAGTAACCCCCAGACTCTGTGTGCCTGTCCGTGTCCTTCTCCTAGTCCTAGTGTGGGACCGTGGGAAAGGCTCTCTTTGCTCATGAGGACATAACTCCTTGTATCTGACCCGGTAATACTCTACCTCCCTCACCATCTCAAAGCCCTCTGCAATGGCCTCTCGCAATGATGCACTCTCCATAGTTCCCATTAGCCTCTAAGCAACAACCTCGGCCTCTACTGCCCTCCATCTCAATGCATCTCTCTCTGTAATCAGTTGAGCTACCTGTGGGTCTGGGGTAGGAGGATGTGCCTATGCCTGTGACTGTGCCTGTTCCTCGGACTGTGCCAGCTGTGCCTGTAGCTGTGCGACCAACCCCTGTGCTTGAACCAACTAGCCCTGCAACTGCACCTATTGTCCCTGTAATGTCTGCATCTAGGCCTGTAGAGTATCTATCTGTCCCTACTGTGACAAGGAACCAACCCTGATCATTGTCCTCCACCCAATCCTAGTCATTGGCCTCTGCATGATCTGGATACCACTCAAAATATCTGGCCTCGGTCTCACTGGCACCTACCCCTCATCTTTGCCATCAACCCCATCATCCCCATCTGAGCTCTCCTCCTCTCCACTCTCCTCCTCATCTCCCCCAACTGCTGCCTGCTCACCACCTACCACATCCTCCTGCCCCCTTCCGCTGGTTGTGGTACTACCAAAATGGGTGTTGGCTCATCCAGACATGTCAACCGTGGAAATGGATGTGTATGAAAATAAACAAAGTACTCCTCAAACATCCCGATATCAACAATGTCCCGCCTATCATTCCATGCCTCAGGTGCTAAAGCAACATACTCTGTATAGGCTCTTTGGTATGAAATGCTAGGTCCCCATCCTGCCTCATCCTTGCTCCACGCATAGTGAGCAACTCCTTGAGGCATACCCTAAGTGAATCCAAACTGTCACTGTACTCGCATGGCCAAAAACCTCTCAATAATAAATGGAGTCCTCCCTATCAAAAATTAGGGCATACATACAAACGACATCTCTAAATGATATGTATCCTAGGGCTCGCAATCTAGGTATGGCCACCATATCACGACATCCATATCATCAAGGCACCGCCTCCAGTAATCCAACTTGCCCAACTTGGGCTGGACAAGAAACATCGCATATGCATACACATAGGGCCTGCCTGGTGGCCTCACTCTGGGACAAGTTGGTCTCATCACAGAAATAGGCTCCCACACCCAGATCTGGAGCAATGTCACACCATAGGATATACTCGAAGAACCTCTGTACACCACATGATGAAGGTCATGATACAGATGTGCCAACATGCAACTCCCCTAGGCATACCTTCATGGCTATACTATCATTTTCTCAAGAATCCTCCCCCATCCCACTGATAGTCCCTTTAACTAGCGATCCGAACAAAGGAGACCTCCAATGAACGCACCCAAAACTGTAGGCAAGGCCAGATACCCCCTGAAATCAGCCCATGGCACCCAGTACCCTGCTATATGAGCATCACCAAATACTCCCCTCAGAGCATATGTACCACCGAGTTCCTTGTGATCATAGAACACAAGGGCGCCTACCACAGGAATACCAAGAATCCTATACACATCCTCTAGAGTCACAGTCACCTCACCAGTTAGCAAATGAAAGGTGTTGTGCTCTGAATGCCACCTCTCTACCAGTGCGGTCAACCGTCCCTTGTTGACCCAAATCAGAGGCATGGCCAACAAAGATCTCAATCCACAAGCCCCTATCAACGCTACATCATCTAGTGTCAACTCGGGTATCCTATCCCATCCTGCCGAGTGATGCTCCCTAATCTGGAGGTTTTTGAAAACCTCCTATTTTTGGTTATCACAAAAACAATCAATCAACATCATATCAATGATTCAATCTCAATCAAGAAAAATTAATCTAACTCATATCTATCTATGACTCATATTAGTGGCATCTACCCATTAGACTCATATCAGTGACCCATATCAGTGACCCATATCATGCAATCAATACTCAATCTATCTATCTGGATATCATATCAATCTACTCTATCATTAATTACTATTTGTTTTCTATTTCAAGAATGAAAATTTATCAATAATCAAAACATCATCCTATTTGTATTTCAGTCACGAATGCAAATATGTTTTCAATCAATAATCTACTATTTATTTTCTATTGCAGAATGCAAATTTATCAGAAGTCATCTCAATCATCTACTCTTTGTTTTTTCATACAGGGGAAACAAAGTTATTAGCTATCTACTCTTTGATTTCTATTTTAGAAACAAATTTATCAATTATTTATCATATTTTCTATCCATATCAACATGATGATAAGATAATTTCTCTATCTATTGACCAAGGAAGTAATATACATCATCATTTTTATCAAACGGGCACATTTCCTAAAAGCGCTACTCTACGGCCTCTATGCGCTAAAACTCATATGCGCTATTCTGTATCCTAGATGCGCTAAAACTTAGATGCATCGTTCTTTGTCCTGGATGTGCTCAAACATTTCCTCTATGTGCTATTTCCCTCTAAGCACTAAAACTCTAAACCTAAGCACCACTTTATTTCCTGGATGCGCGACAACCCTAAATGCACTAATGTTTTTCCTAGATGCACTAAAACCCTAATTTTCTTATGGCATCCTAGAAGCACTACTCTTTTTATCGAATGCGCTAAACTGGTTTCTACACTAAACATTGCAAAATCTATCCTATATGCACTACAACACTCATCGAAAGTGCTACTCTTTTTATCGAAAGCACTAAAACTTTTTTAAAAGCACTAAAACAGATTTTTAAAACCTAAATCTGTAGAAAAAATAGTGCAAATTGATTCAAAACGACAAAATTTGACAACAAGAGAGGTTGGATTGAATCACCAGAGGTCCATACGCTGTTGGTCTCTAGTATCGGTGGACCCACTCGAATCTGTGTCGGTGGTATGGAATCTCCATCTCGCCAGGTCACTATCAGAGCAACAGGATTCTAAAAGTCAAAAAGTGCAAATGATTTGTCCTTTTCTCCCTTTTTACCTTTTAAAGGTCAATTAAAGGTGATTTTGTGACATTTTTATCTTTTTATCTAACTTTGACTTTATTTTTACACTGGGGCATCCTTATACATCATTTTTTTGAGAGCTAAATCATTGAACTCACATCAAAATCCAAATCTCATCATCAAATCCAATTTCTCCAACATTATCAACAACTCATCATCATTAGTGATTTACCTCCCGAGGGGGAATCATTAATACCAGAAACATCTTTTAATTGGAAACATATCAGAAACAGATTAGGGGCATATCAATTAAAAAAAAAATCGATCAAGGGGCAAAATCAAACATAGCAAAATTTTGAAAGCAGGAATATTTTCTTTGAAGAAATGTGTTTCACACATCACTTCAAAGAGGGGAAAAATGTAGATGCATAAAATTGGTCATATCTGATTAATCCTGGCATTTAATTAAATATTTATTATTTAATTAATTTCTCTAAAGTCTTCTACATATGATTAAATTTAATTAATTTAATTATATTGTTCATTCAATTTATTCTTCTATCATGATTAAATAAATCAATTTTTATTTAATTATTTCACATTCATATGTCTACTTGATTAATTAAATAAATACACTTTATTTATTTTAATTAATTATCACTTTTTGAATTTAATTAAGTCTTTTTTATTTAATTAAATTTAAATATTTCTCTTCAAATCTTTCTTCTAGTTAATTAAATATTTTATTTAATTAATTTCATTTATCTACTATTTCTTAAAAGTTTCATTAAATATCTTTATTTAATTGACTATCTTCCATATCTTTTCAAAATCATAATTAAATATTCTATTTAATTATGAAATCTTCCATTATTCTTCAAATCTGGGGTAAATATTCTATTTTAAGAATAACCTCTGTGTCACCCTTAAATGAATAATTGAATTTAATAATTCATTATTTATCTTCTTCAAAATCTTTCCATAATCTCACAAAAAGATGATTTTTACAAATCATCTTCATCATCTTATCTTACCTCTTTTACAGAAAAAAGAAAACAAAGCTTGCTTTCTGTTTTCTTTTGTTTTTCTTCAGTCTTATCAATCTTCAACTGTTCGATCTGCCAAGAATTTTCACAATCGTTGATCATATCAGCCAATCAAAAGCTTTCAAAAACTCTATAAATAGCGCAGTCAATCCAAGCAATGGTTACAACACACATCAGAGGAATTAGAGATTAATTGCATTCTAGCATTATAGCATTCTAGCATTATAGCGTTCTAGCATTATCATTATAGTTTTATTATTCATAAGCATTATCATAATCAGTCATCTTAGCAATCATGTTTTAGAATAATCATGTTTTATCTTAAGCATTACATGCATTTCATATTCAATCTTGTTCTTTAGGAAGACTGTTCGTTGAGCCTAGCATACAATCTGAGATCCAGCTGGAATCAATGAAAATACTAGAGATAGAGGATGATAGGATGACATCGATAACATGATACTGAGTTTGCAATCTCTATTAGTTTCATATTATGTTTTTGATATAATGTCTTATTGGTGTGTTTGATTCATTTTTTTTTACATATTTAACACGCACAAAATTGACCACACATTATTGGCGCCCACCGTGGGGCCTTGCCCCATTTTTAACATCTACTTGCAGGTTTTCTAACAAGATCTCACATTTTGGAATTCGTATTTTTGCCAAAATTTTCCATTTTAGCGCATACGAGGATTTTTGAAGCACATACGTGTCTTTCTACAGAGCATTCGTGATTTATTTCAGCGCTTTTGCAGGTCTCTCGGTGCATCCAGGAACTGTTTCGGCACATATACTAAGTCCATTTCATTAAAAAATTTGAAAAATAAATAAATTTCTTTTTATCACATAGAGGACTTCTTTTAGCACATCTAGGACTTTTTAGCGCATATGGTCTCTATTTTAGCGCATATGGAATCTGTTTTAGCACTTTTAGGGTAAATCTTAAAATGGCCATATCTTGGTCATATTTTGGTCTTTTTCGGAGCTTTTTGTTTTGAAATGGGGTAGAACTTCATAAGCTATCCAATGGTGTAGGTTTTTATCAACTTTGACAGAGTTAAATTTCTCAAATTCTCATATATTCTTCAGCACATATGAATTTTTTCTAGCACATTTGTAATTTGTTTCTTTTTGTCTTGGTGACTTGTTGGTGAATCATATGGAGCTGGAAAAGTGTTGGGATCAATCACAACAACAATTTGGAAAGTGAATAATCAAGTACACACATTCCATTTTTAATCTCTTAATCTTGTTTGTCACACATTTCAATTTGGGGCATAAAATCAAATCTTGTTTGATCACATCATTGAAATTGGCTTAAAAACGAATTTTGTCTTCAATCGCACTTCAAAAATTGGGTCTAAAATTAATCATTGTCTTCCATCACATCTTGATTTAGGGTTAAAAAGAATAAGTGCTTGAACCGTTTTATAAACATTTTAATTTTCTAAAGGGTTAATGAACAACTGTGAGTGTGAATCAAGTGTGTGTGTGTGATCACAAACACCTAACTTTGTTTGATTTTGTCAAACCCTTCATAGGAGGCCTGCTAGGGGATTTCATCACCCCTGGGGAGGACCTCAATCGAAGTGTGAATCGAAAGACACGCTTGTTTGGGAGTTAAAATCTTGTCACTCTTGGCTAAGCCCTAAAGAACTTTATACCTTTGGGAAGTGAAGGTGAAGGGTGGGTTACCCCTTTCTCCTGGCTGTGTGGCAAGATTTTTCTTTCAAATCATCCTTAGTCAACCTTTTGTAGACTAACTTGAGACCTAATTGGCCATACCCCACTTGACTAGTCATAGGGCTTGTTGTTGTGTATTCAAGTGTTTTCTTAATCATAACATCTAATCTTCAAAGACAAATTTATCATTGTGTTTGGTGTGTGTGTTCATGCATTTACATGTGAAATATTGTGTTTGATAGTGCCAAAGTCAAACTTCCAATAAACACTTTCGACATCATCCAAATCATACAATCTTGTCATTCCATATCATATCCTAATCATCATCATCTCTTTAATCCAATCAATATCATTTTACACCATGAAAAAATTGGAAGACATAGCACAAAAGGTTGTTCACATGCTTCACATGGTTAAAACAAGTCAAACACATTTACCCCAACAACTCATTCATGAATTCCATGACATAATACAAAAACTTCAAACAAGCAAGTCACCTCAAACTCAACAACTCATAGCACAAGCCCAATACCTCATGGCCACTTGTCAAATACAACAACCACAACATCATCCCCTATCCATTCATTATCAACCTTCCACCTCATACCAATCTAATCCATCCACTTCTTCGTATGTCAATGCCACATCAACCTATCAAGCCACATCATGATAAACACATGTGAATTTAAGTCTACCTGGGCAAAAAAATCAAGAGCCTTTAATTTCTAATGCAACCATTCACAAGGGGAACACTAATCTAGGTTATGTACTCTCGAAGTATATCATACCACTATCCAATAAAAATAAAAATCCTAAGCCAACACCTTCCACCCCTACACCTCCAAAGGATGTGACCCAAGGGCTACAAGCAAGGAATCAACTGTCGCCATGTCATTCAACACATGTAATTGAACATACACAAGAGTCCTCAAACATCATGCCAAGTCATTCAAGTCAGCCATGTCATCCACAACCCCTTGAGCCAATTCAAGAGTCTCCTGTCATAAGTTCAAGTCACCCTCTTTCATGCTCCTATGTTGTTGACCATCAAGAACATGTCAAGTCTCTCCATGAGAAATCCCCTTCCACTTTCATTCAAGCAACCCAAGAGTTATATCAAGAGTCTACTCCCAAGCATGTGGAAACATCAAGCCCTAGTCCTAATCAAGATCAAATCATTTTCATCCAACCTATCTATAATCTATATTGTTTTTATGATCAAGATGATATCCATAATGATGAAGAGCCTATCCATGAGAAACTTGATCCTATACCCATCCATGAGAAAGATATTCCAAATGCATCTCCACCTAGCCCTATCCATGATCCATCAACATCCGCTTCCCATGATGAGACACATGCCTTTGAAGCACACATAGAAGATCAAACAAATTCCTTGGATCTAAGTGAGCACAATGCTAATCAAGATCCTAATGATCCTCCATCACCTACTATCGACTCCATTGCAAGTCCTCCATCATATCCTATTGGTATTTCCACCCTCATTCATGAATGTTCCTCCTTAGAACAACAACAACCATTATCTTCCCTTGCTTCATTTTCTCCATCCAATAAGGAACTTGTGTCTAGTGTTTCACTTACACCTAGTCCCATTGTCCATTGCACACTCCAAAACATGAACCACCAAGGTAAAGGTCTAGACCTTCATAAACAAGGTATTTTGGAGCCCATCCATGTCAAAGTCCCTCCACGCTCTTATGACCTTGGACATTCACCCCAAGGACAAAAACCTAAAGATGTTGGTACTTCCTCCATCCATCCTAAGTCCACCTCTTTCCATCATAAATCCTATCGTACACCAAAGACATATGTTGCCATCCCCCCTCCATCATCCTACAAATGTCAAAATCATGTGACCATACACCTTCCACCATCAAATTTTCCACCATTGCTTCCAACTCCTAATATCCCTCCATCTAATCTACCTCCACTTCTCCCAACACCTAATCTCCCCATTATCCAATCCCCTTATCCCTCCATCCATAAATACCCTAACATTCCTAATCATGACCAACAAATGCACACATTGTATAAACATGAAGCTTCCACCCATTCCACCATACCCATGGGATTCAAAAGCAATAATTTCAATGCCTCTACCTATAAAGTAAAAAATCCTAAGGGTTCTCATGCCTTAGGACATCAATACAAAAAGTCAAAGCAAAATACATCCAAAAAGTTATATAAGCCCATACCTCCAAAAGTAAAGGCCAAAACTAAATTGGTTTGGGTACCTAAGCAAAAAGAAAGCAAGTCAAATGAGGAATCTACATTACAAAAATCCCAACCATCCCCTTCCATCCAAAATGCACATTCTATTGAAAAATATCAAATTCCTAAAACCCACAAGCCAAACAAAAATCATAAAAATACTAAGTCTATGTGGGTACTTAAAGCACTTCATCCACCACCTCCTAAGAAAACATCTCCATTGCTTCCCACACCCCATCCACATCAAAAGATTCAATGTTTATCACAATGTGTGCAACCATTGGTCATGGTTCCCTTCCATTTCACAACACTTCCACATACCTCCATCTCCCCACCCTTCACCCATTATCCTACATATCTCCCCCATCATCTTCCTATGGTCTGTTGGTGGTTTTTTCCTTTGCAAACCAGGTTTGTCTCCTATTCTACCTATGGAGTAGCCATCTCCAATCAAGGGTAGCTCGAAGGACCTAGACCAACTGACAAGATTTAGTCAAAGACTGAGATCTTCTGCACTTTAGGCTCTGCAGAACCAGGGCGGGTATACCCACACAATGACTCAAATAAGACTAGACATTGCTTTTTATAGCAGATGACTCCTGATGCCAAGTATTGAGAACCTTAAATAGGGCTAGATTCTCAGTAACACAATACTTGCAGCAACCAGGAGGTAGGGAAAGACATCAAACAACATTGATTAAATAAAATGAATGTTCTTAAACAAGATAATTGAAACCCTAAAGACAAATAGCATATATCAGATCAGTGCCATATCCATTGGGCTACGAGTCAAGACAATCTGCAAATAGAAGGAATGGTTACTTGGACAAATAAAGCCTAAGTGAAACTAACCTTATTAATCCCATAGCTAGTGATCAGATCTTAAAGACTACTTATCAAATCCTTCAATCATACATGTAAATTTATGAGATGATGAAAGCAATTTAACCCGTTCCTTGAACATGAGCTATTATCAAAACAGACAATGAAAGAAAGTATTACAAAGGCTAATGGAATGATCCTTGATCAATTTCATTAACAATTCAAATGTACAATCCAAAGGAGAGACTCAAAGACCTAAACAAATAAATTCGGGTTCTGGTATGCATCCAAGAACCTTACAATTTACAGACTGTAACCCTAGTCCTCAAAATCTGATAAAAACATGACTCTATGACTTAGTGCTCTTTTTGTTCTGATTTCAGTATCTGGCCGAAGACCTTTACAAATGATTCAGAAATTCCTTTTAAACAGCTCAGGGATCGTCATCCAGCTCAGAGCCACATCAACACCAGGTCAAACCCTAATCACCATGTTCTTCAACTACTTTTCTGGTCTCATAAATGTCACTGGTCGGGTTGCTGCAGGAAAGACATTCCTGCACGAACAAAGATCAATCAACTTGCACTAACTTTTCTGCTAAATCCATGCGTCAATACTTGAGCCATGCCATCCTTGTACCAGAGTCGCATTGCCATGAATGCTAGCTCGGCGGAGCCAGCGACCAACTCTCTGTCACCATGAATGCACCAGGCTTTTGGTTTTTGTGCACACTATCAGTACCAAACCCTGACCATGGTTTAGTTTGAAACTGGACCGTTGATCATCCATGATCAGATGACCGCCTTTTAAATCTCCATTTAGCCGTTGAAGAAAGCTACCACATATGACCCCCGCGCCCACCGTCGATCACTGAATGATATTGCCCCACCTGGCCTTCCTCATGGCCGTAGGCCCCAATGAGGAAGGGGACTCAACGTGACATGTGTCAACATATCGCTATCCTCGTGGGAGGCAAAGCCATAGATCGCTAACAAAAAAGATAACCTCTCACCAAAAACTGCATGTTACATCGAGCATTCAACATAGTCGGCAAGAGTTGGCCGGGTCGGCCAAACATCATATCGAAGTACCCACAGCTGAAGGTAGACACATCGAAGGGTTAACACAATCGGTGAGACATGAAGGGGTTGAGGAGACATCTCCCCAACATAACAAACACTGACCGACAAAGATTTTGGGGAGACAAGCTGGGGTCGCCAAGAGGTTATCTCGAGCGCCAAAGAAGGCAATGCAGGGCCGGTAAAAGTGGTAACAAGGGGCTGGTTAACGATGAGACAAAGGGGCTTGGGGGGAACTACTTAAGTTAAAATGAACCAGGTGGACAGGTCACCAACAGAAATAACAAATGGCCAGAGGAAAAGGAAGCTGCGGACCCCAAAATGATCCCGCTCCCGCCTCCGCAAAAGATAGAGAACACAGATTCAGAACCAAAACAAAACCAAAAAGCCGTGGGGGCAGAGACAAAAGGAAAACTGGGGCAAGCGGAGCCAGGGCTGGAAAGAGATGGAGCCGGAATGGGGGAAGAAATGAAAACCAAAATGACCATCTGAGACCAAAACCCAACCCAGATCTGCCTCCGCAAAAGACAAAGGAAGGGAGACGGGAGTGGAACATAACCTAAAATTGGAACCTTGAAAAGGTTCCAAAACCTGTTCTCATTCTGATCCCACGCCTACCAAAGGAAACAAAGAAAAAAACAAAGGGAAGAATGCGGAGAGGAAAACGACCAGCGATCGATGCAGGGTGGAAAGAAACTCCAAACATGCAGAATCAGAACCGGGACGGATGCATGAACAAGAACTAGAACTTTAGAATTTGGAAAATTTCTAGTTATGTTCAAGCATCCATTCTACCTCCAATAAAACAAAAGAAAATCCAAGGAAAGCAAAAGAGAAAGGGGAACCGAACAAAAAGCCCAAAAATGGGGAAAAGAAAAGCCAAGAAAAACCCTAACACATGCCACCCCACCAGAGAGATGAAAACTAGCATGCTGGGCTCAACCCTTGTGGGAGCCCATTTAACCCATGTGCTAAAATGAAACACACCCCATAGCTAAAGTTATATCATGAAAAACAAGAGTACACAACTAGACAATGAGAAAACCAGAAATGGCACTAACATAGGGTCCAGTTGGGGGATGTATGCCCCTGGCAGGCATAGAAAGAATTCATATCACTGAGAGAGCATACCGGAGAGGCAAAAGGCCAAAAATAGACTAGGAGCTAACCAGACAGGGTTAGCAAATGCAGCAAAAAGGAAAAGACCAGGAAACCAAACCCTAAAACTATTGTTCATGGAAAAGAGATATACTTCAGGCGAAGTACCCTCATGAATTTCCCATGAACATGCAATTCAAGAGTCACTTGATTCATTCCTTTGTTTCACCTGATGACACTAGGCCACCAAATGAACAATGAGAGCCAGCTTTTACCTCTATCAAAAACTTGATTCTTTGTTGCCTTCCATAGACAAAATCCGATAACACTGTCATGAACTGTCCACAAACTAGCTTGGTCACTAGCAAGTTCCACTAAATCACTTTGTTTTCCAATGTCACCAAATGTCTTGTCAAACTGCAACATGCAATCAGACATTGATTTGAGATCGCAATCATCATGGCATATCTCCCTGGACAATTCATGGTTATGTTTTACTGAATGCTCATTTGCTTGGACTGGGAAATAAAAACATTCATAGTCCACTTGATCCTTGACATCACAAAATTTGTCATCAAAATCAGTCTGCAAATCAAACTGAAAGCTCTGATAAACAACCTCCTCATTAACATGTAAATCATCACTGCACATGTCAATGGCAAAAAACTCATATTCAGGAGTATTTGTGTACTGGTTACTGCAACACATACACATATTATGATACTCAGGGTCAATGGTGTGCATTGATTCATTATTCACATCAGCACTTAGCTCAAAGCCAAATACCCCAAGTGAGGGCTCAAGTAAATCAACATCATTAGGGACAGTAGGGAGAAAACCAAGTGCATTGGTACTCAGAAGATTAGGAGCATTAAATAGGAAGCAATTGTATTTAGCTTCACATTCCTCAACATGACATTCACTACTATTCTCACTTCTCAGCTGCCCCACACATGGATCAAGTGTTTCTGCAGTGTCAACACAACTTTCATCATGCTCAGCAAGAGGAGGAGGCACATCATTGGTGCAATGATGGCTTCGACTTCTACTCATGCTTCCTCTCTTTACTTGGCTTTTCTCCTCATCATACTGGTAGTGGGAATAATCAAAGAATTTTGATTCATCCACATCTATTGTCCAACTGTCATTATCTTCTGAACACGAGGTATGATCACCTTTTGTATCATAAGCTTTCCCAATAGCAAACAATTCTGGTTTAGAAGCATAACCTGATCCCTCATTGGAATCAACATCATCATCCATGTGAAAAGACTCATGCCTAGGCTCATCTAAATCATCAAGTAGGAACTACACCTTGTCATACACAACATGATCAATTGGTTCATCGTCAAAGATAGAACCAGACTCACTTGTATCATACCTTCCTTCTTGAAGGTCATCATCAGTGTCAAGGTCGATAGGAGTTTCCCACAACAACGGAGGGTTATTGTGTGATACCTCTGGTATTTTGTGGTCAATAAATCTGACATTTTCTCAATGCTCAATGGATCACTGCTATGATCCATCTTCTCAACCACGTCCTCTACTTGACCTTCACCAGAACTGGATGCAACACCAAAAATCAAAACAGGATATCCCAAGATATCTTCAAAAATATAATCCTCATGAGAGTGGAAATCCACATCTTCACAGTCAAACCTGATATCCTCCAGAGCACTCCCTGAATCAACAACTTCATTTGTCTTCTCATGAAGACTTGTGTCAAGACTGCACTCATTTGTGCACTTGAACTGCTTAACTGTCTCATCACATTGCTGATTACACTTCCCTTCTCCAAAGGGCCAGTCTAACTGATGTTCCTCTTCGGGTTCTTGGCTTGAGAGACTCAAATTCTAATCTTCTGCTTGGGGCATCACCTCTGCAAGTTGTCCAAAGACAACTTCCTCATCATCTGATGAAGCAGCACCTTCAGTCTTAATTTTCTCAACTATGTACCTGTCTGAAGAAGACTGATCATCCATTTGTACAAAGTTGTTATCTTTATCAGCATGAGTGCTGACAAATGAAGACAACAGGCTCTGTATATATTCATTTCTCTACTTTTCAAGACTTTCAAGGACTGTGTAAGCTATCTGCATGCTCAATATCTTGAACTCTTTCAACAATGCACTAGATCCCTCTTCATAAGCTTCAAAATACATGATACAACATGGAGTGCTAGGTCTGAAATTCTCTGGGATTAGTGACAAGGCAGTAGCAAATCTATGACTGAAATTGACACTTGACTCTTGATCTTGTTTCCTAATTTGCTTTAACCTTTTGACCAGGTCTAAAGGATCTCTTGCAAATTGTTCTCTATAAGCAGCCACTAATTCATCCCAGGAAGGAAAAGATGTATCAGGGAAACTCAAATACTAGTCCCGAGCTCTAGCTTCAAGGGACCTGACAAAAAATCTCATCCATGCATTCTGACATTTAAAGGAATGTTTTTCCATGAAGTTGGAAAAATTCCTGATATGTGCATCTCCTCCACAGACATTATATCCATCAAATCTAGGCATCTCCCCATACACTTGAGCTGACATACATTCAACTTTGTAATCAACCCATGACAAATCTAACTGAGCATACAATGGGTCAAGAGAATTAACAACTGGTGTGACAACCTGACAAGTAGATATAGTTTGACTATCTCTAAGCCATTGAAAAATTAGGTTTCTCTCATCCATTTCTCTGAGTCCTCTTTCAAACACAACCTTCCATTCAGACCTTATCTTAGTCTTGTATATCCTTGAGTCTTTATTAGACTTAGGAAACCTTTTGACAATCTTTTTTATGGCTTGATGATCCATAGATATTACAAATCAAGACTCACTAACTGTGCACAATTACAACAATGACTAGCACATGACAGTACAAGTGGATGACCACCCTTAGGGTGTACAAGTACATTCTAATCATCCACACAAATATAGACTTTGAGCACTAGACAACAATCTTACAATGGAACTGCAACTACATTCAACAGATCCAGCAAATGGAAATGTGCTAACATCATTTACTATCTTTCCCTCTGGCAGTGCTAAATCACTAAATAGGGAAACAAAATTTCTTTCTCAAATGTTCAAATATATGAAGAAAACCTGGAAATGTTACAGCTCTGGAACATTCTTCAAATCTTTAATGGGTTTACCTTGACAGAGTCGCCACCTCTTTGTAGAGGACTGGGCTTCAAATGGTATGAAGCTCACACACATGTACATTCTTCTCTGAGTTCATTCCACCAGTAGAGCACCACAAATATTTTAGGCTCACTGCAACAAGACTTCCTCCAGGCCTAAGATTCTTCAAACTTTGAACCTAACCAACATGGCACACAAGGATATGACTCTATTGCACACAATATGACTCATAAGGCCAAACTCAGTTTTTCCCCAGCAGAGTCTCCATCTTGTTGGTGACTCAAATGGGCAAATGAGAACTCACACTAGCCAACTTCTGATTACAGACTGTATTACAACTTGTTTATCCCTAGCGGAGTCGCCATCTTGTTGGTGACTCAGATGGGCAAATGAGAACTCACACTAGCCAACTTCTGGTTATAGATTGTATTACAACTTGTTTATCCCCAGTGGAGTCGCCATCTTGTTGGTGGTTTTTTCCTTTGCAAACTAGGTTTGTCTCCTATTCTACCTATGGAGTAGCCATCTCCAATCAAGGGCAGCTTGGAGGACCTAGACCAACTGACAAGATTTAGTCAAAGACTGAGATCTTCTGCACTTTAGGCTTTGTAGAACCAGGGCGAGTATACCCACACAATGCCTCAAATAAGACTATACATTTCTTTTTATAGCAGATGACTCCTGATACCAAGTATTGAGAACCTCAAATAGGGCTAGATTCTCAGTAACACAATACTTGCAGCAACCAGGAGGTAGGGCAAGACATCAAACAAGATTGATTAAATAAAATGAATGTTCTTAAACAAGATAACTAAAACCCTAAAGACAAATAGCATATATCAGATCAGTGCCATATCCATTGGGCTAGGAATCAAAACAATCTGCAAATAGAAGGAATGGTTACTTGGACAAATAAAGCCTATGTGAAACTAACCTTATTAATCCCACAACTAGTGATCAGATCTTAAAGACTACTTATCAAATCCTTTAATCATACATGTAAATTTTTGAGATGATGAAAGCAATTTAACCTATTCCTTGAACATGAGCTATTATCAAAACAGACAATGCAAGAAAGTATTACAAAGGCTAATGGAATGATCCTTGATCAGTTTCATTAACAATTCAAATGTACAATCCAAAGGAGAGACTCAAAGACCTAAAAAAATACATTTGGGTTCTGGTATGCATCCAAGAACCTTACAATTTACAGACTGTAACCCTAGACCTCAAAATCTAATAAAAACCTGACTATGTGACTTAGTGCTCTTTTTGTTTTGATTTCAGTATCTGGCTGAAGACCTTTACAAATGATTCAGAAATTCCTTTTAAACAGCTCAGGGATCGTCATCCAACTCAGAGCCACATCAACACCAGGTCAAACCCTAATCGCCATGTTCTTCAACTACTTTTCTAGTCTCATAAATGTCACTGGTCAGGTTGCTGCAGGAAAGACATTCCCACATGAACAAAGATCAATCAACTTGCACCATCCACCGCCAAATCTGTGCGTCAATACTCGAGCCATGTCGTCCTTGTACCAGAGTTGCATCGCCATGAATGCTAGCTCGGTGGAGCTAGCGACCAACTCTCTGTCACCATGAATGAACCAGGCTTCTAGTTTTTATGCGCACTGTCAGTACCAAACCCCGAACATGGTTTAGTTTGAAACTCGACCATTGATTGTCCATGATCAGATGACCACCTTTTAAATCTCCATTTAGCCGTTGAAGCAAGCTACCACATATGACCCCCGCGCCCACTATCAATCACTGAATGATATTGCACCACCTGGCCTTCCTCGTGGATGTAGGCCCCAATGAGGAAGGGGACTCAGTGTGACATGTGTCAACATATCGCTATCCTCGTGGGAGGCAAAGCCACAGATAGCTAATAGAAAAGATAACCTCTCGCCGAAAATTGCATGTTACATCGAGCATTCAACATAGTCGGAAAGAGTTGGCCAGGTCGGCCAAACATCATATTGAAGTACCCATGGCCAAAGGGAGTCACATCAAAGGGTTAACACAATCGGTGAGACATGGAGGGGTCGGGGAGACATCTCCTCGACATAACAAACACTGGCCGACAAAGATTTCGGGGAGACAAGCTGGGGTCGCCAAGAGGTTATCCTGAGCGCCAAAGGTCACAGCGAAGGCAACGCAGGGCCGGTGAAAGCAGTAACAAGGGGCCGGTTAATGGCGAGACAAAGGGGCTCGGGGGGAACTACTTAAGTTAAAATGAACCTGGCAGATAGGTCACCAACAAAAAGAACAAATGGCCAGAGGAAAAGGAAGCCGTGGACCCCAAAACAATCTCACTCCCACCTCCGCAAAAGATAGCAGACACGGAGTCGGAACCAAAACAAAACCAAAAAGCTAGGGGGCTGGAGACAAAAGGAAAACTGGGGCAAGCGGAGCCGGGTCCGGAAAGAGGTGGAGCCGGAGTGGGGGAAGAAACAAAAACCAAAATGACCATCCAAGACCAAAACCCAACCCGAATCCACCTCTGCAAAAGACAAAGGAAGGGAGATGGGAGTGGAACATAACCTGAAACTGGAACCCTGAAAAGGTTCCAAAACCTGTTCTCATTCTGATCCCACGCCCGCCAAAGGAAACAAAGCAAAAAAAAAAGGGAAGAATGCGGAGAGGAAAACGACCAGCGACCGATGCAGGGCGGAAAGGGAAAGAAACTCCAAACATGCAGAATCAGAACCGGGACGGATGCGTGAACAAGAAGTAGAACTTTAGAATTTGGAAAATTTCTAGTTCTGTTCAAGCATCCATTCTGCCTCCAATAAAACAAAATAAAATCCAAGGAAAGCAAAAGAGAAAGGGGAACCGAACTAAAAGCCCAAAAATGAGGAAAAGAAAAGCCAGGAAAAACCCTAACACATGCCGCCCCACCAGAGAGATGAAAACTAGCATGCTGGGCTCAACCCTTGTGGGAGCCCATTTAACCCACGTGCTAAAATGAAACACACCCCATAGCTAAAGTTATATCATGAAAAACAAGAGTACACAACTAGACAATGAGAAAACCAGAAATGGCACTAACATGGTCCATGCTTTTGGATAAGCCTCCCCATTCATCTTTTACATAAGTCCCATATAATCCCTATCATCTTCCCTACATAATCCATATCATAATCCACTATTTTCCTCCATAATCCACATCATAATCCATTATCTACCTACTCCATTTCTCTTTCATGTCATCCCTTACTAACATCTATGAGCATAATGACATTTGACATGGTCCATGCAATGACATCCATATCTAGTGGGACTATCACCTTTCATGGAACTAGACACTTGAGTCCCTCCTATCCATATTCCACTTCTCCTATCCAAAAAGACAAAAAAAAAACAAACAAAACAAAACAAAAAAAGTAAAGAGAAATCCCTTCATCCAATGGTAAAAACTTGGTAAACAAGCACCCTGGATAAGTACCATGATGAAAACCTGGCAAACAATGTAGGTTGATCTTCTATGTCACTTACACTTGGGGGCACAATGTCTTATCTATCCAACCTATCATTTTCATATCATATCATTTCCATCCTACCTACCATCTTTAGCCATCATACATACCTATCATATTGAGTCCATTCATCCACCCTTCTCCTTTTGATCTTGATGAATATATAGGGGAAAAATGTTGAAACATGTTTTGGGTATCTCTTGACATACCTCATCCTTCCAAACAAGCCTATCATTATCCTATTGTCATAAGCTTTGTCATGAAAAATCCTAAGTATTGTACCTAGAATGGGGCATGCTATTCCTATGCGACATAGTCTTTGGAAATCACATCCTTGCTCTCTTATGATGCATACATCCATTCCATTCACTATGACCTATCCATTCCATCCATCCATATATCATGATCCTTTTATCTCTTATCCCATCACCCACCCTTTCATCCATCAATCCCATCTATCTCCTTGCACCTAGACTTGGTTTTCCCCTTGTCATTGGTCTCTAGCACAAAGGCTACTCAAATTTTCATCCTTTGACACATCAAAACATTTCAACAATCCAAAAAAAATCAATCAAAATATTTCAAAAGTCCAAAAAAATCAAAACATTTCAAAAATCCAAAAAAAATAAAACATTTCAAAATTCCAAAAAAAATCAAAATATCCCCAAAGATACAAAAAAAGGAAAAAGATTTTAAAAAAATCCAAAAAAATCAAATAGCCAACAAAAATCCAAGCAATAAAATCAGATCACATCACTTCTTCTAATCATTATCATCAAATCAATTCATTTCTTCATCCATTCAATCCCTCACCTCATTCCAATCAAATCAATTCCTCAATTCAATCAATCAATCATCTAATCATATCACTTCAACCTAAATCATTCCAATCACATCAATTATTCTATTCAATTCATCACATCCTCTCATCCAATCAATCATCATATCATTACTAACAGTTTCTTCAAATCAATCCAAGCAATCCAAGCAATAATCCAAATGCAAGTCAATCCTTAATCCATACCAATCAATCAATCAATCTTGTCAAATTATCCAATCACATCTTTTGGTCTTGACCCTAATCTTGTCGTAAACCAAATCAACCACTCAATCAATCAACTATCATTCATCCTTGTGTTGATCTAGGGATATATCATTCCCCGCAATGACAACACTATCATCATCATCAATCAATCAATTAATCAGTGGTTTATAGCTTGACAGGGGTAATTCCTTGTTTGTTTTTGTATCATTTGTGCATGCTTGCTTGCTTACTTGTGTGTGATCATTTTATATTGCATTTGTATCAAAGTCGTATCATTCCAGCTAATATTCATATCTTGTGTATGTTGGAGTAGCTTTTTGCACTATCCTTTGCATCTAAGGTCACATCATACCTTTTGTGCATTAGGAATTTAATGCTCTAAGTCTACTTCCTCATACGTCTAGACAAGGTTGTATTACGTTGGGGTACGAGACACATCGTCACCTTGGTCCTTATATCTTGGTGCATAACGTCCAGTGCTAAATCAAACATCATGGTTGCTCACCTTCATTGCAACATAATGCATCCTTCCCTTCTTCTATCCATTCCTTCCTCTTTAGTTCTTGACCCATCCCTTTCATTTCGAGAGCCTACCCGTGTTGTTCAACCCACCTATCCTCTCGAGGGGGCATCATCATTCCATCATCTTATCTTTCTATCATTAACCATTCTCCTTTATCCATACCTTAACTTCTTTGAAATGATGTTACTCGACACAAATCTCATCATCTCAAAGAGGGGAAAAATGTATGCACCTAAAAATGGTCATATTATAATAAGTCCGGTAACTAATTAAATACAAGTTATTTAGTTAAATCTCTAATTCAATCTACATATAAATAAATTTAATTATTTATTTATATTGTTCATTTTCTAATTCTTCTATCTTAACTAAATAAGTTTAATTACTTATTTAATTTAATCACTTTTCTAATTCTTCTTAATTAAATTAAATAAGCTTTACAATTTATTTAATTTAATTATCACATTGCTTTATTTTAAATAAAGTAAATATTCTTCCTTTTTCCAAAATCATAAAATCATCCTTAAATCTTCTAAATATTCTTCCTTTTTCCAAAATCATAAAATCATCCTTAAATCTTCTAAATATTCTTCTTTTTTCCAAAATCATGAAATCATCTTTAAAATCTTCTAAAAATCCATCTCACACATAATTAAATATTTTTCAATATTTAATTAGAAACTTCCAAACCACATGTCACATGAAATTAAATAATTTTATTATTTAATTAATGAATTATCTTCAACTACAAAACCAACTCATAACTAAACTTGACAAATGGCAAGTTGCCTTCATTTTTGAGTGAGAGGTTTTGTGGGAAGGAAACATCTTCCTTCTTTTTCTCTAGCTTCCATCTTTCTTTCCAACTTCTCCATCTCTTACCGTTCATCTTGCCAGACTGAATCTCAACCGTTGATCTTTTCCAACTAAGCTTTTGTCTTCAAAAACTCTATAAATCTAACCTTTCACAGGCCATTTAGATCGAATCTTCAGAAATCCTTATGCTGTCAAAATCATTCTTCTATCTTCCATCCATCTTCATCTATCATCTTCATCAGGTTGTTATGCTGCAGAATTGAGCAACCAACATTCCTTCAACAATCAACCTTCAAAATCTCGCATTATCATGCAGGTGGAGAAGAGCCATGGAGATCAATCAAGTCTAGTTTGAAAATTGGTTTGCACATACTTTCTTTATTTTTATTTTCATTCTAGTTTGTGATTCATGGCGCTTGATAGGATTTAATTTAGTTTATTGTTTTTAATACATATTAAACCTTTGGATTTTTCCCTATCTACAGTGACAACTAGAAAACCACCTACCTAAATGTCAAACACATAAAACACATCAAGAAGCCACCCTATGAGAAAACACTACCAACACAATGCAATTTCCCGAAGCCACCTCATGATGTAGGATAAATAAATTTCCCCCATGTACTTAATAAAGGTAAAATTAAAAAAATTAGCTCACATGAGATAACATTAAACACCCTCTTCTAACAAATGACATAAACACTTCAAAATAATAAGCCCTATTATAATGTTGAAGTGGCCATGCGGTCCAAAAATAAAAACCTTGTGGGATTTTATAATTTGAGAAAGAATTAAAAACTTCCATTGAGGAAGAGAAATCATTATAAAAATTTGGTAATGGTTCTTTATCTACACTACAATTGACAAAAATAAATAAAAAAATACAACTAAATTAGCCACTCTTTGAAAATGCATGCAAATTACTTCTTTAAACTATTTATTTAGAAAAAAATCTAATATATAGCCTCCTTAGCTACTAATAGTGAGAAGGCCCATTTTTGAGAGAGTTGATAACCACAAGGGAATCCCCTTCTATTACTAAATTTTGACCCCCACAAAAAATTTGAGAGACATTCCTGACACTACTCCTTTTAATTTTGCTTCATTATTCATATGTACACCCAAAAATAGAGGTCCATTGTGGACAAAGTTCTTATCTTTCTTCTAGATAATAAAAGCCAATAGTTGCATTTCCTAGATTAACTTGCAAAGCTCCATAAAATTTCACTTTAGCAAAACCATCAAAAGGTGTCTTCCACTCCATCTAAATCATGTCATTTGGAGAATAAATTATTGTATTATTGATTTACACCTCTTTAACCCATTAATGAGAAGCAAGATATGTAATTTTTACCATTAGAAAAGGAAAGATAATTATGGGTTGAAAAACTTAAAATTATAGGATAGCTAATATGAATTTTTTTAAGGGAAATAAAAATAAAAATTAACTCCCTATAAATATAATAAAAATATTAAAGATTTTTTTTTTTTTAAATTTCTTTTATAAAGAGGTAAACACTTTTGACCCGGAGCTATGAACCAATGAGGTCACAAATGGGGAATCTCATCCCCAATATAAATTCTCAACAATTCCACCCAATGGGGTTTGAACCTTGATGGCAAGAATAGCAAAACAACAACTCAACCATCACACCATGCCACTATTGGCAAAGAAAAATATAATTAAATATATAAAAGTCATAATTTTTAATGTGGTCCTTACTTTGATTAAATGTAGTGTCTTTGTCTATATTATTTGTATAGTCGTGTGGAATGCATAATTTTCTTAGACTAAGTTGTAACCCTTAAACCACATTTAAATGTTCATCCCTTAGAATCTCATGTTATGCTTTACCATTGACTTTCTATCCTTGATCATGGTCACCTAGGTTGTCACTTTATGTATTTTCTATTGTCAAGTGGTCATCCCAATTAGAAGACTTTCATATCAATAAGTGATTTTTTTGGTAGTGGCCACACTTGCCAATGGTGCAATATTGATTAGTAGTTTCCTTGATGCCTATTAGGATGTGGTGTCATGTTAGTTTTCTATTAAATTCCTGGCACTTGTATTCTAAATACATGCAAGTGGTTGTTCCATATCTATCTAAAGTATTTTTTTCAACCTACTAGTCCCACCTTTCTATAAGTGTAGTCACATACAAATTTATTTTTAATTGCATCTGAAGAGGTAGAAAAATGATTGAAAGGTAAAATCAATCAAAACACAAGTAAAACATTCAAAATAATGATTAAATAACATTAATATCCCTTTTCCATGGATTGAGCTCAAGTTTGCACCCTAGAAATTGAATATTTTCTCTCAATTGATGGTTTTTGGATTGCTCTTATGATAATTCCAGCATAATAAGGATAGCATGAATTGTGATTGATGAAAATGGGAGAGAAAGCTTGAATTTATAGATTTTTTTATGGAGAAATAGAGGGTCAATATCTTCTTGTGAAATGGAAGGCTAGAATTGAATGAGATAGAAAGGCTTAGCCTTATGACAAGGGTCACAAGGTGGAGGCATGTGACTATGACATGTGGCATGGGGAAGAGAGTAAGGTTTGTTCACACATGAGTGAGAACATCTTAGGAAGAATAAGGAAATGACAAGTGGATGATAAGGTGTGTGAGCACATCTTGGGAAGAACAAGATTGTGGCAAGTGGAAACAAATGAGGAAAGGTGTAAGATGAGTAGGCTTTGACCATATGACAAGTAGCGATAAATGGAAAGTGTAGGGTGGCTTTCATGACCTGAAGAGGTTCTCACACATGTGTGAGCATCCAATAGGAAGAGGGGTCAAAGGATGAATTGGAAGTTGATGGTGACTTGTGCATGCAACACATGTCACATGTCTCCAAGTTTGGGGGAATGGGGAGAATTAAAAATTGGAGGAAATGTTAATGATGATTGGGATAGGGATTAATTTAATCAATCATGGACTAATTAACTTAATCAAGATTAGGATATGGGTTAAGTTAACTAATCATGGGTTCATTAACTTAATCAAAATTAAAAATTGGAGAAAAGGTTAATGATGATTAGGATGTGGATTAATTTAATTAATCATAGACTAATTAACTTAACCAAGATTAGGAGATTTGGAGGAATGTGTATAAAGACAAATTAATTAAATATTGTAATATTTAATTAATTTGGGTGAGACTATAGGATAATTAATTAAATGTGACATTTAGTTAATTGCAAGGTACAACAAAATAATTAATTAAATAGTATAATATTTAATTAATTATAGAAGAAGGTGGGATAATTAATTAAATAATGAGTATTTAATTAATTACGGGATGAAGATAGATAATTAATTAAAATATAGTATTTAATTAATTACGGGATGAAGATAGATAATTAATTAAAATATAGTATTTAATTAATTATAGGATAGAATGAGGCAATGAATTAAATAATGATATTTAATTAATTGTAAGGGTGATGGTTGAGATTAATTAAAATTTATAATTTTAATTAATAAAATGTATGATGTCAAAATTGGGGCGTCTACATTTTTCCCCTCTTTGATGCGACATTTGAAGTGATGTTGCATCAAAGAAGTTCAAAAAAATTTGCCCTAATATGGCAGGAGGTGATTCCCCCTTGAGAGATCGGTGAAAAAGAGTTTGAAAAAATATTTTTGGGTGGTGTCTCGAAAAAGGTAGGCTAAAATGATGTAGAAAAATGTTTAAGAAGAAAAACGTGAAAAGAGGAAGAAGAGATGGAAGAATAGGCTCAAAAATGGGTGAAATACGGTTAGTTCAATGCATTTACCACTTGTCATGGAGGAAATTAGGGTTTAGAGGGAACTAATTAGGATTTAGAGGGAAGAAATTGGGCTTTTGAGCCTATAAATGGGCTTGAGGGGGCCCAAAAAGTCATTTTCACCCCTGCATTTGGAGAGGAGGAGCTTGGAGAGTGTGAAGGAGAAATGGTGGTGATTCCTCGACATTTGCATCATGTGGAGTGTGTGAGGCAGTACCAACGATCAAAGGACACAAGGGACCCGGTACGCTACTTATTCCTTGCATTTTGAGGTAGTTTAGGGGTCATTAATGGGGTCAAATTAGGTTAAGAAGTCGGTCAAAATGGAGGCGCAGTTCTATAAAACTGCGTTTCCGTGCACGATTGCAGTGCTTGCATCACATAAAAATACATTTATGTTGGATCCACACTTGTGAAGCTTTTCGATGCCCACACATCATGAATCTGTGCTTTTGAAATTCACAGTTGTGCACACAGTTGCAGTTGCACTCAAGGAATAAACGTTTACAAAGGCTATCACCGTGCTTGCACCAAAACGGTGCTTGTGCTTCATAAATTCCCACCTCCATAGGTTAGATACATGCTTGCACCATAAGGGCACTTGTGCAAATTCAAGTATACACTTGCGCTAGATAAATCTATCCTTGTGTAGGATTGTTCTTGCACATGATAAATATGTGCTTGCTTTAGCTATGGACGTGCCTACATTGGATCAATGCCTATGCTAAACAAGGACGTACCTATTCCTAAAATGATTCCTATGTAAAACAGAAGCAATACTATGTAGAAATTGCAAGTATTCTAGGGTTTGGGAGCTTAATTGAAAGGGATTTATGTTTTTTTTATGGATGAAATTAGTGTGTGATGTGATGCAAGAGCATTTGGGTCATTTGTAGTAACAAGAGAGGTGTCTTGGTGTGATTTATTAGCTATGACACTGATTGAAAAATATAGATGATGAGTGGTTGAGTCTTATGGGAATCTACCATGTTTGCAGGATGCCTTGATTGAGAGCCCATCGAGCTATGATGACCGTATTAGTGGAGCGATGGCACAACAACACTAGCAGATTTCACCTACTGATAAGAGACACTACCATCATGTTCTAGGATGTGTGGCGGATTCTATGGATTCCTATCCAAGGGGAGATAGTAGATATGACCTGAAGCATTCTGAGGAGGCCTTGGTGAGGGTGTTCATGATATTTGATCTTTCGGTGAGGGAGATCAAGCTGGACTTGGAGGCTGGTATGGGGGAGTTGTCAGAGCTCGCTTTGTTCACTGATGCACTTATCACTAGGGTATTAATACCAAATAAGATATCCCAAGGTTTTTCTATCAGATGGGCGGGGGTTCTCAATAGGATTTTTTAAGATGGCACCATTTTGCATGGGGTGCATGTGTTTTGGCGGAGCAATACAAAGAGATGCACTTGATCGTGTATCAAGATGGAAAGAGTTTGGGATGTGGGATTACCCTACTACATATGTGGGCCTATAAACATTGTGTGGTTTTGTGACCAGTTTTGGATAGGAGGAGAGGTCTAGAGATACCCTATGTTTTTTCTTATGCGACTTTTTTGCAACATCAATAGCTAGGAGACTTGCCATATTGGAGGCAGGTGATAGATGATATAAACAATTTCATTTGGCATCCATACCACGACTATGAGGTATGGGATGATGATCATCTATACATGTCATATATTTAGAGGACCCATTTTTTGATTGGTCAGACACCCTCTATCATTGAGCGATATTTTCCAATGCAGGTTATGAGACAATTTGGTCATCGACAAATTTTTCCTATGGCAGAGGTAGTATTTTCCAGAGCTGTACGAGAGAGAGGGATCTGGGGTGGATACATAGAGCCTAGCCAAATAGGATTGGAAAGAAACTCTTGCAATTCCATGGGATATGTAGCTAGTAGTGGTGGATGCAAGGAGTACTCCTGACTTTGATTCCTAGTGGGTGGGGAGGAGACCAATTCAATTGGAAATCCCATGGGATCAGTTGGCTTTGGTTGAGGAGGAGGAGAGAAGCAACAATAAGGAGGATAGTGATGATAGTAGTGATGATGATGGGGATGGTGGGGATGGACAGGGTTGCCAAGTATGGAAGAGGCAAGACCCGGCTACAAGCCAGGGAGAGAGGGGTGTCAAGGAGGAGGATGTTGATATTGGTGAGGATGATCATGGGGATGATGAGGGAGACATCAAGGTGCAGCTAGGTTTACTAATTTGAGAGAAAGATTAGCTTCGATAGGAAAGGGATCAAGCAATACGGGAGTGCCTACAAGTGATTGGGGAGAGATCCATGGCCCCTAGAGAGGTAGTCCATCTACAGTGATAGTTGGATAGAGCAGGGGGTGGGGATGGTGAGGCTCAGTTGGTTGTTGTGATAGTAGAGTGGGATAATTTCCATCAGGAGAGAGATGTTGCACAGGCCACGGTAGCTCAGGCACAATTAGATGTTGCTAGATTAAGACAAGAGTGGGATATCGCTAAATAGGCCTTGGTAGGGTAGAGTATGCAAACTATGGTTACAAACCTATTTTATAGGACCTGAGAGATGCATTATTACTACATTCTTTATGAGCGGGTTGTGCCACCAGAGCAGAGAGAGCCCAATTTTGCAGCTAGTAGCAGATCACATAGATCGAGGTTAGCTCAATCAAGTCCTTTAGTGGTTATGGGGCCACCTCCTGCTCATGGTCCACCTCACCACCATCACCATCCTAGGGGCTAGGTCAGGAGGATGCAACAAGCATAGGATAGGTGCTACATGATGATGAGCTTTTTTGGATTATACCCTAGAGGGGTATCAACTTTTTGGAGTGTATATGTGAGATACCTTTATATATTTTGTATCATGACATTATTTTTTGATAGATAGATGAGATTATGTGTTTGGGTTATGTATACGGATTTTATGATGTGATGATGATATTATACAAATGTATATATGTTTTTATGCATGTATGGTTTAGATGCATTTTTATGGTATGATGAATACTAACAATTTTTTATGCAAGTTATGATTATAGATGATGTAATGTTTATGGATATGAAAAATCGTGTAATGATGATGTGATTATGGCTATGATTTAATGGTAATGACGTATGAAAAATGATTTATGGATGATAATGATTTATGTATGTTTATGCAAATGGATGATGGTGATGATTAATAAAAATAGATCACGATAATGGTATTTTACTATATTTATTGTGATGTAATGCTTTATGGCTTATGATAATGATTGTATGATAATTATGTGATTATGGTAAGATGTGTTATGATTTTATCATTATGATTGGAAAAAATGTGTTAAGAATGTATGAATGTTAATGATGTGTAATGATTAGTGATTAATTATTTATGGATGGAAATGAAAATGTATAATGCCAATAAAAATTTTAATTTATGAGAATGATGTATTAAAGGTTTATGATTATGAATGATGTGAGTGATTATACATTGTGATTATGTGTTATGGTTATAATTGATGGAAATGATTATGAATATAATTATGGATACACAAAATGTGTAACGATGATGTGATTATGGTAATGATTTTATGATGATTTTTTTTATATTTATGATGACAATATATAATGCTAATGAAGTGAATATATGAAATGATGATTTATGTATATAATAATGGTCTATGTAAATGGTTATGATTTGTATGCAAATGTGTTTTTTTATGTATGGTGAATGATCGATGGAGCTGCACTATAGAAAATATCTACAAGATCAACATGTTTTAGATTGTACAATTTTGTGGAATCCCCAAGTATAAGTGCCACATTGTAAACAAATGGAAAGGACAAACCATGATAGTGGCTTTTGATCATGGATTAAACACCTTTCTCTTGGTTTCCTTGATAATATAATAATGAAAATGAAAATGATAATGCAATAGTGGATAATGGATAATGATAATGTAATACAATAGTGGATAGTGAGTAATGCAATGTGGGAAGAATAAATGATGTTTTTTTTTTTTTGTTCATGATACAAAATATAGTCAGGTCTAGGTGGGGGAGGTGAAAGCATAGGTTATGGGGGGAATATGAAGGGGATTGGTGGGAACTATGAAAAGGTTATGGTGGTGAAATGTGAAAGGGATTAGTGGGTTTAATTATTTTGTAAATGTGGTGAGCAATCCTAAAGTTTAATATAGCAAAAGACATTATGCCCCAGTGGTATAAATGAACAAATGTGTTGTCATGTCCTTTGCATAGACCTTGGACTCACAAAAAAAAAAAAAGATTATCCCTATCACATAATTCCTTCTTACAACCTTAGTGGACCATAGGGGGGATGATATCACATACCCTAGTTCATTTGTTTCATCTACCCCTATCTAAGGTAATAATTGACATCGGTGGGTTAAGATAATCACAAACACACCATACAAAAATGGTCATGCCTCATTTTGTACTTTATCCAAAACACACCAAGATATGAGTAGATCTAGGTGGACTAGACTAGATGACTCCATGGGTTTGAAAATAAAATTATAAAAATAAAAATAAGGTGATCATATCTCTTACCAAGAGTAAAAATGGTGGATAATGATGATGTCAAACCTAGGAAGGATTCATCTTGTTGGGCATAGATGAGGAGATTAAATGTGGAGGGGGGGAAGTGCAATGGTTTCACTTGTCAATCCAAACAATATAGTCATGATTTTGTGACTGTGTCCACATGTAGGAATGTTCTTATTTGTTTTGTTTAGCTTGTCCATGGTGACATCAGTGAAAATTTATTTTGGATAGTGGATGATGGAGGTGTGATTTGTTTATTATGAACAACTAGGCATGGTAATTACCAATCCCAAACACACATTTAGGTATTTCTTCCTGCATCTATTGGGAGAGGTAAGATGTATGTGTGGCTTGGTTCATGGAGGTTATCTCATCAGTCATGAGGCAAAAAGGTAATGGAAATGTAAGGGTGGGTTAAGTTGTGAAAACTATCTAATTTATTCTAAAGGAATAATGGGAATGCATGGGGGATCATGTGTAGGTGAGGAAGATTATGTCAATTTTTTAATCTATCATAAAGAAATAATGGGGGGGTGCAGTGGTGACCAATTGACAATGAGGGATCATACATGATGGGTGAAATGTGCTTGGGTGGGGAAGGAATATGATGGTTTTACATGTGATTTTTTATGATGGTTTATGCATGTGAGTTTTTATAATGGTTTATGCATGTGAGTTTGTACAATGGTTTATGCAAATTTCATGGATGTGTTGGTCACAATTGTATAAAGATGAGTGGAAATGAGGGATTTTGTGATGGGGAGAGGACATGGTAGAAAAATATTTCCAGTTAAAAGGAAAGAGGTGGGCGGGGTTCAGGTTCATGGTATAAAAGCTCTCTAGTTATGAAATTGGGATAGGCATCATGTATTCCAAGCCATAGTCAATGGGTAATGTGAGTGGATGTATTGTGGATGGTAAGTGCATGGGTGATTATGAGACTTAGTAGATGGTGGAAATGGTTATACACATGACTCCTATTTGCCAATTTTTCACCATGGTACTTTCCCAAGGAGCCACAAAAGTGGTTTTCACCATTGGATGAATTATTTTTCATTACTATTTTTTTTTTGTTTTTATGATTTTTTTCTCTTTTTTTCTTTTTTTGATATATTTGGGTTTATTTCTTCTTCTTTTTTGTATTTTTTCAAGCGAAGAACTTTTTAAGATGTATGATATTCATGGGCTCTTCCAATGCTTCTCCTTCCATGGTGACCAATTGGTATGCTCCTAATCCATAATTTGTAGTGGCAATGTAGGGGTCTAGCCAATTAGGTTCAAACTTACCCTTCTTCTCACAGTCTTGCAAATTACGCTAATTTTCCTTAAGGACTAGATCACCAATCTCAAATTATTTGGGCTTGATCTTCTTATTGTAGCTTCATTGGAGCCTATTTTGGTAAGCTTGTAGATGATTGAGGGCAATGAGATGTTTCTCATCCAGGAGTTCCAACTATTGTAGGTATGCCATGTGATATTATTCATCATCAATGAGGTGTTGCAATGATATTCTTAATGATGGGAGTTCAACCTCAATTGGAAAAATTTCTTCAGAACCATATACAAGGGAATATGGTTTTTCCCCTATAGGTGTGTGGATGCTAGTGCGGTAGGCCCATAAGGTAGGATTGAGTTTGAGATTCCAATCCTAGCTAGCTTTGTTGATCATTTTCTTAAGTATTTTCAAGATTGTTTTCTTAGTGTCCTCAACCTAGCCATTTCCTTGTGGGTAGTATGGGGTGGAAAAATGGTGTTGGATATCAAATTGTTGACACAAATCATAGAATTCTTGATTTTTAAATGTTTTTTTGTTATTTGTGAAAATGGAGGAGGTTATACCAATACGACAGATAATGTAGTGGAGAATGAATTTGGCGATTTGTTTTCCAGTAATATATGTCATGGTGATGGCTTTGACCCACTTAGTGAAGTACTCAATGGTGGTGGTGATGAATTTATGACCGTTGGACGAGGGTGGATGTATTTTTCCAATGAGGTCTAGCCCCCATCATGAGAAAGGCCATGTAGTGACAATAGGTTGTAGCTCTTCAGATGGTGTTTGAGTTAGATCACCATGTTGCTGACATGGTTGACAAACTTTTACCATATTTATTGCATCCTGTTCCATTATTGGCCAGTAATATTCAGTGTGCAGTAGGTTTTTGACAAGATAAGGTCCAATAGAATGGGCCCTATAGATAGCCTCATATACTTCATGTAAAGCAGTTTGAGCCTCATCTAGGTCTAAGCACCTTAGGAGGGTTCCATCGAAGGAGTGATGATATAGGGTGTCACCAATTAAGGTAAATGGGTGGTTTTGCAAATAAATTATTGTCATTGGGAAGTGGATAGGTTGGGTGGGAGGGTGTTGTCATGGAGGTAGTTGTATATATCTTGGTACTATGAATAGTTGGGACTAATGATAGCACACACCATTTTTTATTCAGGAAGATTGTATGTAGGAATAAATAGTTTTTCAATCAAAAATTCATATTGCTGACTATTCTAAGGAACATCCACTAAGGAACCAATTGTTGCCATAAAATTAGCTTCTTTGTTATTTAGATGAGGAATTTGATCAAACTAGATTTGGCTAAAGTACTGCTTGAAGATTTCCACCATGAGCTTATAGGGCAATAGCTTATCATCCTTTTTTTTTATTTTCACCATTTACCTATTGGATAACTAGGTAATAATCACCATATAACTGTAACTTGTTTATTTTCCATTAGATGGCAATTCTAAGCCTTGTTATTAGTGCCTCATACTCTGCTATATTATTGGTGCAAGGAAATGTGATTCGGTAGGACTTAGGGATACAATCACCTTGAGGAGTGACAAATAGGATCCTAGCCCCTAAACCATGATGTGTGAATGATCCATAAAAGTAGAGGTTCCACCATGTTTCATCTTCTGTAGCTAGAATGCCTTCATCTAGAAATTGTACTAATAAGGGATGATTATCCAGTAGCGGTGCTTCTACAAGATAATGAACAACAACTTCTCCTTTGATAGCTTTTTTATCTACATACTCGATGTAAAATTCATTGAGGATCATGATCCATTTTTCCATAGAACCTATGAGGGTAGCCTTTGAAAGTAGATATTTCAATGGATCAACTTTTGAGATGAGTTGTGTCTTATGATTGAGCATGTAGTGTCTCAATTTCTTAGCAAAAAATACCACTATTAGGCATGCTCACTCAATTGGAGTATAGTTTAACTCACATCCTACCAAAGTGTGAGATATGTAGTAGATAGCTTGTTCTTTCCCTTGTCATCATACTATGCCAACAATGCCCCTAGTGCCACATTGGTAGCTGATATGCACAACAAAATTGGTTTATTTGGATTTGGTGGTACAAGGATAGGAGGTGAAGCAAGATAATCTTTGAGTTCTTGAAATTCCTATTGACAATTGCTATCCCATTTGAAAGTGATATTCTTGTAGAGAATATGTGAAAATGGTTGACATTTATCAACCAGTTGTGTGATGAATTTTTTGATGGCTTGGAGTTTCCATTGTAATCTACGTAAATATTTAAGATTCCTTGGTGGAGGCATATCCATTTTTTCTTTAACTTTTTTTGGATCAACTTCTATTCATCTTTGAGAGACAATGAATCCCAAGAGTTTGACTAATGTTACACCAAATACATATTTCTTGGGTTTAAAAGAGGTTGAGACTTTTCCAGTTGATCAAATATATTTTCCAACATCTCTATGTGTCCATCTCTTGTCTTGGATTTTCCCAAAATTTCATTCACATAATCTTCCATAATATAATGCAACATATCATAAAAAAATATTTCCATGGCTCTCTGTTATATCACTCCTACATTTTTAATACCAAAAGGCATTACTTGATAGAAAAATGTACCCAATGGAGTGATGAAGGTCATTTTATGTTGGTCTTCATCTACAATTCTGATTTGGTTATAACTGGAGAAACCATCCATGAGGGATAAAATTTCATGTCTCGTTGTTAGATCTACAATGATGCCAATGTTTGGTAACAGGAAGTCATCCTTCAGACATGCCTTATTAAGATCCTAAAATTTAGTGCATATTTGTATGCCCCCAGTAGGTTTAGAAACTAGTACAATGTTGGAAACCCACTCAGAATAATCAATGGGTTTGATAAAACGGACTTCCAAAAAAATTTATAATTGTATTTTTACCAAGAGGGCTATTTGTGGATGCATCTTTCTCAACTTCTTCACTAGTTTTGCATCAAGGTAGACTGCTAGGTGGTGTACCACAAGAGATGCATTGCTTGACATGTCTACATATTTCCATGCAAAATTTACAAATCTTTGTTTGAGGAATCTAACAATTTCAAATTATTCTCGTCTCCTAGTGTTGCAGCTATGAAGGTAATTTTCGGTTCTTCTTTGGTCCCCAAGTTGATGTCAATAGTAGCTTCTATGAGCACTGTGGATGTCTCTTGGTAACGGGGAACTGAATCAAGTGCATCATATTCTAGCACCTCAAGAGGTTTTCACTAGAAGATATGTCTTTTATTTTTACTTTTTCTTGATCCAAAAGTGCCTCATCGAGGATTTTACTAAGGGATCATTCTTTTTTATTTTTACAATTTTATTTTCATGACTAAGACACTTGATGTTCTCCAAAATAGGCATCCTTATGTAATTTTATTTGAAATTACTTTTTGTGATCTCTCATAGGTATGTTGTCTTGAACTCGCATAACTTCAACAATTGCTTCATCATTTTAAAAGGTATCAAGCATGGGAGATACTTGTTGATCCCAATCAATGAGTTTAGGATATACAAGTGAGAGATCAATGGATGGTGTGATGGTGTAGATATGTATGTTCATGATCAAAGATTTGAGTGATGTGTTCAAAGGGTTCTTCGGAAGGTCCCTTCTGAGGGTTTGTGACATCGGCTAAGGTCTTGCCACTTTTATTGTGAACACACTAGGTCCTTTAGGTACCATTTTAGTGTATTGATATTCAAGTCCCTAGTTATCTTTGTATCCTTGTAATTGAATAGGTTCCATTATATTGCCTTGTTCTTGTGGCCCCAGTCCTTTGACTTTATATCCCGTGTTCTTGCATAAATAATGTCTTTTAGGATATCTTTCAACTTCAAGAGGAGGGAGGGGCTGTTCTTGGTCTTCCTTGTATAACCATGATGAAATTTCTTGACCGAGATCCTCTTTATCCAATAGTCCCCATTTATTTCAAAGCTTTTGAAATTTCCATTAGGTTCCATTTTGAATACCTTAGGCTGCCCATAGGACCATGGTGAGAGAGAAAGTTGTCCTACATAAAATGAATTATCTATTTCATACTCTCCACATCCATTGTCAGTAACTTTGATCTTGATCTAGGGGGCGGGGTGTCAAGTGGAAATAGGCTGTAATGTGGATAGATTGATGTAAGAATGTGATGTGGATGCTACATCATTGATGGGGAAATGGTGGAAAGAAATGGTGGAAATGAATATATTTTTGGGGTTCAGTGGGTGTAGTTACTTCCCTATCATTGTATGAAAACTTTAGGCATTGATGGTAAGTAGAGGGGATGGCTTGCATAGCATGTATCCAAGGTTGTCCAAGGAGGATGGTGTAGGGGAGATCAAGATCAAGTATTTGACATGTTTCCATAGTGGTTGATCTAACTTGAATGAGTATTTTAATGATACATTCAAACTCTCTTTTAGCATCATCATATGCTTTAATGGTTATCATCTTTTGAGGATCAATAGTATCTTCGAAGTAGCCCAACTGTTCTATTAACTTTAGAGTGCATGGGTTAAGTCTAGATCCACCATTTATTAGGACCCTTTTAATGGTGTGCTTATGTACAATTGCTTCAATATGGAGTGGTTTGTTATGTGGTACCTCATAATGTAAGTCTTTTTTTGCAAATGTAAGGTGATGTGTGGAGGAAATATGACCAACAATAGCTTGGAATTGGTTTACATTTATGTCACTTGGCACATGTGATTCTTGGAGAGTGTTATCTAGGACTTCCTTATGGATGGGGGATGCCTTAAGCAATTCCAAGATGGAAATTTGGGCAGGAGTTTTGCCAAGGTGGTCTAGGGTATTATATTTATTGCTTGTGGATGGAAGGGATGATGAAGATGATGCCCCCTGTACTATCACTTAGCCTCAGTGGGTGGTGATGACATAATTGAGTGCTTTAATGGTGATTGTGTCACACTCTTCTATACGACCAATGGTAGAGCAATGGGATGATGTATGGATGTTGTTGGTATATGAAAAATGGTACAACATTATAGGATGTGGAATTTTTCCCTTCATTATGTGATGGGAAGGGTTGTGTGTAAATGCCTAGTTGTTCATTAAGGGAATTACATGTTTGGCATTTGACATTAATTTTTCCCTTATCAATAAGGTCTTGTATGTGATTTTTAAATTTCATATACTTTGATGTATCATGACCTTTAACCCTATTATATTCATAATATTCGTTGTCTTTATACCATGAAGGCTTAGGTTAATTTTCATCAAAAGGCTTAGTTATAGGAAACAATTAAATTTTCTTGCACAATTTTATGGAATGTGACTTTGATTGGTTCCCCCAAGGGGGTATACTTGTGGTTGGGTTGATTATTTTTTCTAGTTTTTCCTTGAGGAATTGTGATGGTGTTGGAGGTATGTTGTGATGTGTGTTGATTTTTGGATGAAGTATTTTGGGTGTTTTGCACATGTTTATTATCAATCACACCATCACTCACAACATTTTTATTCTTAGAACAAAATTTGGATTTGTCATTGGATTGGTAATTGTTATCTTTTTGGTCCTTGTAGATTTTAACTATACCTTTGGAGACCAAAACTTTCTCAATGGTTAACCCTTTCTCAATTACTTCATCAAAAGTATTGACACATTACATTTGTAGGTTAAGACCCACTTCTGTGTTTAAGTTTTCAACAAAGATATTAACCATTTGTTTCTTTGGAACTTGTAGGGGGAATTGACTAGCTAATTTCCTCCAACATTGAAGGAAGGTTGCAAAACTTTCCCCTTATTTTTGTTTAGTACTACACAATTTATCCAAGATGACTTCTTGTTCAATTTTGTATGAAAATTAGGTTACAAATATTTCAACTAAATTGAAAAAGCATGTGATCGAGCCATGGGGAAGGTATGCGAACCATTCCAATGCTTGTCCCCCAAGGCTTTTAGGGAATAATTGTGTGAGGTAAACTGCATTCTAAGCCACTTATTGACATGACACATGAAATTCCTTGATGTGTTCAATAAAATCACCCTTTCCCTTATACTTATTGAATTTAAGAATTTCTAGTTCTTGGGGAAGGGTGTAGACATTATATATTGATCAAAAGTATATGGAAATATGTCTTCAAATCTATAAGTTATTTTTGGTTGACCGGTTTGGAGTCCTTGAATCATGTTCTTCATGTTTTAAAACTCTTGGGCTAGATCAGCATTGTTGGATGTGTGGTTTTTTATGTATTGATGATTGTGTTGGTGTTGATAGGTAGGGGTTGGAGGGTGTTTTATGTATTGATAATTATGTTGGTGTTGGTTGGTTGGTTTTGAAGGATGGTTGATGTTGTGATTATTTGGATGTTGTGAAGTCTTTGAAATGTTTTGATGAGTGTGCAGGTATGTAGACATATGGGATACTTGAGGATGAATGTAGTTGGCATTAATTGATGTAGTAAGGGGTTGGGTAGATACAAATGGGTGGGTAGAAATGGTTGGTTGAGTAGAGGTGTATGTGGTTTATGTATTGGAAGGGATGTTAACCCTTAGTTGAGAAGTTGATGTAAGAAGTTGGTCAACCATTTGTTGGGATGTGGTTATATAGAGGGGATGGTTGAGTAGAGGTGTATGTGGTTTTGGTATTGGAAGGGATGTTAACCCTTAGTTAATAAGTGGATGTAAGAAGTTGGTCAACCATTTGTTGGGATGTGGTTATATAGAGGGGATGGTTGGGATCAGGTTGTGACCCCAAGATATTGTTCAAAAAGTTATTTGATGATGATGGATTTTTAGGAGGGTCTTCCATTCTAATTTTTTAAAGATAAAAATTAGATGGGAGTTTAGCTCCTTTGGCTAAAAGTTCTACCAAGAGGGTATCCTTATCAAGGTTAAAAAATAACTTGTACCATCTCTTGATTATGGGGGTCTTGGGAAAAAGCGTGTAATGTAGGGGAATATTTAGGTTGGTCTACATATGCATCTTCACTATTGGGAGATGGAGGTTGATTGGTGACATCTTGGATGAGGACATTCCCTTGAGATTCCATTTCCCTCTTAGATTGTGATCTAGTAAGTGGCATGCAAAATTAGGATTCTCTTCGAGAGATGTCTTATGATGAGTGATGGATGAATTTGTATAAGTGATGATTTGGACTTGGACTTTGGATTGGAATGAGATATTGATGAAATTTGGATTAGAAGTTGGATGTGGGAGTTTGGATTAGGTTTGGATGGTGATGGAAGTTGGAGTTGGACTTAGAAAATATGACTTGGACTTGGATTAAAGTGATGAATTTAGGATTAAGATTGGTAGTGCATATTAGATGGGATTGAGATTGGGATGGTGAAGATGATTAAATATTTGGAAGTTGGATTAAGATGACCTAAGATGACATGGGTGATTTGACAAAGGATGTGGATGGATACAAAATCAACTTTGTATCAAAGATTAAAATATAGATCCTTGGAGATAGGGTGATTTTGGGATATATCTTTGCTTACTTAGGATAGACAAGTTCTGAAGCAAGATTAGATAGGGGATTTTTGGAAAAACTCAAATTAAGGGAGCCAAGTACTTTAGATAAATAATCCAAAATGATGGGCTAACCAAGAATGCTACTTAAGATAAGCAAGCTCTTAAGAAACACCTGAGTTAGAGAAGGGTATGTAAGGATCTAGATGTAAGATTTTGATAAAATTTTGATTTGTAAGGATATTTAGATTGAATGATTGGAAGATAGTTGGATGATTAGGATATTTAAGATTATAGGATGATGGTTTAGGATGTTTAGGATGACTATAGGAGGATTAGGATGACAAGAGAATGATTAAGATGATAAGAGGATCGTTGGGATGACAAAAAGATAAAGGGGACTAGTGATGATGTGATAGATGGAGAATAAAATTTAATGCCAAGTCCAAGAAATGTGAGGGATGAAATGGTAGAAAAATGGGCGTTAATGGTAAGTTCAAATGATTATGAAGGATGGAATGGTAATGGATAAGGATTAATGATAATTCTAGGTGTGGTGAAGGATGAAAGGTGATGGGGTTGATGATGGAGATGGTAAGCCTATGGTAAAACTATGGAGTTGCAGAATATGAAGTTTTGGTCAAGGATACCTATTGGTCACTATCAAATAGTCTTTGTTTTGTAGACTAGACGCAGGTGCAACTTTACAATTTGAGGCACAACTTGACATTCATACATAGTTTCACAAGATAGAAGTTTAGTTTGATAGCGACAATGTGGTCAAAGCGCAGGTGTAATTTGTTAGTGCATAGGTGCAATTAGTCGAGGTGCAAGTGCAGCTTTTCAAAGTGCAAGTGTAGGGTTACAAGCATAGTTTGACAAAGCGTAGGTGCTACCAATCAAAGTGCAAGTGCAGCTTTATGGGATGGAGGTGTAGTTCTATAGTCAAAGTTTTTTGCAAGAGATATGATCACACAAAAAAACACATTGTCCAAAGACTTGAATTTTAAGGGTGAAAAGGCTATTTTTAGCTAAAAACCTGAGTGGCTCATCACTAGTTTAACACATTAAAAAAATTCCAAGCACTTTTTCACAATCCTAAATTATTCAAGTAGGTTTATAGACTTAATGTGGTCCCACCACACAATTAAGTGCTAATGATCCTTGAGATCATATAGAAACACATTTCTCATTGTAATGGCATGACTTTGCACCCCTTGCAAATTCCACATTTACATACCTCCTACCTTAGACAACTAAGTCTAATAATGTAATTCCACGTCATTCATTATCCTTTCATCTACTTTGTAGTTGTTTTTTGTGTTGGTGGAGGATATTCTACCATGGATGCTAGCGCGGCGTATGGATGTCTGTGTGGCACATTGTTGTCCTAACATGATTCCTACCTATGGAATCTATAGAGGCATTACAATTCTCCATTGATGATGAAGAGTAACTTCTCTGCTCCCTTCGCCAACCTTGAATGACTCCTTTTCCTCCAATTTCATCTTCAAATTCCTATCTCATTCATTCTTGGATTCTTCTTGATCATACACACACTTGGGACTACTATCTTCACTCTTTTCACACCATTCTCAAGCTCTACCACCTCCATTGAAGCTACAAGTTAGTTTTTTGGTTGGTTTATTCTCTTTGTTGTTGCGGAAACATTGATCCTCAATAGCTTGCGAGCTCACTCCTTCCCCCATTTTCCTTGAGTGCATGTGGTTGAAGGTGATACTACTCCATTTTCCTTTTCTCCTATATTATTGTTTAATATTGTAGCATATTGTTGTTCAATGTATTGCTTGGTATTGTCACTTCAATATCTTTATTTATCACATTTCTCCTATCATTATTATATTGGTTGTTCTTAGAGGTGGAAACACCAAAGTGGGAGACTGACTATGGCAATCCTCTAAACACAACCCCAACATTTTTCCATTCTTGTGTGTGTATGTTGTTTGTCGAGTGAAGACCTTGAAGATATCAACTCGTGGGTAGGAAGGTGCACTTTCCTTACCCTCCTTTGTAAATTTGTAGATTAGATCAAGTTAAAGTGTTCTTCTTGCTATTATGTTAGTTCTT
The DNA here is from genome assembly GCA_007258455.2 of Sequoia sempervirens. NCBI lineage: Eukaryota > Viridiplantae > Streptophyta > Pinopsida > Cupressales > Cupressaceae > Sequoia > Sequoia sempervirens. The sequence continues at coordinate 7,264,667 of VDFB02256132.1, forward strand.
TTCCATTTCCGTTATTGCATTAAACCATATTTGTTAGGTTGTTAGTAGGTTTTTCCTAGTTTTAGATTGTACTTTATGCTTTATGTCTATATAGATGCTAGCACCCCACTGAGATGCCAACACGATGATCTATCATTTGTGTCCTGCACTATAGTCCTTTGGTAGTGAGCTGCCTAAGTTGTAGTTCAAACTCTAGAAACTTGCTCACCTAACTTCCTGAAACATTTGGTCTTTTTAAAGTATAGCAACAACTTGGATGCTCTTTCTTTCAGCCTTAAAAATATAAACTCTCTTGAAACATTCTATTAGCTTGAGGTATATTAGGGCAACCTATTATTCTAGACCCTCATGTGACCTAGGGTCCTAAGTAGTAGGTCCCCCTCCTCTATATTTTGGTGAACCTGACATGAACTAGTTTAGTTATGTTTCATAGTGTTGAAGGAATTCTCATGTTCTAGGTATGTTCTAGGTGTGTGCATTGTAGGGCACCTAGCCTTGCAACCCAACCTATGACCCCTAGTGGCGTAGTTAGTAGAATCCCTAAACATTGTGAAGTGAACTCTAGAATAGGTCACTGTCTAATTGTTAAACCCTTGGGGACTTCTAAGAAAGTCCTTTTTAGTGTACATAGAAGATGGTTTCTTTCATGAATCTTCCCATCCCTTCCGTGTAGCTTGTGAATGGGCCACCTGCTATAACATTTACATCGCAGGACTTACCTATGAATGTGAATATAGAACCTTCTCCTCTATACATTCCAGCTTGTATCAACGAGAATAACATGACTAGCTTTCTTGTTGATCCTATGTGTCAAGTTAATGTTATTACAAAGGAGATTATGCTAATAAACTTTCTACACAAGGATGGGTACAATGAATCTAAGGGCACAATACGCATGCATGATCGACTTTCTATCCCTCCCATCAGTTTCACCACCCTTTTAGTCTTGGTAGGACCTAGGACTATGAATTCCCTTTTCGATATTATCCTAGAGTCTTAACTTTTTTAGAGTGATGCTAGGAATTCCTTGGTTAGTTTCCATGAATGTAGTCCCTTCGGTGATGCATAAATTTTTGAAATTCTCTCATGAGGGCTTTGTGCATGTTGTGCATGACACTAGGTACAAACCCCTGGTGTCACATGGAGCCTACTCATTAGATCAGGCCTACCCCTATTGCTATGCTCCCTCCAAGGATGAACCTATTATATCATACTTATGTAAAATATAAGAATGGGGGAATATTATCAAAAGTAACCTATCATCCTTCCCCTTATGCTATTTTGGTTAATGCTTCTTTGATAGCACAACAATAAGCTTCCTCTTCCATCCAAAATAGGAAGGGGAAGTTTTCTCACACTCAGGAGACTCCTTCCTCTCCCTCTATAGTTCCACCTACTTCTACCTCCCATCCTATTGTTGCACCCTTAGTTTCTTCCTCCACGTGTCTCATGGGGAGTCTAATGGTGCCCACTTGGTGGAAGGCTAAGCGTCAAGTGTTCGACCTTCATGTCTTACCCACAATGCCTTGGCCATTTCTTTATGGTAAGGGGAAGGGTCCCCATGGAGTCGCCTCTACGTCTCGGCCTCTACAACCTCCTACTGCTTATGCTCTTATGGTAGCAAATGGGAAGAGGCTCACTGCCAATGTGCTCATGTCTATTTCTCTATCGATTGTTTCCTTTGTTCCTGCATCTCTTCCTCATACTTTTGTCCAAGAGTCACTCCCTCCACCAAAAACGACTGTGATGGAAACTCCCATGGTAGAACAAGATGCTCTTTCTCCTCCTCAAGCTATAGCTTCTAGCTCTTAGAGTCGAAGAAACCACCTTGTGTGTGAGCATAAGCATCAGAGGAAGGATTTGGTTGCTAAGAAAACTACTTTGTAGGAGGAAGGGGGGTTGGTAGCTCATGTTTCAATGTCCCCTGATGTGCCCTCCTCTTCTACCACTTTTGTTTCGATTGTCACCTTGATATTTCTTTTGGCTCCCCCCGCAAGCATGGATGACCCTCACCCTAAAAGGGTGAAATTTTTCATCATTACTTTGGTTGAGCCTCCTCTCTTGATGTACCTTCCAAATGTCTCACCTTTTCCTAAGCTTGTGGATATTCTGAATACTTCGATGGTGTCCACTGCAATTTTCTCCTCTTCCTCCTCACCTTCTACTTCCTCTATGGGGATCTCACATCTTTCAATGAATCATCACAATTTGGAGGATGACCTTGCTTCTAATGGAGGTTAGAAGAAGGGATTGCCTTCTTCAAAAGTTGGTTTTTCTTTGGCTTGTGTCGTCCTAGTGAAGGAGGCTTCCTAAACCTCCCTCAATTTTGTCACTACCCTCGAGTATTTTAGTGAGATCAGTAGTGGATCTTGGGCACCTCCTTCATCACCCACTCAGTTGACACATGGCACTCCTTTCAAATTCATGTTCAACTCAATGGATTATATCCCGACTCTGACAGTGATTTTTGCAAAATCAAAAACATTTACCTCACAGGAGTTGAGTGAAGAAGACCTCAAGGGGCTCTCTTCATTAGATCTTGTTGTAGGAGAGTTGGAGGGTGCTCCCCTTGCTATCATTCCCTTGTACGCTCATCCACCTTCCCCTTATAATGATCTATATTGGGAGAATGAAAACCTCTTGGTTGATGAGGACACCTCTTCTTTATCTATAGATTAGATTTGTGTGTGTGTTGTGTTTCCCCCGCGCTTATTTTATGTGTTCCTAGAGGACCCTTGTCACCCTTGTAGGTGCTTGGATATAGGAGTATATGTATCGTAAACTTCTTCTATTTGTTACATCATTATTCTCTTCGTCATGCCTTGATTTTTGACAATTGGGATGATGCAAAGTGTTGGGGGAATTTAGGCCTCCCTTCCATGTTGACCCATTTTTTTATTTTATTTTGTCTTCACATACCCTTCTTCATGATTTGATATAGTAGGGGATTGATGGTAGTTCATATATATTATTATATTATATCTATCTATATCTATGAACAGTTCTGACCCTAAAATATCAAATCCCTTGTCTCTTGATTTCTTCATCTTTGCTTATGTTTCGTTTTCATATTTCTCTCTTCTTTGCTTGTTTTGTGATGTTGTGGTGCCTATGTGTTGTCCCTCGCATGTGCAACAACATTTCCATGATTACACCCCATCATGTATCACAAGTCACAAAATCACTTTCTTCTCTCTCCTTAGGATGTCATGTGCCTTTGTGATTAGCATGAACCATTCTAAGGGGGGATATCATACTGCTTTGGTTTTCAAAAAAGGTGTATGCTGGCCAAAGAATCCCTCATTAAAAAATCCTATATTTTTCAAAAAATTGTATTCTTCAACAAGGACCCCTAGCAAAAAAAAATTCTTTTAAAATGGATTTGTAGAGAAAGAATTTTAAAACTTTCCTTCGAGAAGGGAGTACTTTTCCTGATGAAGAAGTTTGAAAACTTTCCCTTGTGAGGGAGTATTCTTCCTTTCAAATTACTTGATGAAAAATATCTTTCAAAAGGATTCCTTAATACTAGAATCGTTTGCGAAAAATGTTTTCGTGTTTCAAACGGAACGTCCCTTGAGAAAACCCCTCTCTTTTGAGGGGTTCCAAGGGACCCCTTTGAGAGATTCTCCTTCAATTGGTGACTGTCTATCTACCTGCATGGATTTTTACTGTCTAACATGTTTTGTTTGTGGATTAACATGTTGCTTTGTAGGACCAAGCACTTGTGAAGCTGCTTTTTCAATCAAGCTTGGAGAACCGAACACCTCAAGTTTTCCTTGCAAGACCAAGCACCTATAAGGTCCTATCAGACTCTGTGGAACCTTTCACATCCGGCCTCCCTTAGGACTGAGCAATTGTAGAGCCTTTTTCATCTTTTGTAGGTCTGAGGGTCTATGATGCATTTTTTCAACTCTCCTCAGGACCGAATACCTATGTAGCCATCTCCTCTTACTGTGCATTGGAGTGTGTCATATTTTGGTCTCCTTCCTTGACGGTTGAGATATACAATTCTTAGCTTTCACTCTACTTTACCATGCATTCACTGACAATTATGCTCACTAAAGTGGGGGAAAAATGTAATGGCATGAATTTACACCCATTGAAAATTCCACATTTATGATTAACCAGCTACACCAATTGTTAGTCCAAAATTTAGCCAAAAACCTAAAAATCACAACACTGAATGAAAGCACAAATTTGCAGAGAACTGAACAAAAGTGTAACTTTGTAGGAAATTAAAAAAATTATACTTGTTAGAGGCATAGTAAGGGGACTCACAAATGTCAAAATTCTCTATGTAAATGTAGAATGCAAGTGTAGCTTCTTTTGATAGAAGCACAAAATTTTGCAACACAAAAATGTGCTTGCACAAAAAACCAAAGTCTGCAAGATTTAATTAGAAAAAATAATAATTGTTCGAAAAAATTTGATAGGATAGATTTGATTAAGCGTTGGTTCTAATGCAGCTAAGAGAGTGAACACAAAATATTAAAACTTTACCTTAGACACTAAAGAACTAATCATTTTGCTTTAAAATAGAATTCCAACTCTATAGAAACAAAGTTGTTGTGGGTCATTGTGCAAGTGTATCAAGTCACTGCAAAGGCATAGGAGGTTTGTATGCAAGCGTCGATATATAGAGAAGAAGCATTGTAGGTTGGCGTAGAAGCATGGATTTCCACTATAGAAGCACAAAAAGACAGAGATCATAGGTGAAAATAAAAATTTGTCAAATAAAGGTCAATTTTAAATCTAGGAAATGAGTTCTTTGACCTTAAGTGTAAATTTTAAACCCAAAAAGAGATGTGATGTGAAACTAGTGGAACTTATTTAACCTAATTTTTTTTATTGTGTATTTTTTTATCCTTTTTTAATAGTTGTAATTTATAAAAAATATTTTAAATAAAATCCTAAATTGATTTTAAAATCCTAATTCTAAGATTGATAGACTTTTAAAGGTCTAAAGAACCTACAACCAAAAATACCAAAGTTGGAGAAACAATAACATTTATGTGCTTGAATGTAGGCACAGGTTTGAGACACGTAGGTACTCTGGTCATCATGTAGGTGTTGGAAGTTGAGATGAATGTGCATCAGGATGAGGCGTAAGCACCTAGAGTATCTATGCAAGTGCAGCTAGTCGCAACGCAAGCACTAATCTGTAGAGTGAAGCACAAATATGGAACCTACGAGCTAAAACCTTACAAAAACTTGCAAAAAGATTAGTAAGGGAAGTGGTTCCCATCAAACATGCCAAAATTAAGAGGTAGAAAAATGCTTGAAAGGTAAAATCAATCAAAACACAAGTAAAAGCATTCAAAATAATGATTATACCTTTAATTTCCCTTCTCCATAGATTGAACTCAAGTTTGCACCCTAGAGTTTGAATATTTCCTCTTAATTTATGGTTTTTGGATTGATCTTATGATAATTCCAACATAATAAGGAAAGAATGAATTGTGATTGATGAAAATGGGAGAGAGGACTTGAATTTATAGATTTTTTTATGAAGAAATGGAGGGTCAAGATCTTCTTGTGAAATGGAGGGCTAGGATTGAATGAGATGGAAAGGCTTAACCTTGTGAAAAGTGTCACAAGGTGGAGGCATGTGACCATGACATGTGGCATGGGGAAGAGAGTAAGGTGTTCTCACACATGTGTGAGCACATCTTGGGAAGAACAAGATTGTGGCAAGTGGAAACAAATGAGGAAAGGTGTAAGATAAATAGGCTTTGGCCATATGACACGTAGAGATAATTGGAAAGTGTAGGTGGCTTTTATGGGGAAGAGGATCTCACACATGTGTGAGAATCCAATAGGAAGAGGGGTCAAAGGATGAGTTGGAATTTGATGGTGACTTGTGCATGCAACACATGTCACATGTCTCCAAGTTTGGGGGAATGAGGAGAATTAAAAAGTGGAGGAAATGTTAACGATGATTGGGATAGGGATTAAGTTAATCAATCATGGACTAATTAACTTAATTGGGATTAGGATATGGGTTAAGTTAACTGATCATGGGTTCATTAACTTAACCAAGATTAAAAATTAGAGAAAAGGTTGATGATGATTAGGATGCAAATTAATTAATTAATCATGGACTAATTAACTTAACCAGGATTAGGAGATTTGGTGGAATGTGTATAAAAGAAAAATTAATTAAATAGTTTAATACTTATTTAATTTGGGTGAGACTATGGGATAATTAATTAAATGTGACATTTAATTAATTATAAGGTAGAGAAAAATGGCCTCTATAATGTGTTTTTTCTCTATCTCTGAATAAGAATTATTTATGTGTTATTCATTGAGAAATTGTAGTTATCAACTATTATTGTGAGATGTTATAGTTTCAGTTGTATCTCATGTATGCAAATCTTTGGATCATGTTAGCACTCTTTCAAATTTCTATAAAATTTCATAAAGTTGGGATTATGATATGCTATATGATGGACAAAACCATTAACGTGTTTCAATGCATCACCTTAGAATAGTTGTTTGTATTATTTTATTTTATCGCTTCCCCTTTCCTCCCCCTTAGTTAAAATGAAGAGTCGAATTCTAAATCTTGGAGTTCAATCTGTGAATAGAAACTCAATCCCACATTTGCAAAACTTCCCAAAAATGTATCTCCTAAGTGTCATCTTTTGAGATCAACAAATATCATAATATTTTGTGTGTTCACTAAGTTTGATTTAACATATCCTATAGGTTGGATGTTTGAGGAGAGGAAGCATGCATTAGGGTGTGTGAGTTCTTTTGGAGGTTAAATTTTTCTCTTTGAGACTTTTCTTAGGGTGAATCTTGTGTCATCTTGATAGCATGTTTGTCTATTTCTTTTTCATTATGAATTTTGAATACTTTTTTATATATGTTTCTCTCTTGAGGTTTTGTGGAAATGATTTAATATTGCTAAAATTTTCCTTTCATTTGGTATCAAAGTCTAGTTATCAAGTAGTAGGAGATATCCTTAGTGTTGTTAACCCTTTAAAGGAGTATAATCTTGTGTATAATTTAATTCATGGCCTTGAAAGAAAAAGAAAAAAAGGAATTTTTAAGTAAAAAATCTTTTTATAGACTTAGGTTGTTGAAGATTTGGGATTTGAGTATATTTTTTGTTTGGGTTCTTCTTTTTAGGGTTTTAGGAGAAAAAAATCTCCTATGAAAAATATACCTCAACATTGAGTCTAGAAGGCCCAAAAACCTATGGATCCATATAATTCTTGACATATTTTGGAGTTAGAATTTAAGGTCGTGAGTGAATCTTCATTGGTCATCGTTTGTACATTCATATGATGATACAAATCCCTATCATATGGCATCACAATCAATAGTCTACAAATCTAGTAAATTCATCAAAAAAGAATATTCTAGACCATTAAGGCATCATGGCATCAAAATGTATGAAAATTTATAGGTTTTTGCTTTCTTTAATTATTTTCCAACAAGTACTCAAGGTGATGTTAGCTAGTAGGGAAGTTCAAAATTTGGGCACCTTTGGTCACATGGGGTTAAAACACCTTGTTTGTGTTAGTGATGAGGAGGTTGAGACTAAGTTTGCCACACCACTATTAGGCCACATTTGACACCCTCGACACTAAAAATTTCTACCTTAGTGCAACCATGACTGTGCCTAAGGGGGCACCATTATCCCTAGCCACTTGTGCATCACTTGCATGCCAACACTACCTAAAGTGCCACTAGAGAGCCACAATCCAACAACTTGATAGTTTTATGAAATTTAATAGAGTGTATTTTTTTTAGAGAGAAACATAGAAAAAGTGGTGATCCTAAGTCTAAATGCAATAGAACCCAAGATCACTTTTGCTTTTTCTAAAGGATTATTAGGATGTAGACCAACAAGGTGATTAGATTGAATTTCAACCTTGTATGTGAGTCAATCGGACTTGGATTTTCATCTTTTTGGGTGTTGGATATGAATTGGAATTGATTTTTCTTGATTAACCTAATTAGACTATGTTCCCTAATATGAAAATGCAAGATTTTGATAAATGAGAAACTATAGCAAAAATTTGCAAGCAGATCTGAGAAAGGAAAAGTTTTGTGTACTTGTCCTATAAATTTGTAAATGGCTTAAATATGAGGATAGAGCCACCCAAGGGCGTCCATTTCCTTGTATGGATATTCTAGATCTATTTTCATAGTCCTCTAATGTTAGATCTAAGCTTCCTGATTCTGCCTACAAATTTGTTGGATCACTGTCAGATAATTTTGAAAGTGAGTTTTTGTGGCTTATCAAGGTGTAGGGTTTTGAATGAAACAATGGAAAATGGATCTTCAAGCTTCCTTGAATCTCCTTCAAACCTAAAACCTGCTCATTTAAATAGAGAGGAAGGGTTGTGCCATTTAGGGGCTTACCTTAGTCAAACCATGTGTTAGTGTTTCCACTTCCACAATGGCAATGTCAATGATAGGAAGGAATGATGAATCCACAAAGTGCTCCAGCTCACTGCCCTTCAATGACTTCCTTGAAGGATTGAAGTCATAGAAATCACCTCAAGGTCTTGGATCTTGCTTGCTTGAAATTCTTGCTTTCTTAGAGGCCTACGAAAGGGTTAGCCTTCACAAAAAATGATAACATGCACATGCATAAACTCACATAGGATTTGAAATGATGTTTGGATCTTGAATTTATACAATAAATCACTAAAAAAATTATCTTGACTTGCTCAATAGTGCTCTTGATAATGCTTGATCATAATTTTTCCAATAGTTTCTAGATTCATTCACTTAGTTTTAAAATGATGTAATAACTAGGTATTTATATGCAATTGTTCTAATTTCTATAAATTAAATCCCTATAGCCAACATTTGCAACCTCAATTGTAAATAATAAAGTTCCATCACCGACATATTTGAATTTAGGACCACGAAAAATAGGGGGATGTTGTCGTCATAGGGCGTCTCTATCCTAGCCCTATTTTCCAGAAATTAAGGTGTCAAGGGAAAAGTATTAGATGAGTGCATTTGTTTTCTGCTTGCAATTTATTGGTAATTGTTAAAAATAGGCCATAGAATGCATAATTTAGAAAATTATAGGTTCAAATAGGTCCAATAAATTAAGGGGGAGCAATACAAGTGTGAAATTTTCAAGGGTGACAATTTTTGACACTACATTTACCCCCAACTTTAGTGAGAGTTAGAACTTACACTCAAACTCACACTAAAGTAGAAAATCTATGTCAAGAGGGGTCTAATTGTCCAAATTTTGAAGAGATAGGATGACAAAGGATCTAGGAGGGGCGTGCAAGCCCCTAGGATACAAGATCCCATGGAAAACCAACATGAGCACAAAGGAACACACACATTATTGAAATGCAACAAGACAACAAACACAAACATACATGTTGAAAACACAAAGCATACATGACGAAAACACACAACATAACATAACATATAAGTGACAATAAAATGAACACAAACACGATGCAAACACAATGTAAATACAAAGAAAACACACAAAAGATACACAAAAAACACAAGGTTAGTACTAAAAGGATTTGATTCAGTAAGGTAAAGAGACCACTATCTTAAATTTTTCTCAAATACCAAATTCCATCCATAGAATAAAGGAATGCTCCTATAAGGACTAGCAAGTTGCATTATGTCACATCACTCATTAGCCACATAGATCTATTAGCTAGCAAGTTGTATTATGTTAGGTTTCCATGCAATATGATGAGTTCCACAAGGTCTAGCAAGTTGTGTTATGCTAGACGCTCATGAAACACATAGCTCTATTGTCAAGCAAGGTGTGTTATGCTCGATGGCCATGTTAAAATAGATGTCTATGAATCAACAACTTGTGTTATGATGAATTAATGAATTTTTTTTCCAAATTCTCACCTAAGAAGGTGCATAAAATTGCCTAAGAAGGTGCATAAACCTAGCTAAGAAGGTGTAAAACTTTCCTAAGAAGGTGCAAAGACTCACCTAAGATGGTGCAAAAACTCACCTAAGAGGGCACAAATACTCACCTAAGAAGGTGCAAAGTCTCATCTAATAAGGCATAAAGATGTTTAAGAAGATGAAACAAGACTAGACCAAAACATCAAGAGGTGTTATAAACAACACCACCACAATAGATGATTTACAAAGACAATAAAGGGGCATTGCTCATTACATGAAGGGTCACACCTTAGGGAATAATATCACACATGACATCACCACCAAAAGAGGACAAGTCGTGGAATAAAATACTCACCTTAGGGAGCACTAGCCATAACATTACCATGAAGGGGAACTCATATGCCATAAAAATTTGCACCCTTAGAGGATATCAAGCCTAATATCACCACAAAGGAGACACTAAAATAGATTAAGAAGGCCACACTCTCATTGCTAAGGTCACACTTCTTAGGAGATGTATGCTATCATCACTAAGAAGGGACCATTTCTTATGCAAACAATGAGCAGGGAACTATATGCCATCCCCTTAAAATATTAGTGTACTTGCTACACTAACATTTTAAGGAGATACCAAGGGATCCCTTGCTAGAAGGAATGCAACTAAGACAAGGCTACCTAACCCCTTGCCCCCTAAGTGTAGGGAGAAAGGTGAACCAAAAATGGATGATGAATGTTGCTCCTTTCAAGATGTAATATGATGGAATAAAGCCTAGTTTATACCCCCATGCATGGTAGTGAGCATTGTGTGATACTACAACTACCACATGGCAAGGATCAGCAACTAATTTTATTTATCATGGGAGAATCTTGCATGATTAGGTGAAGGAATTTTTTATGTTTTTGTTATTTTTGAAGGACAATAACCAAGACATTTTTTTGTTTCTTCTGTGTTGATCTCTATAGGGACATGGATACCTTGTTCTTTTACACATCCTTTTTCATCATAGCCAAATTGTTTCAAAAGTTGATAACCTCTTCCATAAATAGCTTCCATTAATTTCAAGGAAGGTGGTTTCTCATGATCAATTTCATCATAAGTGGATGTGTAATTTTTGTTTTCCTCTTTACTAGTAGTTGTGGATGATTCAGTGATAGATTGTGTTGATATCATTACAACTTCTCTTTTTCTTCTTTTGATTGTGTAATCTTGTATTCACCCATCAATGTAGGTGTGAAATATAATGATCCTCAATCATCATCCAACAACTTTGTCACAGATGAAAGGAATTCATCTTTTTCTTCAATTTGTAAAGGTTCCACTTTTGAAGTTGGTATCGATGTTCTAGAAGAACTCTATATTCCTGTTTCAGTTTGTAAAGAATTTAGGATCTGTTTTTATCATGTAAACCTTGTTTTTGTAAGTGTATTTCGTTAAACAATGAAGCATTGAAGGCACTTCTTTCATTTCATGAATCCAAGGTCTACCCAAGAGAAGATTGTATGAAAGGTCATGAGGCATGACATGAATGGGAGGTTTTAACACAACAGGACCAATTTTAACAGGTAATGTAATCACACCAAGTGGTTGTCTTTCCACATTGTCAAAACCATGAACAAACAAATCAGTTGGTAGAATTTTAGTTTTATCTACCCTAATTCTGTCCAAAATGTTAACACTACAAATATTAAGCCCTAAACCATTATTAATAAGGGTATTGCCTAATCCCAATATTGTTAATACTAGCCATTATCATCAAGGCATCATTTTTTTTTTGTGTTTCCAAAGGGTGTAAATCGCTTTGATGAAAGACCATGTCTAAATTAACCAAATTCATACCCTCAATAAAGGCTACTACATCATTCAATTGTGCACTAGGAGGGACCTCAACTTTTTGCAAATTTTTTTGAAGCATTCCATGGTAAACATGTGATTTTTAAATTAAATACCACAAGGAAATCTTAGTAGGAATGTTATGAAGTTGTTCCACAAGATCATACTCCTTTCCACTATGTTAAGGTAAATAAGGGGTGCTAGGTAAAATAGGTTATGGAAATGGTATCGATGAGGGATTAGCTTTTGTTTTTCTTGGTTTCTTGGTATTTCTTGGTATTTCTTGTGTTGTATGTATGAGAAATTGTGTGATAGCTTGGTTGTTGCAACACATGATTACTAGTGAGTTATTTTGAAAAGTTTAAGATATGGCCATGAGGTTTAGGAGGTCCTATATTGAGAGGTGATTTAGGGGGTCCAATAATTGGAGAAATTTTAGGAGGTCCAATAATTAAAGAAGTCTTAGGAGGTCAAATAATTAAAGGAGATCCATAACCAATTGTGTGTTCATAACCTCAATGAAATTAACTACTTGATGATTTTATATGGATGGGGGATCTATTTTCACCTGTGTTTTCATCATCATATTGTCTTTTGAAATAAATGTATCAATGATGTCATCTTCTTATGCCATAATATCTTCCCAAGTAGGAGAGGTATTGGGAGAAGAACAACTATGATTGTTTCCATGATTGCATCCTCTTGCACCAAAACATTCTTACAAGTGGGAGAGATGTAGGGAGATAAATGAAGATAAGTTAAAGTGATATTAATAAATGTGTCAATGATTTAATTCTCTTGCACCAAGATACTCGCAATTAGTAGAGATATTAGGAGAATGACTAACATGATTTTCAATGATTTCATTTTATTTCCTTATATTGTACTCATAATTAGGGAGATTATAGTTATTTAAGTCGTGTGTTACCACATCAAACACATATTTGAAAAGGAAACATGTTGCTACTTGCCTTATGGATCAAATGATCAAAATCAGATAGGTCTGAAAACATAATTCAAAAATAGACATTGGATATGGATAGAGGACATTAAGAGAGTTGTGTCATAGAAATTTGAGCCAAAAAATAGCAGGAGGACAAAGCCTCCCAAGGGCATCTCTTTCCTAGACAAGGTTTCATAAAAAAGGAAAGGTTTGTTATGTATGATATTGTTTAAGGATTCTAGGTTTGTTTGCAAATAGGCTTGATAGTGACTATTTTTCTATAATTTGCTCAATTTATGCCAATGCAAGTGTATAACAATGTTGCAAATATTTGAACAATAAATGACAATTTTGAATGCAAATTTTTGATCTAAAATGCAACAATTGACTGATTCTAAGATGCCAAAATCTGAAAAATGATGATTTTGATGCAAAGCAATGCAATTTTTTCATTTTTTGAGCTATATGAAAGATGCCTAAATGAATGCAGATAATAATTTCAAATCAACAATTAACAAGTAGAAATAGATTGAGGACACAAAAATAGAGATCTAGGGAAAATTTGGTTGAGCCAAGAATAGTAGGACAAAGCCACCCAAGGGCATCTCTATCCTGGGAAGGGTTTCGGAAAACTAAAAAACTTGATTTTTTTTTAGACTGTTTAATATTTTGTATCTATGTGCATATAGGTCTGATACTGAGTATTTTTGCAAAAAAAATATATTTAAAACCATGTAACTCAAATGCAAATGTGTAACAATTCCTAAACAATAAATGACAATTGTGTATGCAATTTTGAATGTAGATCTGACCTAAATGATTGAAATTAATTCTTTTGCAACCTATGATGCGATTTTTTGAATTTTTATGTCTTTTATGATCAAAAAATGAAACCCTAAGTGAACAATGCAAAATAATGCAATGCAAAACTTAGATCTAAGGTGAAATTTAAGAAGATATATAATGTTAATAGGTTAGGTTCACCAAAATGAAACATAGAAAAAGGTGGAACCTAAGTCTAAATGCAATAGAATCTAGGATCACTTTTTTCTTTTCCCAAAGGATCATTAGGATGTAGACTAACAAGGTGATTAGATTGGCTTTAAACCTTGTAGGTGAGCCAATCAAACCTATATCTACATCTTTTTGGGTGTTGGATATGAATTGGAATTTATTTTCCTTGATTAACCTAATTAGACTATGTGCCCTAATTTGAAAATGCAAGATTTCAATAACTAAGACACTATAATAGAAATTTGCAAGAAGATGTGAGAAAGGTAGAGTTTTGTGTACCTATCCTATAAATTTAGAGATGCCCTAAATAAGAGGACAAAGCTTCCCAAGGGCGTCTATGTCCTTGTAGGGATATTTTGGATCTATTTTTATAGTCCTTTGATGTCAAATCTAAGCTTCCCAATTTCGCCTACAAATTTTTCACATCACTATCAAATAATTCTATAAGTGAGTTTTTATGGCTTTTCAAGGTGTAGGGTTTTGAATGCAACAATGGAAAATAGATCTTAAAGCTTCCTTCAATCTCCTTCAAACCTGAAACCTACACATTTAAATAGAGAGGAACAGTTGTGCCATTTAGGGGCTTTCCTTAGTCAAACCTCTTGTTAGTGTTTCCACTTCCACAATGGCAATGTCAATGATAGAAAAGAAATGACAGGAAGGGATGATGAATCCACAAAGTGCTCCAACTCATTGCCCTTCAATGGCTTCCTTGAAGGATTGAAGTCATACACAACACCTCAAGGTCTTGGATCTTGCTTGAATTTCTTGCTTGCTTGGAGACCTACAAAAGGGTTAGCGTTTACAAACAATGATAACATGAACATGCATAAACTCACATAGGATTTGACATGATGTTTGGATCTTGAATTGTTGCAATGAATCACTGAAATGTTGCTCTTGACTTGCTTGATAGTGCTCTTGATAATGCTTGATCATATTTTTTGCCAATGGTTTCTAGATTCTTTCACTTAGCTTTAAAATGATGCAATAACTAGGTATTTATATGCAATTGTTCTAATTTCCACAAATTAAATTCTAATAGTCAACATTTGCAACCTGAATTGCACATAATAAAGTGCCATCATTGACATATTTGAATTTGGGACCAGGAAAAATAAAGGGACATTACCACCATAGGGTGTCTCTATACTAGCCCTATTTTCCAAAAATTAAGGTGTTGAGGGCAAAGTATTAGATGAATGCATTTGTTTTTTGCTTGCAATTTATCGTTAATTATTAAAAATGGGCCATAAAATGCATAATTTAGGAAATTAGAGGTTCAAATAGGTCCAAAAAATTAAGGGGGAGCAAAACATAGTGTGAAATTGTCAAGGATGACAATTTTCGATAGTATAGAGAGTGATGAGTTTCATAGAGGGGGTCAAATTTTCATATTCTTATAGTCGAAAAAAAGATATTTCTAATAATTGCATTGTTGTATTAGTTTTTTTTTCTAGATTTTATCTTTTAAATAGAAAAATCCACTTGGGAGCTATTTTTCTTTCAGTACTTTGATATGTCATATCTTGTGCCTATGGTTTCCAATTTTGGACTTCCTATAGGAAAAACAATAATTTTATAACATTTTTTAATGGATCAAGTTTCAATATGTTGATATATGATTTATTTACTTACATTTATATTTGACCTATTTTTTGGTTCCTTTGATTCTAGTAATTTGTGAGTTTGTGATAAATTAAATCTAGAGATGATTTAGTGTTTGAGTCATGATAAAAATTATATGTTTATTTTTAGTTATCCTTCTTTGAAATGGTTACTGATGTGAAATTGAATTTATATATTACATTGTGAGATGTACAAGTTGCAAAATATTGTAGGCTATTTATACTTATAGGTGACATGGATAACCTATATGTGGGATATGTATACCCATATATATTTTTATTTAGGAGTAGATTATGTTTTGTTGGCCTAGTTTGGTCACCCAGTTCATTGGTTAAATATAGTTGTCATTATTATTTAGAGAAAGATGATGCTACCTATTATAGTTTTGTTGTGGCACCTATGATCTTATTCTAAGGTGTGATACATGTGAGACTTAGTTGGATGGTGATCATGGTGTTATGGAGGCTACCTATATGCTTGGAGATTTGGTATGACATGGTTGTTTATGAAAGTGCATTGGGTGGTGATCATGGTGTCATATAAGTTTGTTGTATGTTGCTTTAGTACAACATGGTTGTTTATATGGTTATATCATTAGTGGTTTTGGATTGATTCTTGATTCTAGGAGGGGTTTCATCTTCTTGGATTAGATATCTTGGTTCCATTTTATCTTTTAAGTTTGTTAGGTTGCATTTGAGTTTGCATGAGCCATGGGTGATCTTCTTTTTGGAGGTGGTTATAACAATACCATATTTGTATTAGTATCATATTTTAGTGGGAGCTTTAGAATTGATGTGAATTCATCACTTAGTGATGGATGATCTTTTGCAATGAATGTCGGTGTCATAAAGGATCTCTTAGATCTTGTTTCTTTTATAGAGTAAGAATTATTTAACATATTGATTTATGTTTATAGGAAATGGTTATCATGTGATTTGGAGATGTTGACATCTTGTTACCATGGAATAATCTTGTATTCTTTATGTAGCATAAAAAAAGAGATCCTAGATATAACTATTAGATTAACTCAGACCAACCTTTCTTTTCCTTAACATTAGAACTCAAACCAACAAGGTTGTTAATATTGGCTAACAACCTAGAAGGAGATCCAATATTCCCTAGGATTAGCTCTTGTATTGCCAAAAAAAATGATTAATTTAATGTGAATTTATTGAACTAATTTATTATAAAAACTTAATCTGAAAATACAAATTATTTACATAGATGAATACAAAAATTGACGAAACAATTTCAGATCTAAGAAATGTAGATAGAGAAGAACCTCCATAAAAAAATTGAGCCTAAATTTTAGGTAAAAGGGTGAGGTTGTCCTTGACTAGAATTAAGCTTTATTGAATGCTTGAAGATTGGACTTGAGGGTATAGGTTTGCTTTGCACTTTCTTACAACTTTCTATTGAAGAAACTTCTAGATTCAATCTACACACATAAAAATAGGGAAAAATTTTGTGGTGTATAGGGGGTTACCTAATTCAAACCCCATTTTTGTGTTTCCACCTCCACAAATAAAAAATGATGATGGAAAAGAGGGATTAGCCTATGTCGGGTAGAGGCTAAAAAACAATAAATGATTGTAGAAATGAAAGATAATTGATAATGTTGCCTTAGGTATAAAATATCTATCAAAGTGATGTTCACACCATAAGTTTCCATAAAGAGTTGGTTTATTGATGATTTAATTGCTTGAATATCTACAAGAGTTTATTCCATAAAACACAATAGATTATTGTAGCTATCATATAGAGGATAACTCATATACATCTTCATAAAAGTGCATAATTGATCATGATAGTTCCTTGTTCATAATGTTTCCTAATGTTTAAATGAGATGGAAACTTGTTTATATATGCATCCTAATTGATCTTTTTGGACATAGGATGATGTGGGATCCTTTCTAAATCTTTGAGGGCCAACACCAAAATGATAATTATTAAAATAGGGGAAGCTTAGGTCAAGGGTGGCCTCGCCCTTAACTAGGTGTTTTTGGCCTAAATTTCTTGGGATACTAGGGATTTTAATTTACTTTCCCAATTTGGTCTTGAAATGAATAAATTATTAATGTATATTTAATTTTATAGGAAGAATAGGTGTCAATATAATGTGATATTGTCAGGGGTGACAATTTACAACACTACACTTTGGTTAACGTGTCAATCATGATTTGTTGATTTGATAGATGATCCTTGTTTACATGATGAATACTATTGTCATCGTGGAATCTTGATTGCACATTAATTTTTTTGCATGATGCATTTCGAGAGAAAATATTTTCATTTAGGATATATAATCTTCTTTTGAGGAGATATAAATCACAACATCAAGGTGAGTTTGTGATTCTATAGTTGAAGCTTTGGTGATGATTTTGGTAATTTGATTGATTAGTAATGTAATATTTTTTCTTGTGAGATTCAAATTATTATAGTGTTGCATTGAAGTTTGGTTGGCATGAAATGATGATTTGTACACCTATTTTAGATTTTGGGTGAGGCTAGAGATCTCTCGCTTCTTAAAGACCATTTGCTGAGATAGCTACTTTTTGACAATGTTTCAACAAGAAGACCATGGAGCCTACACCTAAATTAGAAATGATTCCAACATAATGTGTTGTGATAGTTACTCTTTGATTAGGTTTCAACAATAAGACCAAGGATCCTACACCAAAGTTGGACATGAGTTCAACATCTAATTATTGAGGAGATTGTTCTTGGTGAGATTCATTATGGCACAATGTATCTTGGAGGAGCAATATCATTCCCCACTCTTTGTCCTCTTAGCATTGAGTCATCTAATAAGTATTACCCACCTTTTTTTTAGATACATATATTTTCATGTCTTATTTTCTCATGGGTATAAATCTTGAGCTTTGGATGTTAGTTCACATCCTAGTTTCTTTATTGTTTCACATTATATATTTCTTCTTTGAGTTAAATGATTTAATGTTGATAAGTCTTTTCTATTTGAATATTATTTTTATATTGATTGTGTCAATGATTTTTCACCAATACTTTGAATCACACTCTATGATCCATCATCAAGATGAAAGAGAGTTGAAGGAGAAGAAATAATTTGTTGTAGACCAAGATAATATAAAAAGAGAGAGGGGAGAGAGGGATGGTTGCACACAGTTCGAGGTCTAAGGTTAATTAGGAAATTAAAAATAGCTTAGAAGACAAAAAGAGGATAAAAATTAGGAAAATAGTAAAACTATCTCAATTGAGATAATTTCATTATTTTCCCAATTATTAACTTCTTTTTGTATTCTAAGCTATTTATATTTTCCTAATTAACCTTAGATCTCAAATTGTGTACAACCATCTCTCTCTCTCTTTAGCTTATCTTGGTCTACAATAAACCATTTATTCTCCTTCATCTCTCTTTCATCTTGATGATGGATCAAGGAGTGTGATTCAAAACGTTGATGAAAAAATTCCAACACAATAAAATCTAGAAATAATATTCAAACAAAAAGATGAATTGTGGAAACTTGATATCATTAAAGTTTTTTCTATTCGGAGTTTTGTTAAGGATTCCTTACATGTCATAGCTTGAGAATATAGTGGTGGTAGTAGAAGTACATGCTACATGTTTTTTTTTTTTTCTAGTTTCTCTTTATGGTCTTGTGTTTGTTCATATGGCATTATAGTTGAGGAGGTTTATGTGGATCCATTGTGATTACTATGTTTGTGGTCAAATTTTATTATTATGACTATTTTTTTAGTAACATCATAGACGTTCTTTAATCTATTTTATTTATTGGTTATGGATAAGTTGGGAGAGCTATGAAGAATATAAATGTGAGATTTATGTTGTAGCATTTTAGTTTGTAGGTGTGTATATGTTTGTGGATGTTAACTAGCATTATATGATATTGATGACATTTACTACACCTTCTATGTGAGCTCTATTGGTTTAATTTTGGATGGATTGTTTGATTTCAAATTTGGCATTACCCATACAATGGGAGTTCTAGTTTGTATGTGTTTCATTTTTGTATGTTCTCATTATACTACAATCTTGAGGGTCTTGAATTTTTATCATGTATGTTTACGTGTTGTTACCTTGGAGAAATTATTTATTTAAGATAATGTATATAAATGGACTTATGGTTGGTGTTTAGTTAAAAAATGGATCTTAGGTCTAATACATAGATCACTAACATCAATCCTTTTTCAAATAACATTAGGATGTAAATAGGCAAGGAGATTAGATTGACTTCCAACCTTGAAGGTGAGCCAATCAATCTTGGATCTAATCCTTTAATGAATTATAAATTGATTGGGAGAAATTTTATTTAATTGACCTAATTAGACTATGTGACCTAATCTAAAAATCCATTGTTTTGTTGACAAAAAAATTGTATAACCAAATTTTGAGAGTAGATCCAGGGAGTGCAGAGATTTGTGTACCTATGGTCCAAAATTGAGCTTGCCTGATTTTGTTGGAAAAGGGCACAAGCACACCCTATTCTAGGTGTTTGAAACTAAAATTTGATTTTGCATTCCTTAGATCCTTAGTTTGTATCTTCTCAATCCTAGATCTCGGTGTTGGATCTTTGTCTATTGATGAGATATTGTAGTTTTTGTATCTTATCAAGTTGAAGGGCTTGAATGCATGAATGAGTTAATTTCCTTCAAATATTCCTCCAATCCTCTTCAAGTCCATAGTTACACATTTAAAAGGAGAGGAAGGTTTATACCATATAGGGGATTTTTATTGCAAGGTTGTTGAGGGTTTTTTCATTGATGTCAATAGAATGGAGATTGTTGCAAGTTTTGTCATTGATGTCAACATAGTGGTAGTGTGTGAAAGGTTTCATGTGTTGCAATTAGTGTGTTGATCAGAAGTGTTGGACATGATGATAAATGTAATGAGCATGATGTACACAATTGTACATATCTTTTTTTACTTATGTATAGGTGAATGTTGATATGGTGTGAATGTTTTATTCATTGTCCCTTGATGTAAATCATTGAAGAAGATATGAAGGAATGTATGAAAGGTTTTATTGTAGTTAGTGGCTTAGGAAGTTTTACTAAAGAAGCTTCGTAGAATACTTTGTATTCCTTTTCGTTTGAAGATATGGTCTTGCAGTTTGGAAGTTAGACAAAGACAGGTGTGAAGTACGTATCTTCCTATTTTTAGAACATAAAAGTTACCGCATAAATTTCTAGAGCTAGCAAAGTGAGGAATATGTTGCAGTCATGAAGGATCAGAGAAATGCCCTGCATTTCTCAGCAATTCATGTTGTAGTCTTGCGGTTTGGAGAATAAGTTAAAAATTTCTTTATTTTCTCTCATTTCAAGTTTTAGATGCTGAGGTGTACCACAAGTATATTTTTCAATGTTCTTTCTCAAAACGTTGTTTTCTAGTTTTACAAGAGATGTTGGGTTCAGTGTATGTTTTCTTGTGCTAGAATAATGTTGTGTAAGTTATAAAATGGGTTCATGAGAATGTTTTTGAATATCATTTAATTTTTGTAATGTGATTTGCATGATGTTATTTAGTTGCTCTGGTACCTCTTGTGGTCTGGAGTTAATGCATGGAAGGTTAAGTGTTTGTTGGGCTAACTTGGTATATTGAGTTGTTTGGGAAAATTCTTTGTTGTGTGCACCCTCATGGGAATGTGTGCTAATGCAAAATAGGTCCTACTTATCTCCTGGCTTGTACTGCATTCAATTTCATCTTCCCACACAAATGTGCTAAAATTGAAATGTGTCAAAAGAAATGAGTTGAATGTAGTGTAATATGTGTAATGTGTCGAAAGCGGTGAATTGAAGGTAGAAAAGTGTGTTTGAGTATGCGAAGAAGTATTTGAAGTGTGCTGAAGGTAGTGATTTGTAGGAAAAAGTGTATGAGTGAGTGTCAAAGGCAGTGAGCTTAAGGCAGAAGTGTATGAGTGAGTGTTGAAGGCAATGAGTTGTAAGTAGTAGTGTATGTGATGAAGTGTGCTAAAGGAAGTGAATTGAAGGTAGTAGAGATTGTTGAGTAGAAGTATTGTGGTGGTGGTTGATCACTACAATTCATCAAGTGTTGTATACATATGAAATTTGGTTCAGAGCGAGTAGGGTTTTCCTCAACTCTTCAAATTTCATATGATCTATCTCAATTATGGGCTCATGGATGTATTTCCTTAAATCTTATATATATACCACATCTATTGGAATGTTGAAGAAAGTGTCATCTTTTACAATGTCCATAGCTTTGAACAAGTACTTGTATTTGGGTTGGGTTTCTCTATTACATTC
Source organism: Sequoia sempervirens (assembly GCA_007258455.2). Lineage (NCBI taxonomy): Eukaryota > Viridiplantae > Streptophyta > Pinopsida > Cupressales > Cupressaceae > Sequoia > Sequoia sempervirens. Next base: position 7,286,218 of record VDFB02256132.1, read on the forward strand.
ACCAATATAGGGGTTTCCATTATTATCGGTTGTGTAGGTTATTGTGGAAGAGCTTGAATTAGCATCAATATTTTGAATGAAAAGTGAAGTGAGTGAATTCATAAGGTTTTTTAAATAGTTGTGTGTTTAGTGGTTGCATTGATGTCACTTTCCTATTAGATTTTGTAGGTTTTTGTAGCCATTTGAAATTTGTGGCTGCTAATAGTTTGATACTTATTATTTAGTAATATATGTTACATAGTATAAAGTTTATGTCTTTTAAAACTTTATGGTTCTTATCTATTTGGTATGTGGTAGTGTTTAATTATTGTGTTATTCACATACCCTGAAGTGATTATCATCTAATCTCTTTAATCTTACTTCCCTTGAGTTTTCAATTTGATTAAGAGTATGGTCCTAGCCATCTCACCTTTATTTTTCCTTTATTTTTATATTTAATATCATAAAGTAATACTAAATCCCCTATTTGAAAAGTTTTTATGCGGAGGTTCCTATCATGTCAGGCTTTTTGTCTTTGTTGTTCTACTTTTTTATTGTATAATGCTATCAACCTATCCTCATCCAATTATTCTAATACTTCTACCCTTTGTGCTAGGGATTCATCATCATCCAACTACAAAGTTAGTGTAGTACATAGGTTGGGGATTATGAAGTTCATTAGAACTATTACATCAGTTCCATATACTAATTGGAATAGTGTGAACTTAGTACTCCTTTTATATGATGTGTGGTAGGCCTAGAGTACCATAGGTATTTTAATGTCCCAATCCATTCTATTTCCTTAACACATTTTTTTAAGTGGTCTGCCAATTATTTTATTTAAAATCCTACTTGCTTTGTTTGTGTGTGGGTGGTATGGTGAGCTCCTATTATGTGTAATCATGAAATTATTCAATAGATCCACAATTACTTTATTAACAAAGTGCTTCCCTTGATCACTTACTATAGTTAGTAGGAAACCATATCTAATGATTAATTTTTTATACAAGAATCTTGTAGCAGTTTTTGCAGTATAATCTCTAGTGGATTTTGCCTCTTCCTATTTTGTTAAGTATTTAACCCCTGTGATGATGAATCTTTCCTTAGAGTGCTTGGAAGGTGGATCAATAGGTCCTATAAAGTCTATAGCCCATTTTTAAAATGGGATTTGTGTTAGGAATAGTTTTAATGGCATTTCATCTCTTGCAATAGGTTTCCCCATCCTTTGACATATATCACATTTTATAGTGTACTCTTTAGCATCTCTATGTAGGATTGACCACTATAATCTAGCTAATTTAACCCTTTAAGTTGTTGTTTCTCCATAATTATGCCCCTCATTATTTTTTCATTGGTTTCTTTTAGCATAGCTTATTTTTCATGTTCAAATACCACCCTTCTTATTATGTCATCTCTCCCTATGTGATGTAACTCTCCTTCTAATAGTGTGTATGGCAGATACTTCCACAAAAGTGATTCTTTGGCTTGCGATGAGATATTTGATGGAAATTCACCTTTAGATAGTAGTATAGCAATGTCATGGAGTTCCTTTGGTACCACATTTATTCTAAATAGGTGTGTGTTAGGTAGATATTTTTGTTTTCCTTCTGGTTCCTTCCCTATCTCTATCTTGGATAAGTAGTATGATCCTTGATTATGTTTTCTAGGTTTCACCATTATCTTAAAATCGAATTCCTGAAATAGGAGTAGTCATTGGCATATTCTTCGTTGTATGACAAGCTTATTGAGAAGGTATTTTAATGGTTCATGGTTTGTGAAGAATGTGAATGGTGTTGATAGAAGATAATTTCTAAAATTTTGTAGCATATAAACCATAGCTAAGGCTTCTCTCAGTTATTTTTCTACTTTAGAGAGTATTTTACTTGCAAATTCTATAGAGTGATCTTTGTTTCACTTAGGTTGATCTAATAATGCTCCTATAACAATTATTGAGGCATCTACTGTTGGAATCAAGGAACACTGAGAGGGGGGTGAATCAGTGTTCTGTAATTTTTAACTTTATTAATCTGATCCTTAAAGTATAAATAACATTCAACCAAAATAAAGATGCATGAACATAAGACAAATAACCAAAACACCATAACACAAGGATTTTTACGTGGAAACCTTGTTAGGGGAAAAACACGATGGAGTTCAATCCACAATATTGTCTGAGTATACACAAAATGAAAGTTTACAAAATGGGAATGCACTTGCATTCAAGCACACTGCCTAGAGCTCACTACTCAAAAACTAAAAGGCCTACTACCTTAAAAAAGTTTGGATAACTTCCAAAGAATTGAATTGAGAAACTAGCATCTACAAATTCCTGATTATAGTTCCAGTTAGGCTCATCGATCAAATTTTGGACCTTTTGACTGATTTTGCACTTCTGCTTTGTTCTGCTTCAACTCGCATCAAAAATCCTTAATGCACAAGTGAAACTGTGCATAATCGCTCTACTAACCTTCTAGAATTCGTAACATAAATCAACTCACTTCCAACATACATCAAAATGATACAATCAATCACTTATATATATCTGCTACTAAGGATTTAATCGCTTCATGTCGGCTTCAAAAAAATGAGAAATATTTACAAACTGTTGGCTCAATCATGCATAATATTCAATGCGCATCCACAAAAGTTGACCACAGCATAGTGAGAACCCAAATAAAATTGCTCAAACACAAAAATACTTAAACAATAACTCCTCAAATATCCACGACATGCTACATTTACCAAGTCAGCCTTCATACATTGATGAACAAAAAATTAGTCAACTAGATCTTCTAACTTACACTCAAATTCATACGAGGCACCAAGATTTACAGATAACACAAATCATGCATTGAAAAATCCTCCCTAAGATCCACAACACAAAATAATAACAAAAAAATTGCATATCAATCGAAGAACACAAATCTCTCGGATGCTCTGTTCTAGCTTAACAGATAATCACTGATCTTCAATCTGTCTGTCGGTATGATCAAATGACGATGTGCGGATCAACTTACTGAAAATGGTTGCCATCAATGACAACACCATAAAACATGTGCATTGTCTCTTTCCAACAATCTCCCCCTTTGGCACTGATGGCAACACTTAGTGAAAAATGACTAAGTGTCAGATGAGTACCAACATAAACACATTGCCAACCAAAACTCCAAAAAGACCTTCATCCATAGCTCAAAACTACAACTCCCCCTTAGATGAATATACATTTTTCACTATTTTATTCTCCCCCTTTGACATCAATTGCAAATATGGGGAATCAACATACAAAACTTCTAAAAACTAACAAAAACTTCAAACTGCGTATGTACAAACTTGTTTCAACAACTTACACAAACTTTAAAATATCTACAAAATTGGTCTTTGACAGGTTCAAGCTTGTGTCCCAACCTTTCTTGAGACTCTCCAAAATAGTAATGTGACCACAAAATAAATAATATTGCATTTCTACAGTTTCAAGGTTCACTAGATCACTGACCACCATAGCATCTTGAGCTTCCTTCAAAACATTTAACATAGTTTCCATCTTTAGACCAATTAGGCATCTAAGTTCACAAGTTATTTCCACAAATCTATCATTATAATGCTTCAAAATATTTATCTTGTCAAGTAGGAATATAACTTTACCTTCTTGCTCTCCAACAGAAATAGTTAAAGGATCAAAAGCATCAGAAATAGCAGCTAACTATTTCTCATGATCCTTAATCTTCTTCTCATTGTCCTCTGTAAGTTTAGACAAATAAAAACATGACTAATAGATCTTTCCACCTTCAGATAGTGCACTTTGAACATTCTTCACACAGGTAGCTAACAGAGGTTTATCATTAGCTATCATTCCTTTCAACCTACTAAACCTTTTGACATCAAATTCCTTATGTACCTTGACCAAATCTGACTTTTCAAGTGACTCAAAATGAGTACTTACAAAATTAATAAGCTTCTTCAGCTCACCGGAGGAAGAACCTGATGGATCCTTAACATGAGTAGGAATGATCTTCTCTAGAATACCAGATGCAAGATTTAATAGCTCACTGTCCTCAATGTGAGACTTTAGAATTTCTTCCCTAGCCTTAGCCTGTGCAAATGATGCAACTTTCATTTTCTGAATTGGGGAAAATGTAGACAAATGAATAGGACCTTCTCCCAACTCAAGGTCAAATTCTTCCTGCTGTTCTTCCAGAAATTTCTTCACTGCCTCTACAATGTCTCTTACTTCCACATAAACTTCCTTAACTTCAACCTTCTTTTCGCCAACCACTATTTCCTTAGCCACAGATTTTTGCTTGTCTTTTGGAATTTCAACTTCTTTAGCTGATATCTCCTTTTCTTCAACTGACACAGCTTTAGGAGCTTTAGTCTCCATAGGTACTTTTGTATCATGCACATCAAGAGGAATTTGAGTGTCCTCAATTGTAACTCCTTCATTTACCTCTTCATCCACTAAACCAGATGAGATATCTTCAACATGCACTTATTCAAAGACAACATTAATTTTTTTCTTTAATAAAACTTCCTTCAGAATTGTTTTAGTTTCTTTTGCTACCTCTTCAGTCCTACCAATCATAAGTTTGTTAACTTTTTTTTGCTCTTGAAATCTCTTTTTTCTTTATTTAGGATTGACTTCATATCCTCAATAGACATTACCGGACATAGATTTGCAAGAATCTATTCTCTCAACTTCTCTTCTTTAGTTTTGGCACTAACTCTCCTCATCTCCAAAATTTCATACAGTTCCTTAGGCAACTATGCCATTATCTCAACAAGAGTCATATTGAAATTGTTCAAATAAATTATTGTATCTTCTTCAAGAACTCTTTAACCAACACTATCAAAGGTACCATACACTTCACATAGGGGCTTGAGATTGCCATCCTTGATTATGCCTTTCTCAACTTCCTCTACAGACATACCTGGTTTTTCAGTTTTCACCTTCTTCTTTGCTTTCTCTTTTTCATTGGAGGGCTTGTCCTTAGTGACTTTTGTTGCTTGGGTGCCCATATTCTTTATTTCTCTAACTTCATCATCAGATTTTGTCTCTTCATCTTCTGAAACAACTACATACACTCTTGTGCTCTTATCCTTCTTCCTCTTACCAGATTCCTTTACTTGAGCTTTTACAAGGGTTGACTTCTTTGCATGACCTGATAAGAGTGCAGAGCTCCTTGTTGATCTAGTTCGAGCAGAGGATGTTGTTGGACTAGCAGATTCAGTTCTAGTAGGATCTTTTTCAGCTTCATCTTGTTCTCTCTTCCTTTTGGCTTCTCTTACAACTTCTGCAGATATACCCATACTCTCTGCAAAGACTTCCACTTCTTTCCTTACTCTTTGAACTATCATTGGTTTCTCCAACTGCTCATGGACTTGCATATTATTCTCTGCATATGTTCCAAACCTCTCTTCAGATGGATCCAGAGGCTTACTCAATAAATGTTGTGCATATATTTCCAAGATGCTCTCCTCAACTTCATAACCCATTGGCATAATCTAGACCGTTCTAGGATCTGCAGCTTCCATCAAGCATTGATCAATGTCAACCATAAAACAAATTGAGTCCTTGTAATTTTCCACAATAGAAGTAGGAATTCTCTCTCTTGCTTGCATCTCATTCTGAAAATTCTTGAAATATCCCCAGATAACAGTTTTCCTTGCCTTACTATCACCAATTCCATAAAAGATATCTCTAATCTGAATAGCTACATAATTATCACTTTGCCAATGCACTTTCCCAACTCACGAAACTTCATTCATGAAATAAAAGAATAAACACAACAAAAAATTACCATATTTAAAGGGATTCTTCTTGTCTTTCTTGATATTACCAAGATTCTCCATAAGCCGACTTCGAAGCAACTCACATAAATCATACTCTACGTTCTCCTTCACCATCTGTTATGCTGAAAATATGGTTGTACCAAATACAAAATTTTCTCAGTTGGAATGATATATCTTGTAACCAATGACCATCGAGGAAAATTTCACACCCACATCAATAATATCATCAATTGTCATAGCTCTTTTATCAAATATTGAACCAGTTGCATCAATGACTTTCTGATTCTTCACAAACTTCAAGATCAACAATCCACTGAAGGAATTTAAACCTGCAACAACGCTTATCGCTTCTTTTGTAATCTTGAAAGGTCTACTCAACCACATAAATTCAGCATGGACTCAACTCAAGATATACCAGACCCATTTGTTTTCATCAAACATAGGGAATTTCACAATTTGTGTGAATTTCTTCTCCTCTAGGATTTTGAATTCGGGCTTAATACATAAATCCTCTCCAACAATGTGATTGGAATACAAATTCAACAACTACGAACTCCCTAATTCCTCAATATTAGCATGAATGTATGCCCTAATGTCTTCAATATGCAAGACGTTGTACGAAACAGACGAAAAATGCACCTAAGGGCTCGGTCTCAACAGATTTGAAAGGATGCCACTTGAATTTTGGATGGGTTCTATCTTTGACTTCAACTACCAATGGAGTAGCCATTTTCACAAATTCACAAGTTTACAATTTTTCTCGATAAATACCTTTTTGTCACATTAGGATTTGATCTTCGAATCACCTTCACACTTGAATCCTCCCAAATTTTGCCAAAGTTCACTTCAGAGCTCTCCAAAATTCATCTTCTCAAAATGAAAAGTGAAAAATGAAAGATAGAAATGACCTTTTATCATTCGCACTCCTAACCTTTTTGATGCAATAAATGCTTTTTCCCTAACTCATCCAGATACCTTGTTTCCATACACTATGAGAGATCATTCTTCTGCGGACCTTCAATTCTACATAAATACACTCTCTGACTATTCAACATCATATGTATATCATCAATGCAATCACAACACTCATCCACATCCCGATGTCAATTACCGGTAGGGGGCTAAAGGATTTTCTTGACACCTCCTGGTGCAGGAGCACCAGGCAAAGGATTATTTTGTTTTGAGTTCTTTAATTTTGTGGTGCTATCATAAGGTCATGTTGACCATTATTTTAGGTTCTTAGGGTTTTTTTTGTCTTTGGAAAAGAGGGTGTCAAGTTTCCAATGAGTTTAGAGGCTCACTTTGCTAAATAGTGAAAAATTGTTAAATGTCTGAAAACACAGCGGGTTTTACAAAAAGGCATTTTTAGGTCATTTAAGCCTCGACCCAAGAACATTAATTGTTGGGAAGGACTATTTAAGGCATTCCACGACCTTTTTGGTGGGTTAGAAGTTCTTTGTACAGACTATTTTTCCAGAAATTAAAGAAAATAGCTTTCTTGTCTTATTTTCTGTGTTTTTCTGTTCTTGTTTGCAAGACAGCAATTAAATGAATTAAAAGAGGCATTTTGTAAGTTTTTTTAGCATGTAGAGAAGCCTCTAGAAGTTTTTTTAAGGAACATTTGATATCTGTTTCATCATTTTCACACATTCTTGTAAATTCTGTGTTTTTCCCTTATTTGCTGTTTTGACTGGAACTGTGTAAAAATGGAGTTCTAGGCTGCATTCCCGCCGTACCTAGAAGTATGGAAATTTTGGGAATGTGGTCAGGCTCCATATCTGTACATATTTTAGTGGTAGGTGTTAGGTTTTCTTTGGTTGCAGGAGTTATGAGAAAAGTCTTGCCCTAGGCGAGCCAATGAAGAGCCCGGCTAGGAAAGGCTGCAGAACAGCGTTGATAACTTGCAGGGGAGAAAAGATTTTCAAAAAATTATTTTTGGAGAATTTATGGGAAGGTCTTGGCCATGTGTGGTACCAAGGAGGAGAGCCCAACAATCTGTTTAGGAGGAGAACTTTTCACCAGTCCTAAAACTGGTTCTGGACAGTTAGAAACCCTAGTTTTCTGGGTAGTGTTTGCATGAGGGCAAAGAACGGCTTGGATAGAGCCAAGACCCTAGAAATATTGAAGCTGTAGACAAGGGAAACAAATTTCCTAAGCCAAGAACCACATTTCTTTGGTGGGTTTAAGAGGGAAAAGCAATTTACCCCTGTTCAGAGACCAAATAGTGGCTCAAGAGCAAAACCTTTGGAATAGGCTTCATGCAAGTGTTGGTAAGATGGAGTCTAAGTGAAGTTCCAGAAACCCTAGGAGGTTGTTTTGGAGTTTTGGAAAACATTCCCTCACCCCTGCAAGATTCATTCATGTATTGAGGGAGGATTAGTCTTTTGGATGGATAAAAGGCTAAGAAGGAAAGGAGTCATAGCACCAAGATTTGGCTTGGTAGTTGCAAACTTGACAAGATAGTGAGGTTGGCAAGAGAACCAGGGGGAATTAGAAAAGATAGAGTTCCTATAGGTTAGGGTGGAATAAAAATTTCACCAAGGAGGTCTATGTCAATGCCTAGCACAGGAAACTGTGACTGTTTCCTGCAGCATCTGAAAACAGTGTAACTGATTCCTGCAGCTTCCAGGAATTTGTGATTGCTTCCTGTAGCCTCCCTATCAGATTGGTATCAGAGCAAGTTAAAGATTTGGGAAAGTAGCAGCTTATATGTCAGAGGAAGTTGAGTCAAGTGAACCGCCCAAGATGGTGACAAATGTACAGTTAGCCAAGATGGTTGAAGAGCAAGAAGAGGATAACAAATCTCTAAAGGAAAGGATAGAGCAGCTTGAAGCAGCACTGAACCAGGTGAAACTAGAAGGAAAAGTGCCAAAAGAAGAAGAGGTTGCAGAGGAGGAAAAAGTCCCTGAACCTGACCCCATTTTGGAGGAGGAGCCTTTCTTGAAGGCATTGAAAGCATTGAGTGGAAAAGGACTTGAGGGCATACCATTGTTTAGTGGAAAGATGGATCCTGATTTGGTCATGGATTGGATAGAAGGCATGGAGAATCACTTTGAGTGTGATGGAGTAACTGAAGCACAGAAGGTGAAGGTTGCTAAGTCAAGATTGAGAGGATCAGCCTTGACGTGGTGGAAGTTTGTTCAGACTGAAAGGGAAAAAGAAGGCAAGCAGCCCATATCAACATGGAAAGGAATGGTTGCTAAGGTAAAGGAAGCCTACATGCCAGATGACTATGAGATTCAGTTGCACAAGAAGAGGCAAAGTCTAAGACAGAAAGACCAAGATGTCAACACCTATACTAAAGAGTTTCAGAAGCTTTGTTTAAGATCTAACGTGGCAGAAGATGAGAGCCTAAAAGTGGCTAGATACCTAAATGGTTTGAAATGGAACATCCAAGAAGAGATGGCTCTTTTGAGTCCTAAAACAGTACACCAATGTTATCAGTTGGCTATCAAGATTGAAGAAAGGAACAAGAGGAAGCATGATGAGTCTTCTAAAGGCAGAGGCAAAGGCAAAGATCAAAGAGGACAGTGTGGTGGTTACCAAGGTAGAGGTAATGATCAAAGAACCCAAGGAGAATCTAAACTTGCTGAGCATGGAGGTGAAACACCTTCAAGAGGAGGATTTAATAGAGGGAGAGGACCTCAAGGAGGTTCAAACAGAGAAAGAGGAGCAGGTAGGAGTAATTCTTACTTTGCAAACATGAAGTGTTATCACTGCAATCAGCTAGGTCATCCAGCATATAGATGCCCGGAGAAAGCTTCATCTAGCAATGAGAAAAGAGTAGCTTACGCACAAGAGGACACCATGAGTTTCAAATCACCTGAGATCAATCAAATAGAATCAGAAGTAGGTGAAAATCTGATGTTTAATAGAGTGCTGATCAGACAACCAGTCAAGGAAGAACCCAAGCAAAGGAGAGCTTTGTTTAGAGCAAGGTGCAAGATATTGGGAAAGGTATGCAAGGTCATTGTAGATTCTGGTTCTACAGATAATATCATCTCTGAGGAGGCAGTAACAAAGTTCAAATTGGAGAAAGTACCCCATAATAACCCCTACAAGGTCACATGGCTGAATAAAGGGCAGAGTGTTTTGGTGAATGAGCAGGTCACAGTAGAATTTTCAATTGGAGGCTATAAAGACAAGTTGGTTTGTGATGTATTACCCATGGATGCATGTCATCTACTACTAGGCAGACCTTGGCAATATGATAGAAGTGTTGTTTATGATGGAAAAGAGAACACTATTTCATTTAAGAAGGATGGAAGAACCTTCAAATTGCAGTCATTGATTGAGGAAGATGAAGGACAGTCAAAGGTACCCAACATTATGTTGAGTAGTGGCAAATAATTCCTTAAGGACCTACACCAAGGGAATGAAGGATATGTGGTTATGATGTAGTCCAAAGAGGAAGAAAAGGCTGAAAGGACAATGTTACCAACAACAGTACAAAACTTGCTTGACAAATACAAGAGCATAGTCAGTGATGGAACACCAGCAACTCTACCACCCAAGAGAGTAATAAGTCATCAAATTGACTTTATACCTAGAGCCTCATTGCCTAACAAAGCAGCATACAAGCTTACACCTGAGCAGAACCAAGAGGTGGCTAGGCAAGTGGAAGAATTGTTGAATCAAGGATTGATCCAAAAGAGCATCAGCCCTTGTGCAGTCCCAGTTGTTTTAGCAACAGAGGTAAGGAGTTTTCATGGTTTAGCTCAGTTTTATAGAAAGTTCATAAGGAATTTTAGTGGTATATGTGCACCAGTCCTAGATACTATTAAAGGTGGTCTGAAAACAAAGTTTAAATGGACACAAGAAGCTGATAAAGGGTTTGAAAAACTGAAACAAGAGGTGGCAACCCAACCTATTCTGTTGTTGCCTAGTTTTGACAAGTTCACAGTTGAGTGTGATGCAAGTGGAGTAGCTGTAGGAGGAGTACTTAGTCAAGAAGGTAGGCCTGTATCCTTCTTTAGTGAAAAGCTCAATGAAGCCAAGAAAAAGTACTCTACCTATGATCTAGAATTATATGCTTTAGTGCAGTCCCTTAGGAAGTGGAGGCATTATTTGTTACCTAAAGAGTTTGTGGTTTTTACGGATAACCAGGCACTTAGTTACATCAACACCCAAGAGAAGCTGAGTAATAGACATTTGAAATGGATGGAATACATCCAAGCTTTCACATTCACTATCAAGCACAAAAAGGGACAAATGAATAAAGTGGCGGATGCATTAAGTAGAAGAATGCTGACAGTGCAAGAAATACAGCTAAAGAGCATTGGAATAGAGAGTTTTAAAGATCTCTATGGTGAGGATGAAGACTTTTCAGAAGCCTACAAGGTATGTTCTAATTTTGAGAATCATTTTCATAGTCAGTTTGCTGAGTATACACTACAAAATGGACTGTTATTTAAGGGTAATCAGTTATGTGTTCCAAGAGGATCCATGAGAGAAAATTTGATTCAAGAAAAACATAATGGTAGTCTTAGTGGGCATTTTGGTATTAATAAAACTTTAGAGCTAGTTCAAAGATTCTATTACTGGCTTAAGTTAGCAAGAGATGTCAGAAAGTATGTGGAACAGTGTGTTGTTTGCACGAAAGCTAAAGGGGGAGCTAGAAATGCTGGTTTGTATCAACCTTTACCCATTCCTAACAGACCATGGGAGTGTGTGAGCATGGATTTTGTGGTAGGTCTTCCTAAGACCAAGACTGGTTTTGACTGTATTTATGTTGTGGTAGATAGATTTAGTAAGATGATTCATTTTATTCCATGCAAGACCACACATGATGCAAGTTACATAGCCCATCTTTTCTTCAGGGAAGTTGTAAGAATCCATGGATTGCCATTGAGCATTGTATCAGACAGGGATGTGAAGTTCATGAGTCATTTTTGGAAAACTCTATGGAGCAGATTGGGAACAAATCTGTCATTTGGATCAGCTTACCATCCTTAGACTGATGGTCAAACAGAGGTGGTTAATAGAGTGCTAGGTAATCTTCTGAGGTGCTTGACTAAAGAATATGGACAGACATGGGATATGGTAATTTCTCAAGCTGAATATGCTTATAATGATAGTGTGAACAGAACTACAGGAAAAAGCCCATTTGAGGTTGTGTATGGGATGCACCCAAGAGGTATTTGTGAACTTAGAGACCTTGGATCTCAGGGGAATAGGAGTGGACATGCTGAAGACTTCACTCAGACAATGAAGGAGATTCATGAGCAGGTCAAGAAAACAGTTACTGCAGCAACACAAAAATTGAAGGATAAAGTTGATGAGTCAAGGAGAGATGTGTAGTTTCAAGTAGGTGATTATGTGATGGTTCACCTCAACAAATCCAGATTGCAGAAGGGCATGGAAACCAAGTTACAGATGAAAAGAGTGGGTCCATGCAAGGTATTGGCCAAATATGGCAAGAATGCATACAAGGTGGAGTTACCAGTAGACTTGGGAATCTCTCCAGTGTTCAATGTGGCTGATTTGATCAAATATAAAGGGATAGTCAAGGATGAGGATCAGGATAGTCAGGAGGTCTACAAAGACATCAGCAACATGTCCATACCAACTCCAGACAAGCTGCAAGCAGAAAAGATCTTGGAGTCAAGAGTGAAAAAGACTACAAGGCACAAGGTGTACATGGAGCATCTTGTTAAATGGAAGGATAAGCATGAATCTGAAGCTACCTGGGTAGAAGAAGTAGATTTTAAGAATCAATTCATTGATATGTCTCTGATCTCTCCCAAACTTCCTTAGTTGTTTGTGCTGAGAGGGGGAGAATGGTGCAGGAGCACCAGGCAAAGGATTATTTTGTTTTGAGTTCTTTAATTTTGTGGTGCTATCATAAGGTCATTTTGACCATTATTTTAGGTTCTTAGGGTTTTTTTTTGTCTTTGGAAAAGAGGATGTCAAGTTTCCAATGATTTTAGAGGCTCACTTTGCTAAATAGTGAAAAATTGTTAAATGTCTGAAAACACAGCGGGTTTTACAAAAAGGCATTTTTAGGTCATTTAAGCCTCAACCCAAGAACATAAATTGTTGGGAAGGACTATTTAAGGCATTCCATGACCTTTTTGGTGGGTTATAAGTTCTTTGTATAGACTGTTTTTCCAGAAATTAAAGAAAACAACTTTCTTGTCTTATTTTCTGTGTTTTTTTGTTCTTGTTTGCAAGACAGCAGTTAAATGAATTAAAAGAGGCATTTTGTAAGTTTTTTTAGCATGTAGAGAAGCCTCTAGAAGTTCTTTTAAGGCACATTTGATAGCTGTTTCATCATTTTCACACATTCTTGTAAATTCTATGTTTTTCCCTTATTTGCTATTTTGATTGGAACTGTGTAAAAATGGAGTTCTAGGCTGCATTCCCTCCGTACCTGGAAGTATGGAATTGTTGGGAACATGTTCAAGCTCCATATCTATACATATTTTAGTGGTAGGTGTTAGTTTTTCTTTGGTTGCAGGAGTTATGAGAAAAGTCTTGCCCTAGGCGAGCCAGTGAAGAGCCCAGCTAGGAAAGGCTGCAGAACAGCGTTGATAACTTGCAGGGGAGAAAAGATTTTTGAAAAATTATTTTTGGATAATTTAGGGGAAGGTCTTGGCCATGTGTGGTACCATGGAGGAGAGCCCAGCAATCCGTTTAGGAGGAGAACTTTTCACTAGTCCTAAAACTGGTTCTGGACAGTTAGAAACCCTAGTTTTCTGGGTAGTGTTTGCATGAGGGAAAAGAACGGCTTGGATAGATCCAATACCCTAGAAATATTGAAGCTGTAGACAAGGGAAAAAAACTTCCTAAGCCAAGAACCACGTTTCTTTGGTGGGTTTAAGAGGGAAAAGCAATTTACCCCTGTTCAGAGACCAAATAGTGGCTCAAGAGCAAAACCTTTGGAATAGGCTTCATGCAAGTGTTGGTAAGATGGAGTCTAAGTGAAGTTCCAGAAACCCTAGGAGGTTGTTTTGGAGTTTTGGAAAACATTCCATCACCCCTGCAAGATTCATTCATGTATTGAGGTAGGATTAGTCTTTTGGATGGATAAAAGGCTAAGAAGGAAAGGAGTCATAGCACCAAGATTTGGCTTGGTAGTTGCAAACTTGACAAGATAGTGAGGTTGGCAGGAGAACCAGGGGAACTTAGAAAAGATAGAGTTCCTATAGGTTAGGGTGGAACAAAAATTTCACCAAGGAGGTCTATGTCAAGGCCTAGCACAGGAAACTGTGACTGTTTCCTGCAGCATCTTAAAATAGTGTAACTGATTCCTGCAGCTTCCAGGAATTTGTGATTGCTTCTTGTAGCCTCCCTATCACCTCCCCCAGGCCAAAGGCCTTAATCTAATTCCCAGAGGAATTACCAGAAGCTAATTTTAGTGCTGGCTCATTTCCTACAATAAAGGGACTCTTCTTCACCAATGTCTTCTTCATTTTATTTTTGATCTCATATGTAGTAACTTTCCCTTTTCCTTTTTCATCCATCTGCATGTTTCTTCTTTGATTTATCGGACCTCTTCTACAAAATCTAGCAATATGACCAGTTTTGTTGCAATTGTAGCACATCACATTTCTATGTCTAGACCAAGTGTTCCATTGATACTCTTGATATGCACTAGTTAGCAATATGGCCAAATCTATTGCATGCATAGCATATGATATCTCTATAAAAGTTGTTTATCATGTTTCTGCATTCATTTGACTTATGACAATACTTGTTACAGTTAAAGCACTGACCAGAGAATGATGGACCACTTGAATTCATTCTACTCCTACATTGAGCTGCCATATGACCAAATTTATTGCAAACATAACAATTACCATTAAATCTTTGAGCATTAGGTTGTCTTACCAGATATCTTTCAGGTTGATTCATCTGTTTTCCTTGTCTAAATCTCCTTTGTCCAGATCCAGAACTTTCTCCTTTCTCATATCCAAGACCTCGCTTGTCACCATCATTCCTCTAAATTTTAATCAGTTCATCAAGCTTGGATGAGCTAATCTTGAACTTCTCCTTGAATTCATTTGTTGTAGAAAGTTCATCTCTAAGATCATCAATCTACTCTTCAAGCTCTTCTTCATTGTGTATGGATTGTTCTAACTCAAGTTCCAACTAAGTGAATCCATCAGTAATTCAGTTGCATTCTTTATATTTCTCTTTCAAGGATTGAGCAATATTTTCTTCATTCTTCTTCCTATCTTCAATCTCCTTGGTAATCCTCATCATAATAGATTTCGTCTCATGCTTCAGAACTGCATTATCCCTAGAAAACTTTTCACATTCTTTTGTCTTTTTCCTTTAGGGCTTGACTCAATTGTTCATCTATAATGTGTTTATTGTCTTCCTACTTGATCTGATCACAAAGTTCCCTTCTCTTTTCCCTAGACTTATTGTTTTTTTCTTTCAATGGCTCAATGAATCTCTCATCATTCATGAGATTTTCTTGTAATTCCCAGACTTCATATTTTGGGTGGTCAAGATCATCTAGGGCCACCATAAGTTGTTGTTGAAGACTGCTTGAATCCATTGAAATACTTTCCAAGATCTTCCTCAAGCTTTTTAACTTCTTCCGAGGAACCTTGCTCTGATACCAATTGTTGGAATTAAGGAACACTGAGAGGGGGGTGAATCATTGTTCTACAGTTTTTAACTTTATTAATCTGATCCTTAAAGTACAAATAACATTCAACCAAAATAAAGATGTATGAACATAAGAAAAATAACCACAACACCATAACACAAGGATTTTTATGTGGAAACCTTGTTAGGGGAAAAACCATGGTGGAGGTCAATCCACAATATTGTCTGAGTATACACAAAATGAAAGTTTACAAAATGGGAATGCACTTGCATTCAGGAACACTGCCTAGAGCTCACTACTCAAAAACTGAAAGGCCTACTACCTTACAAAAGTTTAGATAACTTCCAAAGAATTTGAACTGAGAAACTAGCATCTACAAATGCCTAATTACAATTCTATTTAGGCTCATCGATCGAATTCTAGACCTTCTGACTGATTCTACACTTCTGCTCTGTTTTGCTTCAACTCGCATCAAAAATCCATAATGCACAAGTGAAACTATGCATAATCACTCTACTAACCTTCTGACATTCGCAACATACATCAGCTCACTTCTAGCATACATCAAAATGATACAATCAATCACTTATATATATCCGCTACTAAGGATTTAATTGCTTCATGTTGGCTTCAAAAAAATGAGAAATATTTACAAATTATTAGCTCAAATCATGCATAATATTCAATGCGCATCCACAAAATTCGGCCACAACATAGTGAGGACCCAAATCAAATTTGCTCGAACACAAAAATTACTTAAACAATAACTCCTCAAATATTTGCGACGCACTACATTTACCAAGTCAGCCTTCATACACTGATGAACAAAAAATTAGTCAACCGGATCTTCTAACTTACACTCAAATTGATACGAGGCACCAAGATTTACAGATAACATAGATCATGCATCAAAAAATCCTCCCTGAGATCCACAACACAAAATAATAATTGAAAATTTGCATATGAATTGAAGAACACAAATCTCTCGGATGCTTTGTTCTAGCTTAATAGATAATCACTAATCTTCAATCTGTCTATCGATATGATCAAATGATGATGTGCAGATCAACTTTACTAACAAGGGTTTCCATCAATGACAACACCAGAAAACATGTGCAGTGTCTCTTGCCAACATCTACATGGACATGGAAGGGTGTGTTCCAATTTTGCAATATAAGTATTGGTGATTCAATAATTTTTTTCAGTGTATGGAATTCTTGTTGGCATTCCTCATTCCATTTAATTCTTTTACTTGATTTCTTTAATTAATTATTCCATTGGTGTAGCTATTCCAGCATAGCCTTTTATAAACTTGCAATGATATCTAGTATAACCTAGATAGATTTTCACTTTTGAAAGTGTTTTTGGTGGTTGTAGGGTCATGATTAGTGTGACCTCATAGGTTCTACCATCAACCCCTCATTGCGTATAATGTGACCTAATAATGTGTCTTATGGTACTGCAAGCATACATTTCTGATGCAAGAGCATCTACCAAAAACACCAATCATCTAGGGTACTCGAGACCCAAACTCAACTGAGAAGATCAAATTGAACAAATCACCAAAATCCACTGTACATTTCATCAATTTCACTTATCTACTCAACAAAATCCAACAAATTCTTTGACCATTCTCAAGGCATCAACAAGCCAAATCACTTCATCAGTATTCCATATCATGATCATACTTCAAAAAGAACTTTACCATCATCAATCTTGTTAGAAATAAAGCATTGATCTGCTTAGTAACCTCTGAACCAAAACACCCAAACATGCACCATATCACTCTTCATTCCAATTTGCTTCTACAAGGAAAAATAACAACAAATCATGCAAACTTCTTTCTAAACTATCATCAGACTCCCAAGACACTGTTATCATCATATTTTTGGCTGAAATAAACCAATACACACACTCACCAATACTAATCCATCAGTTCTTCTACCTTTTGCAGTCAAAGACACCATTCTTACACATTCAATTATCCTTACTCAAACATCAAAAACAACAAAATTTCCTTCAAAACCTCTTCCAAACATTTAGACACCTTTAAGAACATCATTTAGATAGGTTCCAATCAATATTCACCATATATATCACAATTTATACATAAATCTCATTTTTCTTGCATTCTTGCACACAAACCCTAGTAGCACAATAACTTGACTAAATCGGGTGCATCAACAAATCCACGTTGAAACCCCATTAACCAAACATAGCTTTAGGAACCCTTTTTAGTCTATTTTAACATACTTCAAGGGAAACTACACTTATTTTAGAGAATATGAGAGAATAAATAAACTGTTCACTACCAAATCACACCAATTAGCCCTAAATTACAAAGGAGGTACCCTCAAATCAACTCCATTCACCCTAATACCCCTAGGAATCATTAGTATAGATCTCAAAACTTAATATTCACCAAATTTTAGGGGCTGTTAGGTCCATTAAAGCACTATACTTCAAAACCCTTGAATGTAGGGTTTATTGAAAATAAATGTTGCAAACCTCCAGATGCCTTGCCACCTCTTCAAACATGCTTAGATAGGTCTACTTATGCTCTAGAAATCAACTCCCAACATCATTGAATGACATTTCCACAAATACCAACTTGTAACCATTCATTTTCATGTGGAAAACCCTAATTTTTGTGACGACAACCTTCAACCTGCTCTCTCTTCTTCCCCTGCACATAACAACTCACACACCATATATATCCTAAATTTAACCTACTCCATTGATTCCTAATTTCTAAACTAGTGGAGTAGTCATAAGCTCCTACCTAGACTCTCAAAACCCCAATTTGAGGGTTACAAACCAAACTACTGAAAATGTGCTCTAACAAATGTTCAATTCAATAGATTTCCCTCTAAATAGAATCAAATGAAAGCTAGTTCTCTATACTATTTAAAACTAAAATATCAAGGCCTAAAACTACCGTACAGGCTGTTCAAAAACTAACAAAATGGAAAGAAACACTAAAATCTAAAAATAGGGTGTTTTATTTGATAATATTTCTTCAAGAATACAATGAATTGTTCTTTGATCGCCCTCTACAAGCCTTTTAAATATGTTTCCCAACTAATAACTACCTTTTCAACTTCCTACATTCACCTATCCCTTCAATTTCTCTACAAAGACTCTTCATCTTCTAATTTTTTTGCTTTTTACAAATTTGGCAATTTTTAATTTTTTTGCAAATTTTGCTTTTCTCATCATTTTGACCTCCTAGAAACCTCTAAATGACTCAAATGCATAAAAATTGACCTTTACATGACCTTTTCATAAGGTTTTACAATTGAAAATTCAAATTTTTCATTTTTTCCTTTTGAAGGCATTCTGAGAACAAGATGCTCCTGCACCAATTTCTTCAAGTTTAATCTACATGCTTCTACATCTATTGAGCATCATTCTAAGTACTTGGATGTGATCTTTGACCAATCCATAAATTTTACAATCATCTAAATATACCTCCAATAAATCATGTATAGTCTTTGAAAGCATTTATCATAATCTTGTTGAATATCGCAAGTGCATTCTTCAATCCAAATGACATCACTGTATACATGTAGGACTTCTATTCTATAGCAAATGTTGTTAAATGGGTTGGTCTTCTTCACTTATTCTTACTAGGTGATATCTTAAGAATCCATCATTAAATGAGTATTTTTCCCTCCCTGCTACTGACTCCAAAATTTCCTATGTAAATGGTGTGGGGAAAGGGTCATGGATGCATTATTTATTCAACTCTCTAAAGTCAATGCAAATCCTTATTTCTCCTATCTTGTTTTGGATTTCCATGGGACTAATCCACTCTGCATCCTCCATGGGTTTGATTATCCCAAATTTTAACATTTTGTCTAATTTTTCTTTGACTTTCTTTTTCATATTAGGGCTTAATTGGTAGGGCCTTTTCATTACAGGTTTAGCTAGCTCTTTCAACTATATTTGCATAACTCCTAATTCCTCCTTTATGCCTTTCAAATCTGTAAACTTCCTCCGGAAAAGTTCTTGAAATTTAGATAGCGTCTTTGCAACTTGTGCCACTAGTTTATCATCATAGTGATCTCCTATCTTTGCTAGTTTGTGTTCTCTTTCTTTAGCAATATTTTCTTCTTTTAGTTGAATTGGTTGTTTAAAGTATTTGTCTTAGATTCAATTGGAGATTCTAACTCTCTTTCTCCTTGTTGGAACTCTATGTCTATATTATTAACATCCTCATCATTCTTGTTTGTTAGGAAATTTCTTCTTTTTGACAATAGGGTTTGTCGATCCAACCATTCTATATATTTCCATAGACCTTCTTATTGTGGAGGTAATGTGGAAGTTTGTGGTACCGTTATTTCTTGAATTTCTTCCAGTCTAAATATGATCTCCTTCATTTATATTAGTGTGTTATGTATATTTGTGTTTTTACTGTAAAATTAAAAAGTGTGAATAAAATATTTTTGTCAGTTCTTCCCAATTGTTGTTTTCTCCTCTTTGTTCTTGGTTGATGTACCAAGTTTGCACCACTAGTGTTAGTGTCCAGTAAATAATTGTATATATATTTGTTCATCATTTTATTTTTTTTCTTTCCACATGTTAATGCAAATAGTAAGGTGTTCCTTGATGGGATCTATCCATTATACTTTTGTATTTTCATATATTCCCCTTCCTCTGGTAGGTACCCTGTTTTGATCGAGATCTTAAATATTGCCTAGTGTGTCAAATATTCTTTTTTGTGCATTTCACTAGCATGTGGCATTACAAATAAGTGTGTGTTGTAGTATATCTAGTATCATTCCCTCTATTTGAAACATATTTTCTATTTGTGATATAAATGATAGCGAGTCTCCAATGCCTAAGTATTTAGGTAATTTAATATGTGATATTCCTCATGCAATGTGATTTATATGTTAATTATTTTCAAAATTAGGTTTTTTGTTGTCATCTACTTTGCTGCAACTATTGTGTGGTTGATTATGTGTAAATGCAATAGAATGTGAAGTACTCTCCAATGAATTTCTAATCATAAAGATTATACAGAAGCTGGTAATTCTCTGGGAATGGAGTTTCGATTCTTCCTACATCCAAGCATCTAGCACTTTCTCGCCATTTATACTATATGTGGTGCTCTCAATTTCAAGTTCTCCTTTTGAGTTTGGATTTTCTAGATTTTCATTTGGTGCTAGCCTCAAAATTATATATAGGTTTTTATTGTCAAAGTCATTATACTATTTTGGGTTTATCTCTTCTATGTATGTTTCATTTGGGCTTTTTCCTAAGGGAATGTGGACTATTATGTTTGCATCAACAAATGATATCTCTTCTTTATGTGAGTCTACAATTCCATTGGCATTCACAAACCATATAAGTCCTAATAAGGAATTGAATGAATCAAATGTTTCTTTAATGGAAACCACTTCAAAGTCTATTACTTTTTTTACTCTCTTAATATTAACTTCCACTAGTTTCCATGTACCTAGGGTTTTCATTATGGTGTTGTCTGTTAGTCTAATGTTATATGGTGTGTGTTACAATTCTGGTTTTCCTATCTATTCCCATACCCATTTTGATAACATGTTAATGTTGACTCATAGGTCTACCATGAAATTGGTTATCTTTTTGTGATCTATACTTGGTGTGATCATGATTGGATGGGTTTTCCACTGTCTATACTCTTTTTTTATAGTTTTGATCTATGGTACTTTACCTTGTTTGTTCCAATATTTATAAAATTATTGTATTTTTTTCAAGAGGTTAGATTTCTTATCCATTTTTATTAACTACTTGAGAATTCCTACTTATTGGGTATAGAAATATTGGTTGTGTCATCCTCTTATTTTGTGACCACTTTGTTTGTCTCTTCCATTATCTAGTCATGGTCTTTCTTAGTGGGTTGGAAGGCCTCCTCATTTATAGACGTTTCATCTTATCTTATGTTTTTATTATCCTTTGTGGTGTTAGTACCCTAAATTATTATTACCTTGGATTTTTTGATGTTAGGGTCCTCTCTATTAGACTTACTAGTCTCCACATTTTCTTCCTTCTACCTTCCTTCATTGGTGCAGGGCACCATAGGTCTTAATGTGGGAAAAGTTGATAAATTTTAGTATTTTGATTTAGTTGAGTCATTTTTCTTATAATAAGGTCTTTAATACCATTTCTCATGTTTGTAAGTGGTTAGGAGTCATTTTTGGAGTCCATTTTCTAAGTCTGGTGAAAGTTGCAAAAAGTTGTCAAGCAACTTTTGCATTTTTGAATTTTTGAATTTTTAGGGAAGTTGAATGGTTATACTTTCAAAAGATAGTTTTAAATGGTTATTTTTTGTTTTTAATGGCTTAAATAATCCTTATGGACTCGAATATGAGGTTTCGGTGGTGATTTTGAAGTTGGAACATCAATAAAACACTATTTTATACATTTTTTCATTGGTTTTTGCTGCTACACATGGTGGTATGGCCTTGTACAGCCTGGAAGTGTTCAATTTTTAATTGTATTTCATGTATCATTTAATCCTTTTCCTTCTTCACTTGGTTTCACTTGATTTCATCAGGTTTTGAGAAAATTAGAGTCGATTTACTGAAAGTGGTTTAAAACCCTCACTAGGTGTGCATTGATTGGAAAAAATGAATTCCTCTCCATTCCACCAATGAATTGGCCTCAAACTCGGTGCAATGGAGGTAATTAGGGTATATTTTGTGTTCATAATGATTGAAGGATCAGGGGTTGAAGATTGGTGAAGATTTGTTGATGCCCTACGCTGAAAACCACTTGTTTTAGACAAATAAGATGCATAGAAGTTAGAGTTTGTAGCAAAGCTCTTGGGAAATGGTTTGTAATGGTTGTAAATTTTTATCAAGGATATTTGTGACATGTATGAGCTACTTTCATGGAGTTTTTAGGTCAAACTTGTGAAAAACTAGTTGTGAGTCATTCAAACAAGCCTAATTAGGCCTCTTTTAAAACGTAGCAGCAGAAATTTGAAGGTTGTGTTCCAAAACACCCCCACTTGAAATTGATATATGTTTTTAAATAGGATAATTGGTATCAAAAATATTTTTTATTTTATGGGTTTGAGTTGTTCCCTTCAAATTATGTCAAAAATACCCCATTTGTTGTCCTATAAAGCCTAGTTGCAATTTGTGAGGAAAATCGCTTTGTTTGAGGTGTTAAGACTTTGGAAAATAGTTGTTTGAGTTAGTTTTGATTGTGATATACCCTAATCTGCATCAAATTGGTATCAGAGCATAGGTAGGTCTGTAAGGGAGAGAAAGTGTGAAGAAAAAGTGAACAAGATGCCTCCAAAGAATAACAATATGGCTAGGGAAATGAATGAGATGAAAGAGAAAAATTCAAGGAAGATTAGAAGGTTGAAATAACTGAAATATATGGTGGTAGAAAGGCTTGAGAATGTTTAAAATAGTTAGAGGATAGGTATGGTCATGGGTGATGTGAGTGACCCCGAAAAAGAAGCGGGAGAAGAGAATGAAGAAGAGGAAGAGGAATCAGATCTTGATGAGTAGAGGATGGCTAAGCTACTGAGAGTAGTCAAGGAAGATAAAAATGAGGTAAAAATGGATGTACCTATGTGTGGAGGTAATTTGAATGAAGAAGATATTTTGGATTAGATTGCAGCACTTGATAATTACTTTGAATGTAAGGATGTACCTGAAGAACAAAAGGTAAAGATTGCAAAAACAAAATTGAAGGTTCATGCACTATTATGGTGGGATTATGAGCATACTGAAAGGAGGAAGAAATAAAATTCAAAGATTTTCTCTTGGGACAGAATGGTGGAAAATCTTAAGGGTAAATTCTTATCGTTTGATTATGCAATTCAAATGTACAAGAAACTTCAAGATCTGAAACAAAGAGAAATGGATTTCAAAGCTTACACTGATGAGTTTTATAAACTGAGTACAAGAGCAAGTCACATGGAGGATGATGGAGAAGGTGGCTAGATACCTTAGTGGGTTAAAATTCAACATTCAATATGATTAACTTTGGAAAATCCAAGAACGGTTGAGGAATTCTATCAAATGGCAATTAGGGCTGAAGAAAAACTCAAGATAAGGCAAGACAAGTCAAATAGGGGCAGAGGCAGCAATTCAAGAGGAAAAGGTTCATTTTCTAGTTCAAGGCAGCCATATGAGAACCAAGATGATGCAAGAAAATTCTGAGACCAAGTTGTTGATTGGACAGGTGGATTTAGAGGAGGTAGATCAAGCTTTAGAGGCAGATTTGGAGGTCAAGAAAGAGGTTCACAAGGATTCAATGGAAGGTGTTATCAATGTAACAAGTTTTGACATCAAGCATGGCAATGTAATGAAGGTCAAGCCTCTACATCACATGGAGGAGATAGAAGAGATTAATTGGTGCAAGAAGATGACAATGAGAGTGTAAAATCTCCATCACAACATGCTACTCCAAAGGTTGGTGAATCACTAATGGTAAGAAGAACTCTCATCAAGGAATCAGTAGAGAAGGAGCCACCATAAAGGAGAACTCTCTTCAAGACAACTTGTAAGTGCTTGGGTAAGGTATGTAAAGTTGTAATTGATTCATGAAGTATAAATAACATGGTTTCAGTTGATATGGTTGAAAAACTCAAGTTTCCTAGAATACCACATGATACTCCTTATAAATTCTCTTGGTTGAATGAGGGTCAATATGTTTTGGTGAATGAAAAAAGTTGGGTGGAGTTCAATATAGGAGGGTATAAGGATAGAAGTTTATGTGTTATATTACCCATGGATGTGTGCCATTTTCTGCTAGGGAGGCCTTGGAAATTTGATAGACATGCTATGTATGATGGAAGGAGGAATACTTATGAGATAGAAAAAGATGAGATCTCTTATAATTTTACACCATTGAAAGAGGAGGATAAAGGGAAAACCATGAAACCTAATGTGATGATGGTAGGAAGGAAAGAGTTAATCAAAGTAGAAGAAGAGAAGCACATGGAGTTTGCAGCCACTTCTAAATCTGAAGATACTATGACAACAGAAATAAAGAATGGTTTGTTTTTGGAAATCCAAGGTTGGCTTAAGGAGTATGTTGCTATGACTATAGAAGAGTTGTTCCATTTGTTTCTTTAAAAATGGGATGTTGATCATTCTAATTCTTCCATACTAGAGGTTAATATATCTGACCAAGCAGCAATTACAGGGATATAATATCAAATAGAAGAGATGGGAAACAAAGGTGAAGAGATCAAAGGTAAACTACAAGAGAATGTAGACAAGTCTAAGCACATAATTGAAGTAAAAAAGAAGAAGGTTCCTTGAAAGGATGGAGGAGGTAGATTCCACAACATTATCAAATGAAGCATAGGTCCAAGATCATCTATCAAGTAAGCCTCTGAAGTTGAAGCATATCCTAGGTATCAAAGAATTCACAAAGACAAGGGATGATGCATATTTCTAGTTTTTGGTCCATTGGAAAGGTTTACCATATGGATATGGCACTTGGAGGTTATAGAATGGCATAAAAAAGCATCAATCTGCTGTGCAACACTGTCCTCAAGGGGACTTGAGTTCATTTTGCTCAGGGATTATGGTGCAGGGCACCATAGGTCTTAACGTGGGAAAAGTTGTTAAATGTTAGAATTTTGATTTAGTTAAGTATTTTTTCTTATAATAAGTCCTTTAAGACCATTTCTCATGTTTTTAAGTGGTTAGGATTCATTTTTGGAGTCCATTTTGTAAATATGGTGAAAGTTGTAAAAAGTTGTCAAGCAACTTTTGCATTTTTGGCTTTTTAGGAAAGTAGAATAGTTAGAATTTCAAAAGAAACTTTTAAATGGTTAGTTTTTGTTTTTAATGGCTGAAATAATCCTTGTGGAATCGAATAAAATATTATGGTGGTGATTTTGAAGTTGGAACATCAATAAAACACTGTGAAGGAACTACAAGATATGGTGCTAGCAAGGCTTGAGAATGTTGAAACCAGTCAGAGGATAGGTATGGTCATGGGTGATGTGAGTGACCCCGAAAAAGAAGGGGAAGAAGAGAATGAAGAAGAAGAGGAAGAGGAATTAGATTCTGATGAGCAGAGGATGGCTAAGCTACTGAGAGCAGTCAAGGAAGATAAACACAAGATAAAAATGGATGTACCTATGTATGGAGGTAATTTGAATGAAGAAGAGCTTTTGGATTGGATTGCATCACTTGATAATTACTTTGAATGTGAGGATCTACCTGAAGAAGAAAAAGGTAAAGATTGCAAAAAAAAATTGAAGGGTCATGCACTATTATGGTGGGATTATGAGCAAACTGAAAGGAGGAAGAAAGAAAAGCCAAAGATTGTCTCTTGGGATAAAATGGTGGAAAAGCTTAAGGGTAAATTCTTATCAGCTAATTACACAATTCAAATGTACAAGAAAATTCAAGGTCTGAAACAAAGAGAAATGGATGCCAAAGCTTACACTAATGAGTTTTATAAACTAGGTATAAGAGCAGGTCACATGGAGGATGATGTGGAGAAGGTGGCTATATACCTTAGTGGATTAAGATTCAACATTCAAGATGAGTTAACTTTGTAAAATCCAATAACGGTTGAGGAATGCTAACAAATGGTAATTAGGGCTGAAGAAAAACTCAAGAGAAGGTAAGACAAGTCAAATAGGGGCAGAGGTAGCAATTCAAGAGGAAGAGGTTCATTTTCGAGTTCAAGGCAGTCATATGAGAACTAAGAAGATGCAAGCAAAGTCCAAGATAAAGTTGTTGATTAGAGAGGTGGATTTAAAGGAGGTAGATCAAGCTTTAGAGGTAGATTTGGAGGTCAAGGAAGAGGTTCACAAGGATTCAAAGGAAGGTGTTATCAATGCAACAAGTTTGGACATCAAGCATGGCAATGTTGTTGGAAAAATGAAGAACATCTCATTTTGTTGTTTTGTGTTGTCATTGATATCACCATGATATATGAGTTGCAATTGCAAGATCAAGTCTAAATTTGTTTTGGTATTCTGGTCCGATATCTAAACTGGTATAATGTTTATATCCTCTGATATTTTGGTATACCCTCCAGTATTTTGGTTCATATTTGTTTGCTAGTGATTAGTGTTGCTTGCAGTTTTGAAAAATAACTTATGGATTTTTGAAGCACGTACATTCAAGATTTCACATACTCGGATGCTTGTATGGTGTATCGGTATTACTCTATTTTTCTATTAGGTCCATCATTGGCCGATCTAATGGATGTAGTGTGTCATGGTAAATTATTTTTTTGTTATGCAAACATATGTACGACCTATTTTAGGTCCATGCCGACTTGATGTAGCATGTTGGATGTCCGAATTAATTTTTGGGAAGATTTTGTGAAAGCTTGAAGCTGACAGTTGGTATTTTTGGTAAATAAGAAGTGCATCTAATTAGGCCGACCTAATTGATGCTTGTTGTGAGATCAGATATATATATTGGATATTTTTTGAAGATTGTGTGTGAGATGATTTTGTTGTGAATGTGAATGTGAAGAAGAGCGAATATGACGAAGTGTGTCAAGTCAATTTACTAAGCTTCATTGGAACTGAATCTACACTCACTAGGTGTACTTTATCAGTTTATTTTTTGTTGTAAGCCATGTTTTCATTGTAATTCTATAGGTAGTGAGCCTTTGTATTTGGGCAGTGAGTCCTAGTAGTGAGCCACCCAATTTTTTTAATATCATATAACCGATTATACTATATTGTGAGCTAACATTCACCGTGGTTTTTCCCATTTTGGGTTTTCCACATAAAAAATCTCGGTGTTCATGTTTTTTGTGATCTCATGCTTTGTTAATGGTTTTAATTATCTTTGTTGTTGTATTCATTGGAATAATTGGATGGTATCTAATCAAAAAATTTAAGAAGATACTGATTCACCCCCCTCTCAGTATCTTGGACATTCAATAATTGGTATCAGAGCTTGGTTCCTCTAAAAAATCCTAACAGCTTGAAGGAGATCCTAAATATGGAAGAAATGAATGATAAAGGAGAGTTTCAAACTGCCCTTGAAGATCTTGATAAAGTTGAAAGAGAAAATATAGATCTCAAAGAGAATCTTGAAGATGCAAATGAATGTGTCTGAAAATTAAAGAGCAATTGAAAAAGTTCAAAGATAGGCATAAGGAAGTAACTGATCATTTGAAGAGGGCTAATGAATAAATTACCAGTTTGAAAGTGCAAGTAGAAGAGAAGAAAATAATTGAAGAATGTCTGAACAAAATGGTACAAAGCAAGTCTAAAGATTGCATCAAGCTTGAACAAGAAGTTGTGAACCTGAAAGTGGATCTAGAGAAGGTAAAAATCTATGAGAAAAATTTCAAACCTAGCTCAGATAGGCTTGATGAATTGATTGCAAGACAAAAACCAAGTAAAGACAAAGGTGGTCTAGGAAATGATACCGGTGAAGGTTCCAAAGTTGTGGACAATCAGAAGGCTCGAAATAAAGGAAATCAGAAAGGAAATTCAAGGAACTCTATTAGGAGACCCCCTGTGAGACAACCTAATGCACAAAGGCATCCTTTTAATGGAACTTGTTTTTCATGCAACAAATTTGGTCATAAGGCAACAGAATGTAGGAGTAGGATGAATCAATTTCCTAGTTCCTTCTCTGGTCAATGTTTTTCTTGCAAACTAATTGGACATAAGGAAAGTGAATGCAAAACCTGGATGATGAATCAGTTTAATGGAAGAAGAGTGAATCAATCCTTTAATGGCTATTGTTATACTTGCAACAAGTATGGACATAAAGCTAATCAGTGTAGAATAAGAGTTAGTGCAAATCAATCTAATCAGAGAAATATTGTCTACTATAACTATAATAAACCAAGACATATCTCAAGAGTCTACATAAACAAGAAGGGTAAGGAGGCCAATATGGTAGAGAAGAATGATCTGGTAAAGAAGATCAAAAAAGATGAGATTAAGAAATAAATGAATAATATCTGGAGGAAGAAAGAAGAACCAAAAATTGTTGATGTGTATGTGCCCTCATCCGGTACCA
This sequence comes from Sequoia sempervirens, assembly GCA_007258455.2. Classification (NCBI taxonomy): domain Eukaryota; kingdom Viridiplantae; phylum Streptophyta; class Pinopsida; order Cupressales; family Cupressaceae; genus Sequoia; species Sequoia sempervirens. The sequence continues at coordinate 7,314,517 of VDFB02256132.1, forward strand.
ACAGTTCCTCTGAGAACTAGACCCAGCATGGTCTTAGGGGGAGCATTATCAAAAAATTATAAAAACCCCCCAGATAAATGGTGTGTCAGAGGCTAGCACGAGGATGGAATTTGAAGAATGAATAATTATATTTTTTTTAAAAGGAACTGGAAGGAAGTATGAAGGGATGATCTTTTATGAAGTGAATTAGGGTTTTTCTGAAGCAAAGAAGAAGAGTTTTTAGCATCTTTTTGAAATCTATCGCATTTAATGCAAATTAGGGCAGATCGTTGTTTTATAAAGAAAATGTGTAAGGCTTTTTTATCACTCATGCATTTGAAGAAATTGAAGAGCTTCTTGGAGCATTTTTTAGGAGATTTGGAGTTTGAGCCGCGCAAACCCTAGTTCTCAAGAAAGAGGTATTTTAATTTTTTTGTGCAGTTGTGGGTTTGTGTTCTTTGAATTGTTTGAATTTGAAATTGGAAGAATGGAAACCCATGTAGTCAGTAAAGTGTTAGAGAGGCCGAGACCCTCTTATAGGAAATATTCCTTGAAAGTTTTTGAAGATGACCCCATGGGCGCATTCTCATCAATCCCTCATGAAGTTATGTCGACCGAGGACACAAGAATGTATATTTGAGTAAATATTGAGGAATTCAATCACACAAAATTGATTGACATTTGGCAGAATGAGCTTACTGGTGATAATTTATTGATAAAACCTAAGTACTCAAACCTGGTTGCAAAGAGGTTAGACAGATGGAACAATTTTCCCAACTTCAGCTATGATGATGGATTTGTGAAGCTAGTCCTAAGAAAAATTCATGATAAATTCTGGTGGACTAACCGACTAAACCTAATAACTAAGGAGGCGATTAGGGTTGTTACTGGCCTATGGGATAAAGGTACAATACTTGTATTGAAAACTGTGAAGAATGAGGTGGTAATGGAACTTACAGGAGCCGCATATGACAAGAGAGCTTTAACAACAAAGTTCATCACTAATCCGGATGTGAAGTATGATGCTATCATGATTGGTCACAAAATATACTTCACCAATAGAGAGAACTTTGTTTTGGCTACAGCAATTTATACTAGCTTTGATATGGTTGTAAATGGTGCAAATTATGACTTATGTGAACTTCTTCAGCAACAATTGCTTGAGAATTTGAAGTTGACAAAGGAAATGAAGTATGCTTTCAAATTTGGTTCATTAATTGTTTGTTTGTTATTTTATTTCATGAAGAGACTCCCTATAAAGAATAATAAAGTGTTTTGGGACTCATCCAAACTGGTGGTACATCAAATTTTTTATCATATGCATAGTCTGGGTGATTTGAAAGCTCAATAAAATGCTCTAACAACATTCTTTGTTGTATTTAAGAGCAACATGAATGAAAGGGAAAGTATTCTGAGGAAAATTGTTGAGAAAGACAAAGATGACATCATATTTTATGTTTCCTTTGTTGAATGCATGATTGAAGCAGTAGAACCTCAGACTATATGGATTCAGCCATTGGGATATGAGATCACAGAAGATGAAGTTGAAGGTTATGTGAAAATGATGTTGAAGAATCCAAAGGATCCCAATGAACCCAGAATTGGTACTTATGTAGAAAAATCTATGGAGGTCCACATGGAGCACCAAAAGCCCAAAATTAGAAAGAAATTAGAAAATACACTTAAAGATGTTGGATTCACTGATGAGGAGATTTCCCTTGGAAGGGCTAAGGGAGAATAGTTGGAGGCAGAATCATCTAGCTTGAGGAGATCCGGAAGGACTACCTCTGCTAAACCCTTCACAGCTCCTGCAGCAAAGATTGAACCCAGTACCACTGATAAAGGAAAAGGCCTGGTTTCCTCTGAACTAACTACTATATCTAGGAAGAGAAAATAAACTCCTCTGGTAGCCCCTACGAAGAAAGGAAAGAAAGAGAAAGCTACAAGGGAGAAAAAACTTATTGTCATAGATGATCAAGATGAAGATGAAGAGGATCTTGATGCAAAATTGGTGAGGAGAAGAAGAGGAGGTTTATCCTCTGGTGAAGGTGCTTCTAAGGAAGCCATTGGTTCCAAGAGAGTGCATGTTGTATCATCTTTTGATGATGAGGAAGAGTAGAATTTTGGTGTTCATGTACACACTAAACCATAATCAAAGAAGACTAAGTTGTTTGATGAAGCCCTTGCGGACCAGAAAGAAGAACAGGACAATCCGGTAAGTTTTGGTCGCCGTTTTAAATTAGAGGAAAATCTCAATACTTTGTTACATTTTGAGAATATGCTAAAACCTATAATGGAATATTATGATAATGTTGGAGATGAGGAAAAGAAAACTTTGCTTTTAGTTGTCATTCAATATGTTATCATCTTGGAAGTTAAGTGGGATGATATAAAGAAAGATGTACCTGAGAACATGTGGGAAGCCCTAATGAAAAGGAGATCAAAGGTTGTTGAATATGAAGAGAAAATCAGGAATGATGCATATGATAAGATTGGGTCTTCCCTGACCCTAGATGATCTGGAGACTTTGAAAAATGTTTGTGCAGAGATGTTTCGAATGAAGAAAGGGGTAAATATTTTAATGATAAGGAATAAAAATTTGACAAAGAAGATAAGGAAGGAAACAAAAAAGGTGATTTGGGATACAGAAAAAAAATACAGCATGCTTAATGTTGATGAAGATGTTGCTACTGAAAATGTTGAGGAAAATATTCCTCTTGATACAGGTAATGTAGACATTTCTAAAAACATTGATGTAGAAAATGATGTTGGTGGTCAGATTAATCCTCCAGAAAGTGAGAATTAAAATGAAGGTGAAGTTGATCCTAAAAAGCATAATGATGATCCTCTAGATCACACTAAAGCAGGAAAAGGAAATAATGAAAAACATAATCCTTAAGAAGGAAAAGGCGGTGAAGAAGAAAAAGATAATCCAGAAGAAGAGCAAAATGAAAATAGAAAATATGGAAATGATGAAGAAGATAAAAAGGATAAAGATAAAGATGAAGAAGAGAAGGAGAACGGAGAGGAAGGAAAGAAAAATGAAGAATTTGTGGGGAAAAATAAAGAAAGTCAAAATAAGATTGTAAAATCTCTTAAGCATCCTAGAGAATCTTCCTCTGATAATGATTTTCTAAAAGGATTGTTATCTAAGCAAATCATATTCCAATTGATAATCCCTCAGGAGCTTCTACAACTTCCTATGATTGAAGGGTTTGTAGATATGGACAAGATGTCTCTAGTGCATAAAGTGGTGTTAGGACATGCATTGTAGGCATCTGGAAGGAAGTAGATTCTTGAAACCCATTAGAAAGGAACAAAACTTATAGAAGATTCTCTTAAAGCAATGCAAGAGGTCACACCTGGTGTTGTGCCCTCAATACACACACCCTGTTCAGAATAGGGACCCTCTCTTTCCTTTGCCTTGGGTCATTTTTTCATCATCTTATTTTGTGTGCCCTTGTTTTGGTGTCCCAGATGGTCAGCGTGCCTCGAAAGTCTCACCTCAAGTTGACCATGTTTCATCCTCTCCAAATTTGCTAACTCCTAGGTCCAAATAGAGTTTGTTTGCAAGTTTTCCTTTGCTAGCGGCCTTGGGGCCCTCCGAGTCTATCATGGCGGGTCTCCCTCACCAGATTTCTATTCTACATTTGTTGTTTCAAATTTCTGAAGGCCTTCACCCTCCCATGCCCTAGGACTCAGCTCCTTGACTGTCGTCCTCATGACTTACATTGCAAATAGACTGTCCTTCACTTATGACAGGCCCGATCCGCCGGACCTCTCTACCCGGAACTTCGTTGTGAGTTTTCCCTTCCCTAACGGCCATGATTTGCAGGAATTCAACCTCCTGGACCCCATGCCTCCTCCTGTTGATGATTTTCCACTTTAACATTTGAAGGGATCATTGGCTCGACTCCTTTTGGCCTCTGGGTTTTGGACCTACCGCCGCCATCTCAAATTTTGAACTTACCAACTCTTGAGCCCATCGTACTTGAATTAATAGGGTGTATTAAATTCCATTAGGAGTATAAATATTTAGCCCAACCTATCATTTTCACATGTCAGGTTGGCCAGAAGAGTTCAGAGCAAGTTCAGAGAAGTTCAGTGCTTTTGTCGCCCGCCGCCCTCGTGCCCACTGCCCTCATTTTCTAATTCTTTACGGCTTTAATAGCCTCCTTCACCGGGTTCTTGAGGTAGGTTCGCCTTCCACCCTCCCATGTTTTTTTTTGGTGATTCTGCATTTAAACAATGAACAAAATAGGGTTAAAATGTATTCATTTGATAGATGAAGGTTAGCCCTAAAAAACCCATGTGATAAAATTTCAAGAGAACCTTCAAATCATCATGAAACTGACTATGAAACTTCCATGCCTTGGCATCACTCTTCCCACAGAGCGCTCACTCCCTTCAGACCCGAGCCTCCCCATCGACCGCTTAGTAAAACTTCAAGCTTGAATAACTTTGAAATGGCGGGATGTCTCCCCAAGCCCTCGACCCCGAATCTCGTTTGACAGGTCATCGTTGGGACTTAACAAAATTTTGAACTCTTGGCCTCCATTTATACTTCCCAGGCCCGCTCCCTCAGGATTCCTTCCCTAGGATGCCATGTAGTTTTTTCCATTTCAAACGGCATAATGGCCCCTTCCACCTAAACCTTGGGATCCGCATTTCCATTCGTTGCTCGAGCTAAACAAAATGAAATGCAACATCCTTGGTATCCTTCAAGTCCTGGTCCTCAGAGTTTCATCCACGGACCTCAATCCCAACTTTGTTGTTTCTCACAGCCATCAAACGACTTCCTTCCACACCCCGGGACCTGGCTCCTTCGCAGTCATTAGGGTAAAACAATGAAACTTAAGTGCCTTCGCCTTCACTGGACCTACTTCGTTGGGTTTTTGCTGTCAGGATTTCATCCCATCTTGGCTATTACAAAAGAAAATCCAACCCATCCTTCCATTCCCCAGAGCTCGCTACTCTGATCGTCGAAAGATTTTTAATGAAGGAAACCTGAAATATGAAAACAATGTTAGGTCTGATCCGTCAGGTCGCTCCCACCAGAATTCCACTTAGTGCATGCCATTTTAAAATGGCTATCCTCAATGACTAAGGAGTTACACCATCCATCTTTTAGACTCGTTGGTCCTGGACCCCGGAAGTCCATCCTCGGAACTCTGTTTCATCAGAGTCATTCCAAACAGCAAACTCCAAATGACTTTCCCTCCTCATGACTTTGAGTGCCCCAATGATGATCCAAATGACCTCCAATCTGGAAACCATTATTGACCCGCGTGCTCAAATGGGACCCTCTCCTACATGAACCTTTCAAATCATCTTAATTTGAAGGTGGGACAAAACATATGGATTGCCCTACTCTATTCGCCCTTCAAAACAACAATCCTGCCAGGGAAGTCCAGCCCCTAGGGCCCAGACTGTCCAAATTCCCTTCAATAAACTGCTAATGACATCTCGAAGTAAATTTTTGATTTCATGAATGATGTGTTATCTAATTGGACTTCATCCGATAGCGATTTTGGCTAAAATTTGTTTCTTCATGCTTGATTGTGCTCATCATGCCTTTTGTGTGCAAAATATATGGAACTAGGTGCAAGACCCTTAGGGGTAGCCGTAGAGAAAGACAAAGGAAAGAAAACAGGCAGAGCTCCTCGTGGAGAATAGGACAAGGAACAAATGAAGTAACAGTTCCAGGGGGATTCATTGCATTCAAAGGTCATCACGGATTGGAAGGAGATTACAGATACTAACATTGGGCACATCGATATTGATGAATTTAAACAAAGAGTCAGAATCAACCCTAAGACAAAAAAATGTCAGATTGATCAGAGGCAATGGAATTTCCAAGGTTGTGGGCTTTCCTCCAGCTCTTGTCACCCTTGAGCTAGAAATGGCTTGCAGGGCAGCATACCAGCCAAAAACTAGAACCATTGTAGACAGAGATGGGAACATTCTAGTTGACATGTCACATGAAGCAATAACGAAGACCTTTCACATCCCTACCTTTGGGGAGATGGAACTGCCAACCATAGAGGAATGTAAGGTGATGTGGGATCAGGACCCAACTAGATGTAAGAAACTTATAAATCAGTATTGGCTCAAAGAGAAGTGGGGCAGAGCTACTAAGGTTCCCTAGGAGCTCTTCTGCGGTGATTTCAATGAAGATTATCATGACCTGGTGACTCAACTAAGCAGAGTGATGGGCCTTCTCACTGCTGCATACTTCCAGGAGTGGATGGTTTACTTTGTTGAGAAAATCCTTCATGGAAAGGAGGATGATACCAAGCAGACCACATTCTACAAGGGAGGGATAATAAGCGATTGCTTCCACTAGCAATTCATGAATGTTAAAAAGACCTCCAAGTTCTATATAATTTCCTATCTGGTCTATTCTTTGGTCGAACAAAGGAAGTACAATGGTTTGTTTAGGGCTCTTGATGATGAATCTGGTCGTGAACTAAAATTTTAGGATAGATACCCTCAGTTGCAGTTTAGAAACTTCAAGAGGGATTATTGCAAGGTGAATGATGCTTTCATAGGTCATATTATCAGGTTGCTTGGAGGTGATTTCAAAATGTGAGTCTCCCATAGTGCTCAAGCGTTCCTCAAACAATACACCTTTTTGTTTATTTAGTACCTCAAATTCACATACATTCATGCCCAAGGCTACACAAAAAGGCTGAAAAAGTTGTCCTAGTATCCTAATGACCAGATTATATTGTTAGAACTCTCTCAGTAGCTACGGCGTGTACATACTTTCCTCAGCAGCAGACATTTGGTGGGGATCCCTTATCCCCTTTCTTTTTTCCAAGGGATGTATAAGCTGCAAACCTCTTAATGTGCTAGAAATTCAGAGAAGGAGCTGGTTGAATATCATTTCTAGCTTCATACTGCCTGTCCACGAATGGACCCTTATGGGCATATAAGGAAAGCACTTGGACCTAACTACGCCCATCTTCATCGTGTTGAAGATTTCTAGGAAAATTTCCAAGATGATAAGGAGGTGCACTTGAGACATTACATGTGAATGAATACCTACTTCGTAAAAAGGGTGAACTTGTTCCCTGTACCTGATCAACTTCAGGAAGATGAAAGCACAATTATGGATCCTAGGTACAATGCAGTCGCTAACTTGCCATTATTGCTGATGGACTGGGATGAGCAAGAGGTCGATGACATTGATATCATAACTAAACTGGTTGAGGCTCATACAAGACAATGGGTCAATGGGAAAGTTTCCCAACTGAAGCAACAAGTGGTCATCCTGACCTATCAAGGGCTCAAAAGTGAGCCTAGTGCAATAGATGATGGAGCTGCTACAGCTTCGACAGGAGAAACATCCAAATCTCCTCCACTCGCTCCAAAAAAAGAAAAGAGAATGAGGAGCAGCAGCCTAACCTGAAGGTGTATGCAAGAAATTCTGTAGAAGGTGAACCTTCCAAGAAACATAAAAGGTCAGGTAGTACTACTACAGTGCCTATTATTCAGGAGGACCCACTCCACAAAGGAAAAGAAATGGAAATAGATCAGCCAAAGTCTCCACCGGCTACATCATTGTTGTTGCCTCTCCCCTATGTCTTAGGCCATGGTGAATACCTCCCCACCTGTGGTGGACATTTCGGTCCAACTCTCCTCTTCTTTACCAATTGAGCTAGTTGTGGTGGTTGATTCTTCTTCTGCCACCACCTCTCCACTCTCCTACACCTCCATATCTCCAACCACATCACTCTCGCTGGCAATAGTAAGAATTCCAATACCAACACTCTCGCTTCAGGAGGCTTTTCCTAGCACATACAGACTACTCCCTCAAATATTTCTTAAGTATAACTGAATCCAACCATCCAGACTACCCTGGCGCAAGTCCTCACTAGTGCTCCAATTTCAAAGCCTCCAACTGAGCCCCCATAGATGAAGGCCACAATGGAAATATTAGCAAATCATTGGAGGAGGAAGCAGATAAATAACAAGAACATTAGCATCTGCAAATTGATCAAGTAGTTCGCAAAGGAGATGAGACAAGGTCTTCTAAGAGCAATGAAGAAAGGGACGTTGGTACTGAAATCATACAAGCATTTGATCCCAACTTTGAGGAAGATTTGGCCAGACAACTAAAGGATGTTGGAGAAGAAATAGAAATATCACCTTCCGGAGAAAGAAGACAAGAAGATGATAAGACAAAAGAAAGCATGGAACCTCCAACAAGAGAACAACAAAAATAAGGCCCCAAACATGATGAGGAGATGCCTCTCCCCGAAGGACAAGAAGATATACCACCTCTACATGAGGAGAAGGAAGATAAAGAGGAGGATAAGCCTAAGGAAGAGATTGAAACCTACAGGAATCCGTAGCCTAAGGAGCCCATGCATGACGATGAACATGATGAAGAAGATAAAGAAGAGGAGGTTGATAGGAAGAAAGTCCCAAACAACGCCTGCCCACCAATTCCCCAATCAAGTGCCTAACATTCACCTATGACTCCGATGAAGAAGAGGGAGAAGACACTAGGGTGGAAAAGGAAACTTCCAAAGATAAGGAAATTGAAGTCATAAGGGATGAAGAAGAGGGTGGACATGGGTCACCCAAAGGAAAAGCTTAGATGCCCGAGTGGCTAGAAAAACAACTTGAGAAGATGGCTCCCACCCCGAGTGATCCAAGAGCAAGAATAGAGGCTATCTTAGCCTGAGCACAAATCAATACCAAGAAAGAGAAGAAGCCCAAAATAAGATCCAAGGTGACGATGGATGCTTCTAGATCCTAAACTGTGCAAGTAGCAACGCCAATGGTGGGAAAAGAGGGGGTAAGCTATAATGTTTCCACTATTGATTTAGGGACAGCTACCAGAGAGTAGAAAGTGGAGCACCTCCAGGATTTTGTTGCCATAGTAGTGCATTTGATACAACAAGACAAGATTTTGAAAGAAGAGCTTAAGGCACAAGTGGCTAATCTGACAGCCTACATCCAGTAGTGGTTTTCAATAGAGGAAATGCCTACCACATCTTTGGCCCCATTGCAATTGTTGTCAAAAGAACAAATAGACAAGCTCAAAAAGAGGAAGAACTTGGATAAGACCACGGAGAGTTGGTTCTGGTAGGTCTTGTACATAGGGAACATGGGCATCAATCATGTTGCGGGAACAAAAAACAAGTTCTTAGATCTACAAAGGACTCTTGAAAGCACAAGGAAACTTTTCACTAACTTCCCAAGGAGATACAACTCCACTTACCTGAAGATTGAGGATATTCTCAAACTACCAAGCATGACTTGGGAAAAGGAGCTTGCATTAAAGAAGGGTGACCACTCGCTAGTGGATGTATGGAAGCGTGATTTTGTGAACCGAAAGGAAAGGTTGAAGCAGGTGCTCAACAAAGTGGATCTAGACATTGAGTGGGATAAGGAAATTAGAGTCGATTGCATCTGGTACTTCAAACTAATGACAAGATATGATATGTTTTTCGTACAAATGGACCTAGAGAAGATAACGCCCCACTTCCAGAAGAAGATTAAGGATAGGATATCAGATGAGATTAATACTAATTTCATGAGCTTTGCTGCCCGAGCCTTCACCCAGTCAGATTTGTTCTGAGATCACACTGCTAAGTATGATGAAGATTGGGAAAAGCTCACCGAACAATCTAAAGAATGGAGTTATCAATTGTTGTGATCTGAAATCATAGATGTTGATAAGCTCTAGCCACTAATTCTAAAGTTCATGGAGTATGCTAATTTGAAGAAGCAAGAGGGCAACCCTATTATTGGTGAAGAATTCTTGACAGAGCAGATACAACAAAGAGAAACTAGCAAAAGACAAAATAGGGATAGGGACAAAGTTGTATTTTAAAATTTAATATATTGTGGGGTAGGTGGAACCCTAAATTGTAATGAATCTTAACCACACAATGCAAATTAATATTGGCCATTCATTCTACTTTTTGGACACTATAAATAGGGGGTATCCTCTCATTTTCAAGAGAGAGTTGAGTTGTTGTAATGACATGCTGCAAAAATTTTAATAGAAATACATTGACTATGGTACATTTCTGAGTCTCTCTACATGTTTCATGATTCATCTCCCATATTTAAATGTTCTAGTTAGATTTACATTGTTGTTTAGTTAGTTATAGCTTGCTTTGATAGATTTGGTGATGTTTTGTGGTTATGAAAATTTTTGTTGTGTAGATGCCTTCCTAGTCCATACTTTTTGTTGTTTGTTGTTGGTAGATAGCTGTGTAAAATTATTCTGGACTTAAATTCAAATTTATTCCATACTTTTATCTTTTTTCATGCATGCATATGGTGAACAAAAGATGAAATATCTGTAGGCCTTAGAAGATAGCACAAATTTCATGAGATTGTGAATTTTTTGGTTAAGTGAATTTTTTTTTGAAGGAAGTTATCCATAGCAGAACCTCCATGACCACTGTTCATGGTTAGTTGCAGATCCAGGAAACTTTCCTCTTCCCTACCCTTTTCCTTTTTTTTTTAAGAAATGACCTATGCTAAGGTTCATTGCACATAGTAATGCCAAAACTTAAGAAAAACATTGGAGTTCCATATTGTTGTTTGAACTTGCAGCAAAGTGCATATCAACTTCCATCCCAAGGAACTTCAATTCCCAAGATCCACTTCATTCTATCTAGTTTCGTAAGTCTGCCCTGTGATTACCAAAAAAAACATCACATCAAACATCAATTGAGGAATTCCATGCTAGTCATGACCTGACACCCGAGAGACCTTGGGGTGATTTTCAACAACTTGTTGGAGGTTTCCTTTCAAGAGAGGTAGTGCGCCTATGCACTACTTGTGTTGAGAAAGTGTGCAAAACATCGCATTAACAGAACTGGCACTAGAAGGAGGGTCAACCTAAGCTAGATCGAATTGGATCATTCTCCCTTAAAAGGTTTTAGAGAATTCTAAAGTCAACACCAAACAGAGGGGAACTTTAAGAGTTGCAGCCCCCCACAAGGGCTAAACAAACTAAGGGAGGAGACTCTACCTCTTCCTCTTTCTCCATCGCTTCCACTTCCCTTCCACCTTCACTTTCCTCTACCTTTCATTCAACATCCACCCAGCCACTCCAAACTGCCTTTAGGGCTCATTCCTCCGATAGCTAGGGAGTTGTCCCTGTCCCTGCCCTCCAAGTCCAAGGCATAGCCCAAATAGTCGTGGCCCAGGTGCAGCCCCAGGCTGTTGTTCTAAAGTAGGTGCAGCCCCAGATTGTTGTTCCTCAAGAATAGGTACCACCTCCACCACCTTGCATGGCTTGGTTAGCACAAAATCCCTCTCCATTACAATTCAATTCTTATCATGATATGCCTAAAAATCCTGAAAGCTTCTGCACGAAGTTCAATCCTCACGACCCACAGAGGACAGCTAAGGAGCACATCAGGATATTTCAGACGATGTTGAAAGACATGCAGATTAATCAAGAGGATGTAGCATGCAGAATTTTTCCCTACTCCTTGGGAGAGGAAGCTTTCTATTGGTGCGTCAACCTATCGACCAGCTCCATCACATCTTGGGACTTGCTGGTGAACACCTTCCTGCATAAATATAAGATTCCCATCAGCCCTTCAAAGTTGTACCAGCAATTTATGGCTATTTGTAGAGAAGTCAATGAGCCAATAGGTTCCTTCAATGATGGATTCCACTGGGCGTATTCGAGGTTGCAAACTCCTCATGCACTTAATGATGTTGTCGTTCTATCTATCTACTATAATTCCCTAGACAATCTCACCTCAGTGTTTGTGAAAAGAATGAATCATCCACCTACCAAGCTAGTAGATGCTTTTGTTGAGGCTATTAAGGCCAACACAGACTTGGGGAAAAATATTTCTGGCCCATTTCGTTCCTTGCGGTAGGTTGCTCATCCTATGCAGATTCAAAGGCTCAACTAGGTGCTCCAGCACCATACGCCACTGATGAATCGTGTGCCACACTTACCTATAGCTCCTCATCCAAGGTAGCCCATGAATCAGGCGCCTCCCGTGCCTCACTACTTACAGCCTCAACAATAGTAGACCTATTCTCAGGTTCCCCAGTAGCAGCAAGTGTATCAACAATAGCCCCAAGCACCCTTATACCTGCCAGGGCCAAAATTTCCTCCTACATAGCAGAACCAGCCTGTTGCCCCATCGGTTTTCCTTCAAAATCAAGTGTTGCAGCCAAACAACGTAGAGAAGGATCAATTAGATGAGCTGAAAGAAATGATCCAAAAAATGCCCACAAAGATGACACATTTGAGGAATCAGAACAACCAGTTGTAGGCTTCATAGCACAACATTCAAGCTAATCTACATAGGGACAATAGAGATAATCAAGATAACAGAGATGATCGACAAGCCAACACTTCTTTTGGACTGAATTATGACTGAGGGCAGAACTCAAATTAGAACTTTGAGAGGAGACCTTCCCAAAGATAGAACAGGATGTGGAATACAAGGCCCAACAATGGGGGTGTTCCTACCCCGCTGGACCAACCTGCTAGTATAGAAAAGACAACTAGTGGAGTCTGTCTTGCCGAAGCAGCTCTATTAGGGTGGTGCCGAATTCACAAAACTAGTAGACACTCCAAGTTGGACTGTCCCAAGTTCCTTACAGCAGTAGAAATTTTTCAAGTTGAAGTTCAAAATGTTGTGGACAATGTTGGATGTCAAGACATAGTCCCATCCAATCCATATGATTCTTATGTGCTTGTCGTCAACCAAGCCCCTTTCCCAAGAAGTGAAAGTAACAAGCCTAAGGATGAGACCTCCTCTACAAAGACCGAAGAGGTTAAAGAGGTAAGGAATGGTGAAGCCTTATCTCAATTATTTGATTCAGTAGATAATGGTCCTCTAAATGATTAAGAACCTCGCGAGGATGAAGTACACACGTTTCATCAAAGAGCCACACCCTATTATTTAAGGAATAGGAAAGCAAGGGGACCATTCACTACATCCACCCCACCTAATTACTTCACTACACCACCGGATCCAAACGCTAGCAACAATCTCGGTTTCCCTCATGTGCCCATTCAATATTTCAGTAAGGATAGGTCATTAAAACAACCTTATAATCAGTCACAAAATCAGGCTCAAGGCCAGCCCCAAAATTAGTCAAGTCAAATGCAAATTCAGTCTGCTAGCTCTTCCATAGGTAGGGCCTTTGAATCTGAAATTGAGCAAATGGGTGAGTACATCCCTGAGGATTTCAAGAAAGTTCAAATCAGCATGTCCGCCTTTGAGTTACTTAAGGTTCCTGCTATAAGGCATGCCTTCTTTAGGGTGATTAATAGAACCCCATCCTCTAAAGCAACGCAGGAAACATCAGCCAAAAGGGTTACCTTTGAGGAACCTAGATAGGAACCCGAGACACAAGAAACCATAGGGAAAAATAAGGATATTCCCTCAAATCAGGCCATGGGAGAACAACCCACAAAAGAATCCAATCAAAATAGCAGACAAAACATGAAGGATCAGTCCTCTAGGAAAACCAAGGATAGAACTGGTGATAAGAACAAGGCTCAAGTAGCTTAGATAGACACACCTACGGGCCTCTTCCAAGGAAAGTTTGAAACTCTGCCTTTCCTCACTACCATCTGAATATTTGGGAAGAATTTACACAACTGCCTGCTTGATTCAGGAGCGTCCGCTAATGTTATGCCCCTTACCATGCGTAAAGCTCTTGGAATTACTCCCACACCTTCAAGAAGGAAAGTGACCTAGCTAGATAAAATAGAGATCAACATCGTAGGAGAAATGAATCGGATCCCAATGCAGATAGTTGTAGATCCAAGGATACAACAAGTCATTGACATTCAAGTGGCCGCCATCCCCGATACCTACGGACTCATTCTTGGATGACACTTCACCAGGACGTTGAATGGATATGCTACAATGGATCATTCTCACTTGTGGTTTCCATGGAAAGGGATACCTAATCAGATTTGTATAGACCACGAGCCTTGTATGAAGTACATGATCATGGAGTACAACAATATCAATGAGGTTTTGTTTGTTGAGATGGAATTGGGGAATTATTGCCCCTTCACCTGTCCAGGGGAATTAGAACCTCAAGAAGAAGAATGTGTTGCAAAAGTACTCTTAGTGCAATGCAACCTTCCCACTAACCTCACTCACATGCCTCAAAGTATAGAGATAGTGGTAGAGTCAGATGATGAACCAGATGAAGACAGTGACTTGGGACTGCTAGGCAATTTCCAAGATTTCATAGAGAAGTGTGTACAAGACCAGCTCAACTTGGGCACCTAAATGAATTTCCTAGAGCTCTTGTTGGTAAACTAGTGCAGAGTTCACAATATCACCCACTCTGAGTTTGAATGTTGTCTATGCCAAACCGTGGTAGAACATGTCAAGGGATTAGCTACTCCTCAAAAGGGAATGCCAACAGAGCTTCATGTTGCTAATCGTATTGAATCAACACTTCATCCAAAGGTTGCAGAGACAAACACCAAGCCAAAACCCAATCAGGACATCGTTGGACCAGGAGTCAAGGAGCCTTCCAAGTTTTGGAAGCTTCAATTTGATGGATCTAAGTCAAAGTAAGGAGCTGGAGCCGGATTCGAACTCATCAGCCCCACGGGTAAGACCTTTTTTGCTGCCCATAGGTTGTAGTTTTATTGCACTAATAATGTAGCAGAGTATGAAGCCTTAGTGCATGGTCTTCTTATGGCCCTAAAGAAAAATTTCAAAATGCTACAATTCTTTGGTGATTCTGAGTTGGTAGTCAAACAGGTTAGAAAGTTGTATTCCTGCCACGACAAAAAACTTGCTAATTATAGACACAGGGTTTGGGATCTCTTAGAGGGTCTTGATGCTTTTAATATTCAGCTAATCCCACACACTCAAAATCACACATCTGATGCTTTGGCTCAAGCAGCCAGCACATTACAGCCACTATCCCTTTCTAGTCTTAAACACTTCATAGTTGAGCTGACATCTACTCCATCTATTCCAGATAATGTCACTCACTTTCAATTCTTCAATGATGATAAGCACATCCTCAAGTTCATCATGAGATCTAATGTCTTTTCCACCCAAATAATAGATGAAGCGGATCCCAAAGAAGTTGAACTAGAAATAGAAGGGGTTATCAACCTCAAGACTGACACCATCCCTAGAGGCATGGTTCAGTTGGAGCACATATTTGACTTGGACCAGATAAAAGACCAAGACCAACAGGCCAAGAAGGAATCCATTAGCAATCAATGTGATGTCCACAACCTCAGAACTATCGAGGAAACCAAGAATGTCTTTATTGGCAAGGTGTGTATTGCAGAAGAAAAGAAAGGGGTCATTGATTCCCTTCATAAGTACCATGATGTGGTTACATGGAGCTACAAAGATCTGAAAACCTACAATACCTCCATCATAATGCACACCATCCCTCTCAAGCCTAATGTGAATCCATTCCGACAAAGATAGCATCCCATAAAATACTTTGTTGGAGCCAATCATTTACAAAGAAGCGCAAAATTTGTTGGCAGCAAGGATTATCTTCCTAGTCTGGCATTCTACATGGGTGGCCAACTTGGTCCCTATTAGAAAAAAGAATGGTGAGATCAGGTTGTGCGTGGACTTCCATAATTTGAACCGAGCATCGGAAAAGGAAAATTATCTGGTGCCTTCATTGGATGAAGTATTGTATATTGTTAATGGGTCATAGATGATGTCCTTCCTCGACGGCTATTCAAGGTATAATCAAGTAATGGTGTAGTATGAATACTGCCATAAGATAGCATTCACCACTAAGTGGGGTACCTTCACCTACAGATGAATGCCCTTTGGGCTTATTAACATCGGCACAACCTTCCAATGTGCTATGTACATTGCATTCAAAGATCTGATTTGGAAGTGTATAATCATCTATATGGATGATCTGACGGTGTTTTCAAAGAAGCAGAGTGATCATGTCTTTGATCTGTGCAAATTCTTCCAAAGGTTCTAAGAGTTTGGTGTCTCCCTTAATCCTAAGAAGTGCATCTTTGGGGTTACTAAAGGGAAGCTGCTTTGACATGTTATCTCAAAGCAAGGCATCTCCATTGACCCAGAACACATTCAATCCTTGATGAAGATTCAGCTCCTGGGTAGCAAGAAAGAGATCAAATCTTTCTTTGGAAAGATTAACTTTGTGTGTAAGTTTATTACAGGTTTTGTTGAGATTGTCAAGCCCCTCAACACTATGCTAAAGCAAGATGCCAAGATCGAGTGGACTCCTGAAGAAAAGTAGTCATTTGAAGAAATTAAGCAAGCAATTGTTGAAGCACTCATGTTGGTCAGTCCAGACTATCTGAAGCCTTTCTACATCTATTTGTTCACTTCAGATCACTCATGCGCCAGCATTTTGACCAAGAAAGATGATGAGGGGAGGGAGCACCTGATTGCCTTTATCAGCGCTCCTTTGAAAGATGTTGAACTACGCTACCACAACATAGAAAAAAAAGCATACACCCTTGTTAGAGGAGTGAAGAAGTTCAAGAATTATATCTTACGTAATAAAGTGTTTTACATAGTTTTTGACCTAGCCGTGAAGACACTGCTTATGCAGAATGAATTAGGTGAATGAAGGGAAAAATGGGTCATGTTGCTACAAGAGTACGATATGGAAATCTATCCAATGAGATTGGTGAGAGGACAAGCACTTACCTGAACAATTGTTGAGGCAGTTGTCGATGTAGGTCTAGAATTCACAGTGCAGCAATACCAGCTGGAGGATGTTTCTCTGGGGGAGTGGTACAAAGACGTTGTTTATTACTTGTTGAATCACAAGTGCCCTTCCCACCTATAGGGAGTTCAGAAGCATGCTCTCCACTTGAAAATTAGTAGCTACATGCTACAAGGGTCCATATTTTATAAAAGGAATCATGAAGGTATCTACTTGAGATGCCTTGGTAGAGAGGAAGTAGATCTAGTCTTGAGGGAGTTCCATGACAAGTTCGGCATGGGTCATGGATCCAGACCATCCACCTCACATCAAATATTAAGAGCAAGATATTATTGGTTGATAGTCTTCAAAGATGCTCAAATCCATGTTCACTCCTGTCACACATGTCAGATCACTACTACCAAGGAGAAGAATGTTGTCCTGCTGTAACCTATTTTGGAGGTGAGACCGTTTGCATAGTGGGGTCTTGATTTCATTGGCCCGATAAGCCCACCATCATCTGTAGGACACAGGTACATTCTTATCACTACTTATTATTTCACTAGATGGATAGAATCAATCGCATGTAGACAATGCACAACTAAGGTAGTCACTAATTTTTTGGAAATTTTTATTTTAAATCGCTTCGGCTGCCCTTATGCATTGGTGTGTGACAATGGACCCGCATTTTCTTCGCTAAAATTTGTTTGCTAGGCTTTTGATTATGGGATAGCTCTTAAGTTCTCATCCAATTACTACCCCCAGTGCAATGGCCTTGTTGAGTCCACAAACAAGAATTTGATAACTGTGATTAAGAAACTACTAGATAGGAATCCCAAGGACCGGCACACCCAGCTTCATTTCACCCTTTGGGAAGATCGTACTTGTCACAAGGCTACCCTTGGTGATTCCCCATTTCATTTGGTTTACAGCTTAGAGCTTGTCTTTCTAATCCACCTAAAAATCTCCACTCTCTATTTTATCAATGACTTTTACGAAGGAGGAGACTGTAGAGAAGCTCGGTTAGCTGAGCTCTTGCACTTAGAAGAAGTACCAAACCGCATAATGGAAAAAATTTCCAAACACCAAGGCATAGTCAAACATTGGTTCGATCGGCGAGCCAAGATTAAGGCCTTCAGGATTTTCGATCTAGTCTTATGTTGGGACAAATCCCATGAAAAGAAAGGGGGACATAAAAAATTCGACAAGCTTTGGCTTGGCCCCTTTCAAATAGCTCAAATCCTGGGAGACACTGCTTTCTATTTAAAGACCCTTACTAGTGAGGATGTCTCATTGCCTATCAATGGGCAGCATTTGAAGCATTACTTCCAAGTCTGAGCTCGTGTAGAGCTATTCTTGTAAATACATGTACATAGGCTAGATTAGGTTGCCACTTTGCTTTGCATGCATTTTTCTATTTTGTGTTGTTTCATTCTACTCCTCCCCCAGCTATTTTGGCTTTGATGAGGAGCTCTTCATTCCTAATGCGATGTTCGTGCTCGTTCGACGAATGGTTCACTTTGCTATCCATCCTAAGTTTTATTTGGCTAAACATTCATTCTCAACTATTGGTCCATGATAGCTGCTTGGGAATGATTTCCTCATTTGAACTTTTCTCTAGAACTTGATCCTTGGTTGAATCCTTTTACATTCATCTCATATTTTGCACAAAATGCATGCTTAATTATTTCCAAAGGGTTGTACAATGGCTGCTATGATAACCTAGTGAGTGAAAAATCTCAAGTCCTCTCCAATGACCACTATGGCTCTCAAACCCATTGTAGGCTTTAGTGCTTACACAGTTGAGCAAAGAGATAAAGTGTGGAAAAGAAATATCGAAAGACAAGAAAAAAGAAAATTTTGAAATCAAGCAACCGTATGGGTGTGCGGATAACTCTACCGAGGCTATGGACGCCTGGTTGGCAGTAGAGCAATATTTGTGGGAACACAAAGACAACTCCACCGAGGCTATGGACACCTAGCTGGATGCAAGGCAATGTCCAGGTTACTTTTGGTGTTGGATGACGTAAGTAGCTTGCTTCGTTTGATTAACTGCTTCTTGTCATAGTTCCCGAGGGAAGGAATGAATTCACTACACACACACTTCTGAGGTATCTCATAGATTGACCCAACTAAGGACCTGGTTCTACCAGTTCACTCTTGGAAGTTGGCCCGTGGTTTGCAAAATAAGAGATTTTGGGTCCTGAATGAATACTTATCCTTAGAACACTCGAGATCATTTCACAATAGAGTCACCATTTGTTGTGCCCTCAACACACATGCCCTGTTCGAAATAGGGACCCTCTCTTTCCCTCACCTTGTTGGGTCATTTTGTTGTTGCCTTGTTTTGTGTGCCCCCATTTTGGTGCCCTAGATGGTCAGCATGCCTACAAAGTCTCACCTCAAGTTGACCATGTTTCATCCCCTCCAAATTTGTTGTCTTAGGTCCAAATGAAGTTCCTTTGGCAGTAGCCTTATGGCCCTCCAGGTCTGTCATGATGGGTTTCCCTCACCAAATTTCCATTATTCATTCATTGTTTCAAACATTCAAAGGCCTTCGCCTTCCCATGTCCCGAGACCCAACTCCTCGACCGCCATCCTCATGACTTATGTTGCAAATTGACCATCCTTCACTTATGTCAAGCCCAATCCACCGGACCTCTTTGCCCAGAACTCAGTTGTGAGTTTTCCCTTCCCTAACGGCCATGCTTCTTCGGAGTTCCACCTCTCAAACCTAGTGCCTCCTCTTTCCAGTGCTTTTCCACTTTAACATTTGAAGGGGCTATTGGCTTGAGTCCTTCTGGCCTCTGGGTTCTAAACCTATCGTTGTCATCTCAAAATTTGAACTTACCAACTCTTGAGCCTGTCATACTTGCATTAATAGGGTGTATTAAATGTCATTAGGAGTATAAATATTTGGCCCAACCTGTGATTTTCACATGTCAGGTTGGCCAAAAGAGTTCAGAGCGAGTTCAGAGAAGTCCACTGCTTTTGTCACTCGCCGCCCTCTTTCCCATTGCCCTCATTTGTTGATTCTTCATGGATTTAATAGCCTCCTTCACCGGGTTCTTGAGGTAGGTTTGCTATTCGCCCTTGCATGTTTTTTTTTGGTGATTCCACATTTAAACGATGAACAAAATAGGGTTAAAATGTATTCATTTGATAGAGGAAGGTTAGGCCTAAAAAATCCATGTGATAAAATTTCAAGAGAACCTTCAAATCATCATGAAACTAAATCTAGAACTTCCATGCCCTGGCATCGTTCTTCCCATAGAGAACCCGCACCCTTCGGACCCCAGCCTCCCCATCAACCGCTTAGTAAAACTTCAAGCTTGAATAACTTTGAAATGTGGGATGTCTCCTAGGGCTCACGACCTCGGATCTCCTTTGATGGGTCACCATTGGGACTTAACAAAATTTTGAACTCTCGGCCTCTATTCATACTTCCCAGGCCTGCTCCCATGGGATTCCTTCCCTGGGATGTCATGTAGTTTTCGCTATTTCAAATGGCATAATGGCCCCATCCACCTAAGCCTCGGGATCCACCTTGCCATTCACCACCCAAGCTAAACAAAATTAAATGCCACATCCTTGGTATCCTTCAGGTCCCGGTCCACGAAGTTCTATCTGCAAACCTCCATCCGCGGACCTCCGTCCCAACTTTGTCATTTCTCACGGCCATCAAATGACTGCCTTTCGCACACCAAGACCCAACCCCTTTGCAGTCATCAGGGTAAAACAATGAAACTTAAGTGCCTCTGCCTTCACCGGACCTGCTTCGTTGGGTTTTCGTTGTCGGGATTATGTCCCGTCTCTGTCGTTACAAAAGGAAAAACCAACCTGTCCTTTTGTTCCCTGAAGCCCCCTACTCTAATTGTCGGTAGATTTTTAATGAAGGAAACCTAAAAGCCGAACACAATGTTGGGTCTGTTCTACCAGGTCACTCCCACCAAAATTCTACATAGTGCACGCCATTTTCAAACAGCTATCCTCAAACGGCTTCCCAAGCCATTTGATCCACACACTTAAATGACTAAGGAGTACGCCATCCGTCTTTCAAACTCATGGGTCCTAGACCCCAGAACTCCGTCCTCAAAACTTTATTTCATCAGAGTCGCTCCAAATGGCTTCCCATCCTCATTACTCCAAGTGCCCCAATGATGATCCAAATGACCTCCAATCTGGAAACCATTCTCGACCCACGTGCTAAAATGGGACCCTCTCCTACATGAACCTTTCAAATCATCTTAATCTGAAGGTGGGACAAAACATACGGATTGCCCTGCTCTGTTCACCCTTCAAAACATCAATCCTGCTAGGGAAGTTTAGCCCCTAGGGCTCAGACTATCTGAATTCCCTTTAATAAATTGCTAATGACATCTTGAAGTAAATGTTTGATTTCATGAATGATGTGTTATCTAATTGGACTTCATCCAACAAGGATTTTGGCTAACATTTGTGTCTTCATGCTTGATTTTTCTCACCATGCCTTTGTGTGCAGAATATATGGAACTGGGTGCAAGACCCTCAGGGGTAGCCACAGAGAAAGACAAAGGAAAGAAAATAGGAAAATCTCCTTGTGGAAAAGAGGACAAGGATCAAATGAAGTACCAGTTCCAGGGGGACCTATTGCATTTAAAGGTCATCACAGATTGAAAGGAGATTACAGATACTAACATTGGGTACATCAACATTGATGAATTTAAACAAAGAGTCAGAATCAGCCCTAAGACCAAAAATGCCAGATTGATCAGAGGCAGTAGAATTGCCAAGGTTGCAGGCTTTCCTTCATCTCTTGTCATCCCTGAGCTAGTAATGGTTTGCAGGGCAGCATACCAGTCAAAAACTAGAACCATTGTAGACAAAGATGGGAACATTCTAGCTGACATGTCAGGTGAAGCAATAACGAAGACCTTTCACATCCCTACCTTTGGGGAGATGGAACTGCCAACCATAGAGGAATGTAAGGTGATGTGGGATCAGGACCCAACTAGATATAAGAAAATTATAAATTAGTATTGGCTCAAAGAGAAGTAGGGCAGCACTGCTAAGGTTCCCCAGGAGCTCTTCTGCAACAATTTCTATGAATATTATCATGACCTAGTGACTCTGCTAAGTAGAGTGATGGGCCTTCCCACCACTGCGTACTTCCAGGAGTGGATGGTTTACTTTTTTCAACAAATTCTTCGCAAAAAGGAGGATGATACCAAGCAGACCACATTCTACTGGGGAGGGATAATAAGTGATTACTTCCACCAGCAGTTCATGAATGTTAAAAAGACCTCCAAGTTCTATATGATGTCCTATCTAGTCTATTCTTTGGCCAAACAGAGGTAGTATAGCTATTTTTTCAAGGCTCTTGATGAAGAATCTAGTCGTGAACTAAAATTTTATGATAGATACCCTTAATTGCAATTCAGAAAATTCAAGAGGAATTATTGCAGGGTGATTGACACTTTCATAGGTCATATTATCAAGTTTCTTGGAGGTTATTTCGAAAGGAAAGTCTCCCACAGTGCTCGGGTTTTCCTCAAAAAATACGCCTTTCTGTTCATTTAGTACCTCAAATTCACATACATTTGCTCCCAAGGCTACACAGAAAGGTCGAACAAGTTGCCCCGGTATCCTAATGACTGGATTATATTGTTAGAACTCTCTCGAGAGCTATGGCATGTACATAATCTCCTTAGTAGCAAACATTTGGCAGGATCCCTTATCTCCTTTCTTTTGGCCAAGGGATGTATAAGCTGCAAACCTCTCAATGTGTTGGAAATTCAGAGAAGGAGTTGGTTGAATATCATTTCCAGCTTCATACCACCTATCCACGAGTGGACCCTTATAGGCATATAAGGAAAACACTTGGACCTAACTATGTCCATCTGTATCATGTTGAAAATTTCTATGCAAATTTCCAAGATGATAAGGAGGTGTGCATCAGACATTACATGTGAATGGCTGGCTAGTTTGTAAAAAAGGGTGAACTTGTTCCATGTACCTAATCAAGTTGAGGAAGATGAAAGCACAATTATGGATCCTAGGTACAATGCAGTCGCTAGCATGCCACTTTCATTGATGGACTAGGATGGGAAAGAGTTTGATGACCTCGATATCATAACTAAATCGATCGAGGCTCGTACAAGAGAATGGGTCAATGGGAAAGTTTCCCAACTCAAGCAACAAGTGGTCATCCTAACCTATCAAGGGCTCAAAAGTGAGCCTAATAAAATAGATGATGGAGTGGCTATAGCCTTGACAGGAGAAACATCCAAATCTCCTCCACTCACTAGCTCCAGAAAAAGAAAAGAAACTAAGGAGCAACAGCCTAACCCGAAGGTGTATGCAAGAAAGGTTGCGGAAGGTGAACCTTCCAAGAATCATAAAAGGTCAGGCAGTACTACTACAGTGCTTGTTATTCAAGAGGACCCACTCCATGAAGGAAAAGAAATGGAAACATATCAGCCAAAGTCTCCACCAGCTACTTCCATTGTTGTTTCCTCTCCCCCTATGTCTCAGGCCATGGTGGCTACCTCCCCGCCTGCAGTGGACATTTTGGTCCACCTTGCCTCTTCTTCACCAGCTGGGTCAATCATGGTGGTTGATTCTTCTTCTGCCACCACCTCTCCACTCTCCTCTGCCTCCATGTGTCCAGCCACATTGCTCTCACTGGCAACAGCAATGATTCCAATACCAACACTCTCACTTCTGGATGCTTTTTCCCGACACATGCAGACTGCTCCCTCAGAAATTTCTGAAGTATTACTAAATCCAGCCATCCAGGCTGCCCTGGCGCAAGTCCTCACCAGTGCTCCAATTTCAAAGCCTCCAACTTAGCCCCCGAAGATGAAGGCCATGATGGAAATATCAATAGAATGGGAAAGGCGAGAGATTGAAGGAGCAAAAGCATTGGAAGAGGAAGCAGATGAATACCATGAACATCCAGAACATCAACATTTGCAAATTGATATGGTAGTTCGCAAAGGAGAGTAGATAGGGTCTTCTAAGAGAAGTGAAGACAGGGACGCCGGTACTGAAATCTTACAAGCATTTGATCCTGACTTTGAGTAAGAGCTAGCCTGAAAACTAAACGATGTTGAAGAAGAAATAGAAAGATCACCTTCTGGAGAAAGAAGACAAGAAGATAAGACGAATGAAAGCATGGAACCTCCAATAGGTGAAAAACAAGAATAAGGCCCCAAACATGATGAGGAGATGCCTCTCCCTGAAGGGCAGGAAGAACATGAGAGAAAAGAACATGAAGATATACCACCTCTACATGAGGAGAAGGAAGATAAAGAGGAGGATAAGCCCAAGGAAGAGGCTGAAACCTACAGGAATCCGCAGCCTAAGGAGCCCAGGCATGAAGATGAACATAATGAAGAAGAGAAAGAAGAGGAGGCTGAGAGGGAAGAAAGTCCCAAAGAATTTCTACCCACCAAGTCCCTAATCAAGCACCTAACATTCACCCGAGACTTCGATGAAGAAGAGGGAGAAGACAGTAGGGTGGAGAAGGAAACTTCCAAAGATAAGGAAATTGAAGTAATGAGGGATGAAGAAGAGGGTGGATGTGGGTCACTCAAAGGAAAAGCTCATATGCTCGAATGGATGGAAAAGCAACTTGAGAAGAAGGCTCCCACCCTGAGTGATCCAAGAGTAAGACTGGAGGCTATCTTATCCTGATCACAAATCAGTACCAAGAAAGAGAAGAAGCCCAAAATCGTATCCAATGTGACGATGGATGCTTCTGGATCCCGAACTATTCAAGTAGCAATGCTAATGGTGGGAAAAGAGGGGGTAAGCTATAATGTTTCCACTATTGATTTAGGGATAGCTACTAGAGAGCAAAAAGTGGAGCACCTCCAGGAGTCTGTTGACATAGTAGTGCGTTTGATATAACAAGACAAGATTTCAAAAGAAGAGCTTAAGGCACATGTGGCTAATCTGATAGCCTACATCTAGTAGTGGTCTTGAACAGAGGAAATGCCTACCACATCTTCGGCCCCACCACAATTGTTGTCAATAGAATAAATAGACAAGCTCAAAAAGAGGAAGAACTTGGATAAGACCACGAAGAGTTGGTTCCAGTAGGTCTTGTATGTAGGGAACATGGGCATTAGTCATGTTGTGGGAATAGAAAACAAGTTCTTAGATCTACAAAGGACTCTTGAAAGCACAAGGAAACTTTTCACTGACTTCCCAAGGAGATACGACTCCACTTACCTAAAGATTGAGGCTATTCTCAAACTACCAAGCACGACTTGGTAAAAGGGGCTTGCATTTAAGAAGGGTGACCACTCACTAGTGGATGTATGGAAGCGTGATTTTGTGAACCGAAAGGAAAGGTTGGAGCAGGTGCTCAACAAAGTGGATCCAGACATTGAGTGGACTAAGGAAATCAGAGTCAATTACATTTGGTACTTGAAACTAATGATGGGATATGATATGCCTGTCGTACAGATGGACCCAGAGAAGACAAAGCCCCACTTCTAGAATAAGATTGAGGATGGGATATCGGATGAGATTACCACTGATTTCATGAGCTTTGCTGCCCGAGCCTTCACCCAGTCAAAGTTGTTCTGAGACCACACTGCTAAGTATGATGAAGATTGAGAAAAGCTTACCGAGCAATCCAAAGAATGGAGTTATCAAGTGTTGTGATCTGAAATCATAAACATTGATAAGCTCCAACCACTATTTTTGAAGTTCATGGAGTATGCTGATTTGAAAAAGTAAGAGGGAAACCCTATTATTGGTGAAGAATTCCTGATAGAGTAGCTACAGCAAAGAGAAATCAGCAAAAGACAAAATAGGGATAGGGACAAAGTTGTATTTTAAAATGTAATATATTGTGGGGTAGGTGGAACCCTAAATTGTAATGAATCTTGGCCACACAATGAAAATTAATCTTGGCCATTCATTCTACTTTTTGGACACTATAAATAGGGGGTCTCCTCTCATTTTCAAGAGAGTTGAGTTGTAATGACATGCTGCAGAAATTTTAATAGAAATACATTGACTTTGGTGCATTTCTGAGTCTCTCTACATGTTTCATGATTCATCTCCCATATTTAAATGTTATAGTTAGATTTACATTGTTGTTTAGTTAGTTATAGCTTGCTTTGATAGATTTGGTTATGTTGTTATGTGGTTATGAAAATTTCTACTATGTAAATGCCTTCCTAGTCCATACTTTTTGTTGTTTGTTGTTGGTAGATAGCTATGTAAAGTTAGTCTGGACTTAAATTCAAAGTTGTTCCATAATTTTATCTTTGTTCATGCATGCATATGGTGAATGAATGATGAAATATCTGCAGGCCTTAGAAGATAGCACAAATTTCATGAGACTATGAATTTTCTGATTAAGTGACATTTTGTTTGAAGAAAGTTGTCCATAGCAGAACCTTCATGATCATTGTTCATGGTTAGTTGCAGATCCATGAAAATTTCATCTTCCTTGCCATTTTCTTTTTTTTAAGAAATGATCTACGCTAAGGTTCATTGCACATTGTAAAGCCAAAACTTAAGAAAAATATTGGAATTCCAGATTGTTGGTTGAACCTGCAGCAAAGTGCATATCAACTTCCATCCCAAGGAACTTCAATTCCCATGATCCACTTTGTTCTATCCAGTTTTGTAAGTCTTCTCTATGATTACTAGCAAAATCACATCAAACATCAATTGAGGAATTCCATGCTAGTCATGACCTAACACCCAAGAGACCTTGGGGTGATTTTCAGCAACTTGTTGTTGGAGGTTTCCTTTCAAGAGAGGTAGTGCGCCTATGCACTACCTATGTTGAGAAAGTTTGCAAAACACCACATCAACACCTAGTATATCTATTGATGTATCCCTTGCTCCTATTAAAAATTTGAGTGTTGTTAGACTCTTTCAATGAGTATACCTCTGGGTTAGTGAAAAGACAAAACAAGAAGTTGAGGAGAAACTGGTAGAGAAAAGACTACTAGAATTGCAAGACAAGTGTGCTCTTGGACACTAAAATATTTAAAAGAATCTGGAAGTCATGAAGATTTGTGATTTAGAAGCAAATGTTGTTCTTGCTTATTGCTTGAAGTGGCCAGATGCCACTCATAACATTAAGGTTGTTATGGACTCCATTGAGTCTCAGTTGACTGTTGTCTCTGGTACTTACAGCCTATCCAAAGATAGAGATAGATCAACCTAGAATGCCATCACTGTGCATAAAGAAAAATTATTTGTCTTGCAGAAGCAAAAGGAAGAGATTATCAAAAAAAATTGATCAGTTGAGCGGCATTATAAGAGTGGAATAAACTCTGGTTGGAAATGATCTAGCAAGCACATGAAAGCTTGAGAAGATAAATTTGACTCTTGATACTTCAGATGGTGCAAAAGAAACTCTGGTAGAGTTGGAATCCCTAAACAAGATGTTGATTGTTGCCAAGGATAGCTGGGAGAATGGTAAATCTGTATGGGAAGGTATTCTAAAGGAGCTTCAAGGCTCACCATCCTCCAGTTGATACATGTTTCTTTTTTTTATTTCTTTTCATATTTTAGTTTCAATTATTGGGACACCCTTTTTCCTTGATGTCAAAGGGGGAGAGGTTTGAAGAAAAATGAAATGTTGGTGTTAGGGGGAGAAGTGTTGTAAATAAGGAGTTTTGTAAATATAAATTTTTGGCACATGTTGCCATCAATGAAAAACGGGGAGATTGTTGGAAAAATTAAGAAGAATATCTCATTTTGTTGTTTTGTGTTGTCATTGATTTCACCATGATATATGAGTTGCAATTGCAAGATCAATTCTAAATTTGTTCTAGTATTCTGGTCTGATATTTGAACTGATATAATGTTTATATCCTCTGGTATTTTGGTATACCCTCTAGTATTTTGGTTCACATTTGTTTGCTAGTGATTACTATTGCTTGTGGTTCTGGGAAATAACTTATGGATTCTAGAAGCATGTACATTCAATATTTTGCATACTTAGATGCTTGTATGGTGTATTGGTATTACTTTGTTTTGCGATTAGGTCTATCCTTGGCCGACCTAATGGATGTAGTCTGTAATGGTAAATTAAAATTTTGTTATGAGGACATATGTGTGACCTATTTTAGGTCCATGCTGACTTGATGTAGCATGTTGGATGTTTGAATTACTTTTTGGGAATATTTTGTGAAAGCTTGAAGCTAACAGTTGGTAGTTTTAGTAAATAAGAAGTGCATCTAATTAGGCCGACCTAATTGATGCTTGTGGTGAGATCAGATATATATATTGGATAGTTTTTGAAGATTGTGTGTGAGATGATTGTGTTGTAAATGTGAATGTGAAGAAGATCGAATATGATGAAGTGTGTCAAGTCAATTTAATAAGCTTCATTGAAACTGAATCTGCACTCACTAGGTGTACTTTATTAGTTCATTTTTGGTTGTAAGCAATTTTTTCATTATAATTTTGTAGGCGGTGAGCCTTTGTATTTGGACAGTGAGTCCTGGCAGTGAGCCACCCAATTTTTGTAATATCTTATAACCGATTATACTATATTGTGAGCTAACACTCACCGTGGTTTTTCCCATTTTGGGTTTTCCACGTAAAAAATCCTAGTGTTCATGTTTTTTGTGATCTCATGCTCTATTAATGCTTTTACTTATCTTTGTTGTTGTATGCATTGGAATAATTGGATGGTATCTAATCAGAAAATTTAAGATATTGATTCAGGCCCCCTCTCAGTATCTTGGACATTCAACAAATGTAATGAAGGTCAAGCCTCTACTTCACATGGAGGAGAAAGAAGAGCTCAATTGGTGCAAGAAGATGACAATGAGAGTGTAAACTCTCCATCACAACATTCTACTCCAGAGGTTGGTGAATCACTAATGGTAAGAAGAACTCTCATCAAGGCATCAGTAGAGAAGGAGCCACCACAAAGGAGAGCTCTCTTCAAGACAACTTGTAAGTGCTTGGGTAAGGCATGTAAAGTTGTAATTGATTTAGGAAGTACAGATAACATGGTTTCAGTTGAGATGGTTGAAAAACTCAAGTTTCCTAGAATACCACATGCTACTCCTTATAAAGTCTCTTGGTTGAATGAGGGTCAATATGTTTTGGTGAATGAACAAATTCGAGTGGAGTTCAATATAGGAGAGTATAAGGACAGAATTTTATGTGATATATTACCTATGGATGTGTGCCATTTGTTGATAGGGAGGCCTTGGAAATTTGATAGGCATGTTATGTATGATGGAAGGAGGAATACCTATGAGATAGAAAAAGATGGGATCTCTTATACTTTCACACCATTGAAAGAGGAGGATAAAGGGCAAACCATGAAACCTAATTGTAGACACTAAAAATTGTCCTTCACCTATGAACCCACCTTTTCATATCAATTCCTCCTTCTACTTGCATAATTAAATAATTTTAATTATTTAATTATCTTTTAAGGTCAATTCCTCTATTAATTAAATAATTCTTAATTATTTAATTAATTCATTTCTATTTTTATTCTTTCTTGATTAATTAGATAAATTTTATTTATTTAATTACGTCACTAATTAGCCCCTTCCTTTCTATAATTAAACAAATGCTTATTTATTTAATTATTGTCATTTTTTTACTATAATTAAATAATTATTTAATTATTCATTATCCTCTTCTTCTATAATTGAATAAATTTTATTTATTTAATAATTTACTAATTTGTCATTTTCATCCATTTTAAAATTAAATTATTATTTAATTTAAAAGTCAACATGTCACGTGTCTTTTATGATTAAATAATGCTTTTATTATTTAATTATTCACCTTCCCTCCCAAATTAAATAATTGTATAATTATTTAATTTTCTCCAACAACCTCTTTTTCTATGCCAACCTCATTATTTGTGTCATTCTTATCTTCTCTTGTCTCATTCATTTTCCTCCCTTAATTGAATTATCTTATAATTCAATCTTGGCCATTAATCCTTATCATTGCCCTAATTTTTCCCTAACCCTATTTCATACTACAACTTTTAATCTTGGTCATTAATTAAGACATCTTGTTGACATCCAATCTCAACCATCAATCAAAATCAAACATTTCCTATAAATCAATCCTCTCATAAGCCATTTGGGAGTTGATTCTTCAAGTATCTTTAAGCTACCAAAATCATTCTTGAATCATTCATCCATTTCTCTATTATCATTCATCTATCATCTCCATCTCAATGCTATGTTGCTAAATTGAGCAACCAACATATCAAATCAATCAACCAATTCATTCATCATTGCGTCTATTTGAGGTATTGAAGATTTGGATGAGGTAATGCATGTTATTGTTTTATCATTTTTTATTTTATCCAAATTTTTCATATACATTTTGGTGAACCCGATGTGAACCCCCTAACTGATTTTTAGCTCAATATTTTGACAAATTTTGATGAATTTTGGAGTTGGATCTTTTTTGTTGCAGGTTTTGTTAGCTTTTTGTTGCAAATTTTGCATCATTTTGGGACAAAACCCAAGTTTTCAAAGATTTGACCATATCTCTCAAACGGCTACATATTTTCTCACAAAAACATTTTTGCAGGTTGGAGACAATATCAAGAGCTTCCAGTTCAAAAATCAGATTTTTTTGAGTTGTTTTTAATTTTTTATAATTTTTTTGTTATTTTTAATGGGTGATCCCACAATAATGGGTTACAATTTTTGGCTAAACTTGACATTCAAATCAGGAATTTTCACCAGACATTCACTTTCTTACACCTATAGCAACTAAACCATTAAGGTTTTGAAGATGAATCAAACTAGTTATTTGTTAGATATTTTGTGTAGATTCTAATTATATTTTTTTTTTTAAATAAAAAAATAAATTGTGAATCATTTTATGTAATTTTTAATAACTTATTTTTTCTACTAATCAACATTTTTAAAAAGTGATGTTTACTTCAGCCCACGTAACTTTTTTTATAGATAGGATACAATTCTAATTTTTAAAATACAATTTTTTCACACCAATATCTAGGGAATGCATATTTTTTAATAATTTTTTCTTACATATATTTTTTTTAATTAATTTTCCAAGTCAACATAATTATAATTTGGACAGAGGTGTACTTCGGCCCGCATAACTTTTTTTGTGTTCATTTGAATTAACTTATTCTTTTTTGGTTGGAATAAGGACATCAATACCTAATGCACATGTATGTTTTAGAATTTTTTTCTGTATTTTTCTATTTTTTCGTATGTGTGAAAAAAAGAACTTGATGTTCATTGAAAATACTACATTCACAAGAACTAAAAAATAAATATAATAATCAAATTAAACATATTTAAAATTATACTTTTTGGGAAGCTTATAATAAGGGTTGTGGGCTTACAAAACATAAATTTTAAATGAATTCATTTGATCACCCAAAAAGTAAATCAAAAGTGGTTTTTTATCAGCATTTTGATAGGTGTACAGGAGACTCGATTATAGGTATGGTGTAAATCTAACAACGTTCTATCCAAGGGGGTTTGATCAATCCTTCTTTAATTAAAATAATTTAAATTGAACCTTTAAAGTCATAAATCATTGTATTTTCTAAAAATATGTGATTTCAGGCAAAAAATCAGGATGTCCCAAAAAGTGTAACCCATTATTGTGGTAGCACCCTAATGAAAAATAAATTTTGAGATAAAATTAGAGAATTTTTTGGATTTCTTTACATTTCTGAAAATCTCTCTGAATTCTAGTAGGGGTATGTTCTTTATGTTTTTAATTTGGATGAAAAATAATTAGACAAAAAAAAAAGATCTTTGAAAGTTAGGGTTTTACAAAGATTTGCTTATATCTCACAAATGGTTGTAGATCTTTTCACAAAAAAAATTCTGCAAATTTGGGATGTTGTTAGGCACCTTCAGTTCAAAAATAAGAATTTTTGGACTTGGTTTGAATTTTTTATATTTTTTTAATGATTTTTCATAAAATATAATGTTGGGTGCAAAACAGCAAATATTTCAGATTTCTTTACATTTTTGGAAAGCTCTAGAAATTTTAGTAAGGGTTTGTTCTCTATTTTTTTAATTTTTGATGCAAAAAACATTTCCAAAAATCATATTTTTCTTGACTAGCTAACCCTCTAATATTAGTGATCGATTATCTTGTTAGAGTTTTGGCTTTGTTGTTGGTTTTGTGAATGTGCAAAAAAAATAAACACTTCAAAGGACAAATTGGATTGAGTGGACAAAAAAATTGGAGCTAAATAAATTCTAGGTGCACACATTCCATCTTTCATCTCTAATCATTGCTTGTTAACACACTTCAATTTGGGGCTTAAAAAGAACAACTTGTTTGATCACACATTTGGATTTTGGGGTCTAAAATCAATCTTGTTTGTTGTCACGTCATTGAAATTGGGCTTAAAAATAAAAATTGTCTTCCATCACACATTTTGGCTTTGGTTTAAAAAGAACAAGTGTTTCCATTGTTTGCTTACACACATTTTGATTTTCTAAAGGGAAATTAACAACTGCAAGTGTGAATCAAGTGTGTGTGTCCTCCAAAACACCTCACTTGGTTTGCTTTTGTCATACCCTTCTTAGGAGGCTTGCTTGGAGCACACACCCCTCCAAGGGACAACCTCAATCAAGGTGTGAATCCAAAGACACGCCTCTTTGGGAGTTGAAATCTTGTCACTCTTGGCTAAGCCCCAAAGAACTTTATACCTTTGGGAAGTGAAGGTGAAGGGTGGGTTACCCCTTTCTCCCGGTTGTGTGGCAATATTTTACTTTCAAACCATCCTTATTCAACCTTGTGCATCCTAGCTTAAGACCTAATCGTCCATACCCACTTGAATAACTTTAGACTTGTTGTTGTGTATTCAAGTGTTTGCTTAATCATAACATTTAATCTCGAAAGAAAAATTTATCATTGTGTTTGGTGTGTGTGTTCATGCATTTACATGTGAGATCTTTTGTTTGATATTTCCCAAGTTAAACTTCCAATAAATATTTTCCACATCATCCAAATCATACAATCTTGTCATTCCACATCATATCCTAATCATCATCATCATCTCTTTAATCCAATCAACATCATTTTACACCATGCCAACATTAGAAGACCTAGTACCCCAATTCCAAAACCTCCTCCAATCACTTTATCAAGCACCACAACCCTTAGACCAACAAATTATACATGGGCTCCAAGGCCTCATCCAACAATTTCAACTTCAAACAAACCAATCACCTCAAATGCAACAACTCATAGCACAAGCCCAATACCTCATGGCCACTTGTCAAATCCAACAAGCACAACATCAATTCCAATCACCACATCAAAAAATTTCACGTCAATCCTATGTGTCACCTATATCATCATATCAACCTCATCCATCCACATATCATGTTTTCCCTTCATCAACCTATCACACCTCTTCTAATGTTAACCCTTATCCATATCAATCCACATTTCATCAACCATTATCCTATGCAACCCCTCCATCATTATCATAACAACAAATCACACCACAACATATCCTAACACCATTGCAACCTCAACACATTCAACCACAATCCTATGTGTCACCTTCATCTTCATTCCAACCAAACCCACCTACCTATCATGTCAATGCCACATCAACATATCCACCCATGTCACAACAAGAACATAGGAGCCCATGTCCGCCTTGGCAAAAAAATAAAGAGCCTTTTGATTCTCATGTTCCATTTGACAAGTGGAACACCAATCTAGTTCATGCACCTTATAACTTTATCATACCACCATCCAATCAAATTCCTATCCCTAGGCCACCATATCCTAGTCCTAATCCTAAGCCTATAACACCATCCACTATCATTGTCCATCCACTATATTATCCATCTACCCATACACTTGCAAAGGATGTGATCCAATGGCTACTAGAACATAATAGACCATCCCCATGTCAATCACCCATTAATGAGCTTACCCAAGAACCTTTGAATTCCATGCCTATTCCTCCAACCCCATCATGTAGTCTCCCCCTTGAGCCCATTCAAGAGTCACACCCTCCCACTTCCATTCAAGCAAGCCAAGAGTTATGTCAAGAGCATTATCCTAAGCATGAGGAAACATTAACCTCTCATTCTAATCAAGATCTAGGCTCATCTAATGATCCCACTTATAACATACTTGGTCCTATTTATTATCAAGCTCCCCTCTATGATCTTACCTATGATCAAGAAGGCCATGATGATCCTCTTAGCCAACTCTATGCATTCCATGGTCAAGATCCTATCACTTCACCTATCCATGAGCAAGAAACCTCCATTTCTCCTATCCACCCCCTACCTAGCCCTATCCATGATCCATCAACATCCACTTCCCTTGATGAGACATATGCCTCCCAAGCACACATAGAAGATCAAAAAAATACCTTGGATCTAAGTGAACACAATGTTAATCAAGATCCTAATGATCCTCCATCACCCACCATTGATCCCATTTCAATTCCTCCATCATATCCTATTGGTCTTTCCACCCTCATTCATGAATGTTCCTCCTCAGAACAACAACAACCATTATCTTCCCTTGCTTCATTTTCCCCATCCAATAAGGAACTTGTGTCTAGTGTTCCACCTACACCTAGTCCCATTGTCCATTGCATACTCCAAAACATAAATCACCAAGGTAAAGGTCTAGACCTTCATGAACAAGGTATTTTGGAGCCCATCCATTTCAAAGTCCCTCCACACTCTTATGGCCTTGGATATACACCCCAAGGACACCAATCTCAAGATGTTGGTACTTCCTCCATGCCTCCTAAGTCCACTTTCCATCATAAATACTATCATATGCCTAAAACATATGTTTCCATCCTTCCTTGATGACAATGTAGGAGCACAAACAACTTCACCAAACTCAACTTGACAAGAACACAACCAAAACTTGCTTGTTCTTGCAACTAGGACTCACCTTTCCTACACAAAACTCATGTTTCATAATACCAAACTGAGATTAAGGCATAGAAATTATTGTAGAATCTCAAAACACCTTAAGCAACTTTAAAATGATTAACCCAAACCCTTTCACCAACTTGAACAACTCAAACATAAGAACTTTCAAAAATGGATTGTCCTAATCAGCCACTATGCCCATTGGACCACATAAATAATCAACACCAACTTCCAAGGCCCATTTCTCTTTCCCAATGAAATCAACATGTATAAATATTATTTCACAACATTATTATACCATATCCTGCATTTAATTCAAGACATTTCAACAAACACCCATTCAAACCCTTCATTTTTTGTTCCAAAATGTGATTGTCATAAGACTGTCATAATAGGACAGAAACAAGAATAGGCTCAATAATCTATAATCTCACCAAACCCTATCAAGAAAATACTCACAATACACCAAAGAACCTTTTAAATAAATACAACTCATGAAGGATTCAAAAACCATGATCAAAACTCATAAAACCTCACTATACATAGTTTTTACTAGTCTTTTACACATTTTTCAGACCTAGGGCTTTGTAGAAACTGCCCAAAACCAAACCTTCAGACTCTGAAACTTTGAAATATTTTATAACACATATAAAACTCCTATACCAATTTACAGGAGATTTCATTGGTTAGATTTGAAGAAACATAATTTAGAATGCGTATTGTTACCCTGCATCAAGGTTTATACCCGCCTATGATAAATTGCTCATAACTTTTACAAAATTGAATGGATTTAAATGAAATCAAATGAAAAATGAAATATATTCATAGGGAATCAATATAAAATGGAGGAGAGGTGGATTCTTGCATAGAAAATGGTCGTACAATGGCCTGAAACCAAGAAATTGCAGATAAAATATAGAAAAACAGGGGATTTCATTGATTTATTCACTCATACATCATCCTCCAACCTTCCTCGAAATTGGAGAGGCTTAAAAATTATTTAAATAACCAAAACCACCACCTAAAACTAATTATTCAACTACCTAACCCTTGGCATTCCATGATTTTACATTTTTTGTATTTTTGCAATGTTGCTTTGACAACAATTTGTCAAATTTTGCAACTTTTACACTTTAGACCCATTGACTCAAAAACAACTATAAATGACCTAAAACAAGCTTATTATGGTCATTTATACCTTATTACAACATGAGATCATTATTTTTAAATCAAAACCTAGAAGTTGCCTCATGGAGGCATGTTCATGCAAGGGTGCACCTGCACCATTCCTCCATCATCCTACAAATGTCAAAATCATGTGACCATACACCTTCCACCATCCAATTTTACACCATTACTTCCAACTCCTAATATCCCTCCATCCACTTTACCACCATTACTCCCAACACCTAATATCCCTACCATTCAATCCTCGTATCCATTTATCCATAAATACCCTAACATTCCTAATCATGACCAACAAATTCCCACATTGTATAAACATGAAGCTTCCACTAATCCACCTATCCCATGGGATTAAAAAGAAATAATTTCAATGCCTCTACCTATAAAGTAAAAAATCCTAAAAATCCTAATGCCTTAGGGTATCAATGCAAAGAGTCAAAGCAAAATACATTCAAAGAGTTATATAAGCCCATACCTCCAAAAGTAAAGGCCAAAACTAAAATGGTTTGGGTCCCTAAGAAAGATGAAACCAATTCAAATGAGGCATCTACATCACAAAAATCCCAACCATCCCTTTTTATCCAAAATGCACATTCTATTCAAAAATTACAAAAAGCCCACAAGCCAAACAAAAATCATAAAAATCTAAGTCTATGTGGGTACCAAAATCACTACATCCACCACCTCCTAAGAAAACATCTCCATTGCTTCCTACACCCCTTCCACATCAAAATATTCAACATTTATCAGAGTGTGTGCAACCATTGGTCATGGTTCCCTTCCATCTCACAACAATTCCACATACCTCCATCTCCTCACCCTTCACTCATTATCCTACATATCTCCCCCACCACCTTCCTATGGTCCATGATTTTGGCTAAGCCTCCCCATTCATCTTTTTCATACACCCCATATAATCCCTATCATCTTCCCTACACAATTTGTATCATAATCCACTATTTTCCTCCATAATCCACATCATAATCCATTATCTACCTAACCCATCTCCCTCTCATGCACTCCCTTACCAACATCTATGAGCATAATGACATTTGACATGGCCCATGCAATGACATCCATCTCTACTGGGACTACCACCTTTCATCAAACTAGACACTTGAGTTACTCCTATCCATATTCCCCTTCTCCTATCCAAAAAGTAAAAAAGTCAAAAAAAAAAAAACAAAAGAAAAAAAAGTAAAGAAAAATCCCTTCGTCCAATGGTGAAAACCTGGTAAATAGGCACCCTAGATAAGAACCATGATGAAAACCTAGTAAATAGGCATCATGTGTAGTTTGATCTTCTATGTCACTTACACTTGGGGGTACAATGTCTTATCTATCCAACCTATCATTTTTCATGTCATATCATTTCCATCCTACCTACCATCTTTAGCCATCATACATACCTATAATATTGAGTCCACTTATCCACCCTTCTCCTTTTGATCTTGATGAAAATATAGGGGAAAAGTGTTGAAACATGCTTTGGATATCTTTTGATAAACCTCATCCTTCCAAACAAGCCTATCATTATCCTATTGTCATAAGCTTTGTCATGAAAAATCCTAAGTCTTGTACATAAAATGGGCATGTTATTCTTATGTGACATAGTCTTTGGAGATCACATATTTTCTCTCTTATGATGCATACATCTATTCCATTCACTATGACCTATCCTTTTTATCCATCCATCTATCATGAGCCTTTTATCCCTTATCCTATCACCCACCCTTCCATTCATCAATCCCATCTATCTCCTTGCACCTAAACTTGGTTTCCCCTTGTCATTGGTATCTAGCACAAAGGCTACCCAAATTTTCATCCATTGACACCTCAAAACATTTCAAAAATTCAAAAAAAATCAAAACATTTCAAAAATCCAAAAAAAATCAAAATATTTCAAAAATCCAAAAAATCAAAACATTTCAAAAATCCAAAAAATAAAACATTTCAAAATACAAAATATCAAAATATCCCCAAAAATACAAAAAAAATGGAAAAAGGTCATAAAAAAGACAAAAAAAATCAAATATCCATAAAAAAATCCAAGCAATAAATCAAACCAAATCATTTCTTCCAATCAATTCTTCAAAACAGTTCAATGCATCAATTCAACTCCTTCAAATCAATCTTCAAATTATCAATCAAACAATCCTCTAACCAAATGGCTCCAATCTAAATTATTCCAATCACCTCAATTCTTGTATTCAACTCATCACATCCTGTCATCCAATCAAATCATCATATCATTCCAAACCACTTCAAATCAAATCAATTGAATCAATCCAAGAAATAATCCAAATGCAAGGCAATCCTTAATCCATACCAATCAAGTCGATCAATCTTGCCAAATTATCCAAACACATCCTTTGGTCTTGATCCTAATCTTGTTGTAAACCCAATCAATCAAAGTCAATCATTCAATTATCAATCATCCTTGTGTTGATCTAGGGATATTTCATTCCCCATAATGACAACACTATCATCATCAATCAATCAATCAATCAATTACTCATCAGTTTGTAGCTTGACAAGGGAAATACCTTTTTTTTTGTATCACTTGTGCATGCTTTGCTTGCTTGCTTGTGTGTGTTATCATTTTTATCTTGCATATGTATCAAATCTGAATTATTCTAGCTAATATTCATATCTTGTATCTAGACAAGGTTGTATTGCACTGGGGCACGAGACACATTGTCACCTTGGTCCTTATACCTTGGTGCATCATGTCTAGTGTTACATCAAATATCATGGTTGTTCACTTTCTTGTAGCATAATGTATCATTCATCTCCTTCATCCACTTCCTATCTTGCATCATTCATCTTGTCCCTCCTTATCATTTAATTTCAAGAGCATACCCGTGTTTGTCCAACCCACCTATCCTCTCGAGGGGGCATCATCATCCTATTCGTATATCATCACCATCCCACTCTTATTTCATCATCATCCTATCTTTCTATCATCATCATTTTCCTCTATCCATACCTTAGCTTCTTTGAAATGATGTTACTCGACACAAATCTCATCATCTCGAACATCATCTCAAAGAGGGGCAAAATGTAGACACTGAAAATTGTCCTTCGCCTATGAACCCACCTTTTCATATCAATTCCTCCTACTTGTATAATTAAATAATTGTAATTATTTAATTATCTTTTAAGGTCAGTTCCTCTATTAATTAAATAATTCTTAATTATTTAATTAATTCATTTCTATCTTTATTCTTTCCTGATTAATTAAATAAATTTTAATTATTTACTTACGTCACTAATTAGCCCCTTCCTTTCTATAATTAAATAAATGCTTATTTATTTAATTATTGTCATTTTTTTTACTATAATTAAATAATTATTTAATTATTATCCTCTTCTTCTATAATTGAATAAATTTTATTTATTTAATTATTTACTAATTTGTCATTTTCATCCACTTTTGAATTAAATTATTATTTAATTTAAAAGTCAACATGTCACATGTCTTTTATTATTAAATAATGATTTTATTATTTAATTATTCACCTTCCCTCCCAAATTAAATAATTTTATAATTATTGAATTTTCTCCAACAACCTCTTTTTCTATGCCAACCTCATTATCTGTGCCATTCTTATCTTCTCTTGTCTCATTCATTTTCCACCCTTGATTGAATTATTTTATAATTCAATCTTGGCCATTAATCCTTATCATTGCCCTAATTTTTCCCTAACCCTATTTCATACTATAACTTTTAATCTTGGCCATTGATTAAGACATCTTGTTGACATCCAATCTCAACCATCAATCAAAATCAAACCTTTCCTATAAATCAATCCTCTCATAAGCCATTTGGGGGTTGATTCTTCAAGTATCCTTATGCTGCCAAAATCATTCTTGAATCATTCATATGTTTGTATCTATTATAATTCATCTATCATCTCCATCTCAATGTTATGTTGTTGAATTGAGCAACCAACATATCAAATCAATCAACTAATTCATTCATCATTTCGTCTATTTGAAGTATTGAAGATTTGGATGAGGTAATGCATGTTATTGTTTTATCATTTTTTTATTTTATCCAAATTTTTCATATACACTAATGTGATGATGGTAGGAAGGAAAGAGTTCATCAAAGTCGAAGAAGAGAAGCACATGGATTTTGCAGCCACTTCTAAATTTGAAGATACTATGACGGCATAAATAAAGAATGGTTTGGTTTTGGAAATCCAAGGTTGGCTTAAGGCGTATGTTGCTATGAGGATAGAAGATGTGTTCCATTTGTTGCTTTCAAAAGGGGATTTTGGTCATTCTAATTCTTCCATACCGAAGGTTAATATATCTGACCAAGCAGCAATTGCAGGGATACAATATCAGATAGAAAATATGGGAAACAAAGGTGAAGAGATCAAAGGTAAACTATAAGAGAATGTAGACAAGTCTAAGCACACAATTGAAGAAAAAAATAAGAAGGTTCCTTGAAAGGATGGAGGAGGTAAGGTAGTAGGTAAGGAGGAAGATTCCACAACATTCTCAGATGAAGCACAGGTCCAAGATCATCTATCAAGTAAGCCTCTGAAGTTGAAGCATATCCTAGGTGCCAAAGAATTCACAAAGACAAGGGATGATGCATATTTCCAATTTTTGGTCCATTGGAAAGGTTTACTAGATGTAAATGGCACTTGGAGGTCAAATAATGGCATGAAAAAGCATCAATCTATTGTGCAACACTTTCCTCAAGGGGACTTGAGTTCATTTTGTCTGGGGAGTATGGTGCAGGGCACCATAGGTCTTAATGTGGGAAAAGTATCTAAATGTTAGTATTTTGATTTAGTTGAGTCATTTTTCTTATAATAAGGTCTTTAATACCATCTCTCATGTTTTTAAGTGGTTAGGAATCATTTTTGGAGTCCATTTTGTAAATATGGTGAAAGTTGCAAAAAGTTGCCAAGCAACTTTTGAATTTTTGCATTTTTGTCTTTTTAGGGAAGTTGAATGGTTAGACTTTCAAAAGACAGTTGTAAATGGTTAGTTTTGGTTTGGAAGGGCTGAAATAAGCCTTGTAGAGTTGAATACAAGGTTTTGGTGGTGATTTTGAAGTTGCAACATCAATAAAACATTGTTTTATGCATTTTTTCATTGGTTTTTGCTGCTACACTTGGTGGTACGGCCTGGAAGTGTTCATTTTTTATTGGAGTTCATGGATAATTGAATCCTTTTCCTTCTACACTTTTTTTCACTTTATTTCATCAGGTTTTGAGAAAGTTAGAGTAGATTTACTAAAAAATGGTTTAAAACCCTCACTAGGTGTGCATTGATTGGAAAAAATGAATTCCTCTCCATTCCATCAATGAATTGGCCTCAAAATCGGTGGAATGGATGTAGTTAGGGTATTTTTTCTGTTCATAATGATTTCAAGAGTAGGGGTTGAAGATTGTCAAATATTTGTTGATGCCCTAGGCTGAAAACCACTTGTTTTAGGCAAATAAGATGCATAAAAGTTAGGGTTTTTAGGAAAGCTCTTGGGAAATGTTTTGTAATGGTTGAAAATGTTTAGGTAGGATATTTGTGACATTTCTGAGCTATTTTCATGTATTTTTTAGGTTAGATTTGTGAAAACCTAGTTGTGTGCCATTCAAACAAGCCTAATTAGGCCCCTTTTAAAGCGTAGCAGCAGAAATGTCAAGGTTGTGTTCCAAAACACCCCCACCTAAAATTGATATATGTTGTTAAAGAGGATAATGTGTATCCAAAACAGTTTTTATTTCATTTTTTTGAGTTGATTTCTTCAAATTATGTCAAAAATACCCCATTTGTTGTCCTACAAAGCCTAGTTGCAATTTGTGAGGAAAATCACTTTATTTGAGTTGTTAAGACTTTGGAAAATAGTTGTTTGAGTTAGTTTTGATTGTGAGATCCCCTGCTCTACATCATTCATCTATGTCTATAGTTTCTTTTCATAATTTCCTTAATAACCTTTCCCCTCTAGACTGATTTAGGTTTTGTATTTTGTCACTCCTTGACTGCAAATCCATATTCTTATAGTAGTTTTATGCTCAATCATAGTTAAAGACATCATGTTCTATACTACCACAAAATCCGTAAGGCTTCCTTTTGTCTTCCCAACACTATGTCATGAAGTGTTCCGGTTTACCACATTTAAAGCATGGGGAATCACTCTACTTTCTTCTTCCTTTGCCTTTGCCTCTATCTCCATGAAATTGTCCTTAGTCATTATAAGTATCTTGGTTTGATTATTTTTGTATAGAGTTGATATTTTTATGATTTTCCCATGGTGGTATCTTATATCCATGATCTTGTTGGTATATTGGCAATTCTTCTAATCCTTTAATGTATGTCATTGTTTGTTGGTCCTTATTACTCATTACGATGGAATATTCTCTTAACCAAA
Source organism: Sequoia sempervirens (assembly GCA_007258455.2). Lineage (NCBI taxonomy): Eukaryota > Viridiplantae > Streptophyta > Pinopsida > Cupressales > Cupressaceae > Sequoia > Sequoia sempervirens. The sequence continues at coordinate 7,356,598 of VDFB02256132.1, forward strand.
ATAACTGTGAGGGACAAGCTTTGGTATCATGGTCATCCCACTCTCCACAAGTGTTTTAATAGACTTATTTTATCTTTTTAGTTTGTGTTAGTAGTTCTACTCATAATGCATTGGCTTTCTTTCTCCTACATCCTTAGGGACCTCATTTTTTATGTAGTCTTCTCTATCATAGTAAGTACACCAGATATTGGGTCTTGGTGAAAACATCTCTTATTTCGTCATTATTTCTTGTTAGAGTTTCAATTATTATATCCCTAGTTTCAACTTTTCCATCTCCTTATTCTCTCTCTCCCTTTCTTCCTTTTGTCAAGATTGATTTTCAATCTAACATGCAAATATAACTAGTTCTAGGTAGGTGTTAAAGTTCTTCCATCCAAAGATATTTTAATCTTCGATATTACTTCAGAGATTAACCATTCTATCTTTTTTTGTCGATTAATGGTTCCTCTAGTCTTCTAGTAATATTTTTGAATTCTTTTTCAAATTCCTTTATTTCCTCATCCTCATGTTGGGTAAGTTACCAGAGTTTGTTAACTCCTATAGGTAAATTCGAGATATGAAAGTTGGCTATAAAATCATGTTTTACTAGTTCCCATTCTTTGTCATTGTTAGGATAATTATTCTAGTGCCATCTTAATGTATCACTACGAATTGATCTAATGAAGTCAAATAAATTGGTATCATCTCTTGTTATTTGTTATCTTTGCCACATCGACTCTAGAATAAAAATATGTTATGTGGATTCATCTGTATCTTTCCCAAACATTGGCAACTTGCTTATAGTATTCATTTCTAGTTATTCTTCTAATTTTCTATTTGTATATCCTATGTTAAATTTATGTCCACTTATAATGTTTTCTTCTCCTTGTTGTTCTCCTAAGCTTTGTTCTACTTCTTCCATATAAATCCTTCTTGATTTTAATGACATTAAGGGTGGCTCGTGGTTCGAGGGTTATGTTTGTTCAAATATTCATTTCATTCTTGGAGATATCCTTTTATTAGTGAGTGTCATTTGGTTATTTGATAGCATCATTTTTTTAAGGGTTTTCAAGCTCATATAATCCTCCTTATTTTCTACCATATCCTTTCCTCTTATCTTCAAAACACTTTTGGTTACTAACTCATCTAAGTAATCAATGTCAAATATTATGTTTTTATGGTTTTTTATAGGATTTTCTACTGGTGACCAATCCTCATTTATCCTTAGTTGAATATTCCTCCAGTTTGGATGTGTAGTTGGTGTTTTGTTTAGGGGAGGTGCCATAATTTGAACTACCACTTATCCCATTTCCTTCCTGGTGTTTTTGGTTTCTTCAATTTCTCATTCTAATTTTTTTATAATATGGTTTATGTTATGACCTAGTTGCATATTCCTTTCTCTACATTCTCTAGTAACACCCTTAGTGGTGCACTCTACTTCTTCTCTAGCAGCACCCTCAATGGCATCCTCAACCTCTTTGTTTATATTTTCTTTCGTAATTTCTAATTCTTGCTCTATTTTCCTCCTTTCTACTTCTTCCATTCTTCTACAATATCTTTCTTATCTTTCTTGAGTTTTTTTCAACCTTCTTTCTTTTGTATTTATCTCCATTCCCAACTCAATCCTTCCAATTATCTCCCTTTTTATTTTGTTATCTCTTGTTCCCATGAGTTTTTTTGGTTTGGACTTCCATTAACCCTTATATATCTCATGGGTGGTTTAAAATTTTGAATAGTTACATATTTTCAAGGATCTTTTTAGATGCCTCCCCCTTTATATTTTCCATCCCTTAAAACCCTACCCCCCTCTCATAGAGGTAATACCTAAGAGAAATGTTTGTAGAAAAAATATATTTTGCTATGTTTGTCCCTTATTCTTCTACCTTGAATTTCTTTACTATCCTCTCTAGGGTCTCGACAATGGAACCAATATGAGCAAGAGGGGATGGGGAAATTACAATCTAAACATTTGTAGCCTAGTATCTCTTATGTAGTTAGTTTATACCCCAAAGGGTACAGTGGTAGAAATGAGTAAGCGTAGTAAGGAACTCTATCTAATAGTAACTCAAATATTAACCATAAATAGTAATCATCCATAACACATATTTCCATAGAATCCTTATAACTCCACATATATATGTATATATATTCATATAATCATTATAGAAGAAAGTATTAGTCTCTAATGTTTATCATAGTTTATTCTTTATCTATTCCTATGATATCTTTTTATTCTACTTTGTATTACATTCATATATAAATGTCTAGTCTCTTATAGAGACATGACCCTTATAGGCACCCCTTAACCTATCTTCCTTGTTGGCATGATGCTCCTCACATTATTTATGATGGATTGTGGTAGGTTATGGTTTGTGCCCTATACTGATGCAGTACAAAGAGGAAGAAAACACCTTCTTAATCTTCACTTGACAAAAATCAGAACCTTGTTATCCAACTCATTCAAAGTCACTTTTCCTTTACAAAACCTTCACTCAAGCATTCAATCTTTCAATTTGAGTTCCAAACTTCAATAGAATCCTAAAAACACCTTAAACATCTTCAATTCAATCAAAAAACAACCATGGAAAAGTCTTCCCTTCACATTTTATCATTTTGATTATGACTATCCTCAATTATCACCATGGCACATACAAGCTAACAAAAATCAAACTTTGATCCCAAAACACATATGATTGCTTCAACATGTGGAACAAATTTAAAAGGCTTAATTCAACATGAATGAACTCTCTTTACACCCTTGGAATACAAATTATTTTTTCTGGTTACAAATCCTTCATATCCTGATCTATATGCTTGTAGGTCTGCTATTAAGACTATTAGACATAACTTCCACCATAAGCCTCTATTCAAGATTATAAAATTCTTTTCAGACACCTTTTAGAGGGAACTAAAACATATCAAAATATCAACATAAGTTGCTTTGATAAATAGTGTTCAAATTTGGACTGGTGGCATGCAAATTAGGCCTATTAGGTCTCCATACATACAGGGCTTATTGAATATCCTACTTCCCACCACAAGTTCACTTGAAAAATGCTTCAATCATCAATATTCAGACTTGAATAAGCTTATTTAATCACCAAAATTCCTTTACCACCAATATTTCTACAAACCCTTAGCGTTAATCAACTTTACTGCTTTGTTTCTAGACTATGCACAGAATTTATAGTCAAAAAATTGAATTTACAACACCTTAACTTTATTCCTTTAGCAAAAAACCATAGAATAATGAAAGGAAATCCCCTAAATACTATTCTCACCAAAACCCAAGAAATTCCATCGCCAAATAAAAGAGAAACATAAATTTCTTTACTTGTTGGTTACCCTAATTAGGGTTTTAATTGTTCTATGTAAAATTTGAATATCTCACCTAAATTTCCACCAATTTGCATGAAATAAAATGTAGAAGGAAGGTTATTGTGAATTATATAACTTAAAAATCATTTAGCATTGATTCTTTCCCGTACAGGGTCGTACAAGGGTTGGAATCAATGATTTTTCTGAAGAAAAAGAAAAAAAACTAAGAATTTCATTAAACCCATTCTTTATTCAATCACCCTCGAAGTTACAATGCATTCCAAAGCCTTTTTAAAGGAAAAAAAACTAACTTTTAGACTTCTAACTACCTCCTAACCACTTATCAACGCCCAAAACCAAGATGACCCTTCATATTCTAATGTTGCCTTTGTGCAATTTTAACAATTTTACAAACTTGTAAGACAACTTTTACACAAAACCTTAAATATTAACCTCCTCATCATATTAAAATAACCTCAAATACCTTATAATAAGGCTGAGATATTAAAATAGGATCAAATTTCAAAAAAATCACAAGGAGGTACAATTGTGTCAAGGTGCTTTTGCACCATATATACATGCCAACATTCTTCAAATACACCTTTAAATCCTATTTTCCCTCCTTTCTCATGATTTACCACCTTCCCATCATCACACCATTACTAAAATTTCACAAAAAATGGGTCATAAATAGCCCTTTTGCACCCACAAGAGAAATTTTGAAATTTGTAACTTCCACCTATAAATAACCCAATTATGGTGCCATAACTTTTGATTTGAGCACCCGATTGAGCCCATTTTTTTAACTATATAGCTCCAATTCCTCTACAACATACTTGTTTCATCTCATAAATTATTGGGTTTGACCACCCAAATCCTTCATTTAAGGGTCCAAAATTCAATTTGAATATTTTAATAAGATTTGTTAACCTTTAAACTTTAATATCTCACTATCTACAATTATTGTTTGGTTATCATTTTAAACATAGGTTATTTTTATAATTTTGAAGCTTAGGATAATTTTTTAGGTTTGTACATTCTTAAATAAAAACTTTCTAAAAATAGAAACCTTGTTATTATTAACCCTTATTCACCAAACCAAAATAGAAATCAATATAAAAAAAATTGGGTGATGCAAGATTTCCCTTACACCATAATTTAAGAAGTGGCCTTGTCACTTTTCAAGTGTTTGAAGAAAACCAAGACAATAAAACTTTATCCTTAAACAACTTTGATGAATCTTTAATAGGCCTTATCTTCCACTTAATCAAATATTCTTTATATTCCATGTTTCTTGTACTTTTACCCACGTGGCTATCTAGGATTTCTTCCCTCTTCCTTATTTAGAATAGTTGTTGGAATATTCCATAATTCTTTTGTTGGTACAATGTCATTGTCTACTTCATAATATTTTGTCAAATCAACAATGTTGAACATAGATAAAATGTTAACTCCATTTGGAATTCCACCTCATATACATTTCTTGAATCGTGTCTTTAGAATCTTTCATGGTCCAAACTTCTTCATTTTTAACTTTTTATATGTTCCAATAGGAAATCTTTATTTTCTTAGGTGAACCATAACTTCATCTTCAAACTTGAATTCTTCAAACTTTCACTTTTGGTATGTCTTTTCCTTGTACTAAATATTCATCTTATTAATATGTTTTCCCACCTCTTCATGCAATTTCTTCATGTGTTCTACAAAGTCCTAGACATCAACACTGCTCTTTTCTCCTTTGTCCATTTTCCTCAACTCATAAGCATTCCTCATACTACTCCCATATACAATATGGAATGGTTATTTATTAGTACTCATGTTCATATAATTATTGTAATAAAACTCTACCTGTGGTAAAATAAAATCCCATTCCTTGGTCTTATCCCCTACTAAGCATGCTAGTAGGTTGCTCAAACTTATATTTATCAACTCTATTTCTCCATCAATCTATGGATGGTGTGAAGAACTGAACCTAAAATTAGTCTTCAATTTCTTCCATAAGGTCCTCCAAAACTACCCAACAAACTCTATCTAAAATTATACTTGATAGACCATGTAGTATAACCACTTCTCTAAAAAATATCTTTACAATGTGAACAACATCACTAGTCATCTGGAAAACAATGAAATGTGTCATCTTCAAGAATATATCAACCAAGAAAAATTTGGAATCATGTCCCTTATCTTTCCTTGGTAAACCAAGAACAAAATTCATGTTGATATCCTCCCATGACCTCTCTAGAACAAGTAGTGGTTGATACAAACTAGTATTTTAACTTACTCCTTTGGCAATCTAACATACTCTATACAAATTTCTTCACACCTTCGTGCAATTGTGGTTAATAATAGTTCTCACTAGAAATGGAAATTATTTTGTATCTCCCAAAATGTCTCACCAAACCTCCACTATGCTTCTCCTTAATCAGGTTATCTCTCATTGAACTCATTAGAATGCACAACTAGATTCTTTTGAACAACAAGCAACCTTGGATCAAATAATCCAACCACCTCATCTTATTGATAGTGATAGGTTTCAAACAAGATTTCCAAGAATCTGTAAAGTCTAGATCTTTCAGATACAAATATTTGAGTTCATTGAACCCAACATGATTTATCTTCATCTCTAATAACAAAGTTTTCCTTCTGCTTAAGGAATCTACAACTCTGTTTCACCTTCCACTTTTGTGCTTCGAAATAAAAGTATAAATCTACAAAACTTAACCCATTTTAATCACCATTGATTTAACTTTCCTTGACTATTAGGATACTACAATTCCTAATGATCAATATATAAAACAAACTCTTTCGATAATAAATAATTACATTTCTTCAAAGCCTAAACTATAGCATAAAAATCTTGATCATAGATACAATACTTTTTTTTGGCATCATTTAATTTTTCACTAAAATAAGTAATGGGTTTACCTTCTTGACTCAAAATTACTCCTATAGCACTACCACTAGCATCACAATCAGCCTAAATACCTTGTTGAAATCTAGAAGTGTCAAAACAAGTTGCATTGTGAATTTCTTCAACATATCAAAAATTTTGGGTACTCTTGTAGTCCACTTAAATTCCTTTCTACCCCCTCATTGTTTTAGTTAGGGGTGCACAAATACTACAAAAAAGTTTGATAAATTTTATATAAAAACATGTTAAACTATGAAAAGATATTATGTCCATAATACTCCATGGTTTATTCCATTCAATGATAGCCTTTACTTTCTCTAATTCCATCTTAATACCCTCAATTGAGATAACAAATCCTAGATATACCAACTCCACAAAATTGTATTTTTTTCAAGTTAATAAATAACTTCTCTTCCCTCAAATTTTCAAAAAATCTATGAATATGGATCAAGTGCTCTTCCAAATTCTTGTTAAATATCAAAATGTCATCCAAATAAACAATGATAAATTTACCCAAAAATTCATTCAATGCCTCGTTCATGAGAGGAATGAATGTACTTGATGCATCGGTTAGCCCAAATGGCATGACTAGCCACTCGTACAATCCCTACTTGGTTTTGAAGGTCATCTTCTATTCGTCTCCTTCTCTTATTCAGATCTGATGATATCCACTCTTCAAATCTATCTTTTTGAAGTAATTGGCTCCACTCAAGAAATTCATTATGTCATCCATCCTCAATAATAGAAATCTACATTTGATCTTTTGCATCTTATTGATGGATCAAGATTCGGTACACATTCTCCATTATCCATTATTCTTTGGTGCTAGTACTACAAGTACTACACATGGACTCAAGCTATCTCTAATCAATCCTTTCATCATTAACTCTTGAACTTGTCTATTCAACTCCTTGTTCTTTGTAGGAGTCATCCTATGGGCTGCCTTATTTGGAAAACTAGCTCCTAGTATCAAATCCATTTGGTGATTATCTTTCTCACCGAAGGAAAACCCCTAGGTGCATTATTTGACACAATTTCATGAAGCTCTTTTAAAATATTTGAGATTTCAATTGGTGCATCTTCTGTTGAACACCCAGAATATTGAGAGGGGGGGTGAATCAGTATTCTCTTAAACCATTCAAACATTAAACATCCAATCAATAATGAATATTCAACTACAATAAAGAAAGAAAGCATGAAACATTCATAACATCACATAACACATGAACATCAATATTTTTACATGGAAAACCCAAAATGGGAAAAACCACGATGAGGGTTAGCTCACAATATATTATAACTGGTTATAGTATATTACATAAATGCTCACTACAGGTGGACTCATTGTCTAAGTGGACTCACTATCCATAGAGAAAAGGATAGAAGAGAGATGGTGGCTCACATCCTAATTTTGAACTGTTACAATTTGCATCTTACATATGCATGAATACAATCCCAATGAAGCACAATAAAAAACTTTATCTAATTCTAATTCAACACTTTGCCTCGCTCTTCATTCACACAATTCTGATCTTCAACTTAACTTTGCACTGCTTTGCTCAAATTCACATCACATATTGCTTGCCTTACCTCTAGATACTGAAAACAATCCAACTTATATACCTGCATCAAGGATAACATCAATTAGGTCAGCTTAATTAGATGTAATACCCAAAATGTAACTTGTCAGCTCCAAAACTTATCATCCACACAATGTGCCATAATTCAAAACTCAAAATATCTTAAGATGGGTCAGCATGGACCTATAATAGATCCCAAAATACATATTTATCCTTCGCATACCTTCAAACATATTAGGTCAGCTCCATATAAGACCTAAAAGCAAAACCTTCATCTGTGTATCCACATCTCGACACGTGGACCATAAAAATTGATACCATTTGGAATCCATACTCTACTAACATCTGGAAACTTATCTTCAAAAACACAAGGCCAAACACTCACCTATGGAGAAGTGTGGATTCTCCCACACAATCACACTATACAGAAAAATGACTATAATATGCCAAGCCGAACTCTTTTATTCATATCTCTCGAACCTCTTGTCCAAACATGATGACATATTGTAATTAGGTATATCTAACATCTAGAAAAATAATGTTAGAAGCATGGAGTGATATCTTAATTTTTGGAGTGGTGCGGACCCAAAAACTAATGCACAGTTACATTGAACTAGCAAATTTGACACAATCAAATTTCCACACAACTAAACTTTCAAGGCCAAATCAACTTGCACAAATGTCTTCCTTAACAACTCAAAAAATTGTTAGAACTGATCAAAATAATCTGCAACATTTTTTACATTGATGACAACACTGTATCACATTCTTATGTACCTTCCATACCAACCATGCTCATGTTGCCAAGCAACATCATCAATGACAAACTTCAACAATCTCCCCAAACTTCTAATAATCCGATCAATATAATCCACAACAATGTTCACATCAATGACAACACGGTATCATGTTGTTATGTACCTTCCATACCAACCATGCTCATGTTCCAAGAAGCATCATTAATGAAAAACTTCAACAATCTCCCCAAACTTCTAACAATCCCCCCCTTTGTCATTGATGGAAACATGCCAAAAATCTCCAAAAATACTCTCCCCCTTTGACATCAAGGGCAAAGGGAATCTATATAAATTGTTCTGACTCTTACCAAAACTCCCTCTGAATTATGTAGTCATATATACAGTTGGGAAATAATGAATTGACTCCCCCTAAGTCATCTACCAAAGCAAAAACAAAAAAAGGTACTAAAAATTTTCTTTATATTTTTTGCATATTTACAAAGAATCTAAACATAAATGAATAAAAAGATAAAGAATGAGTCAACTAGAGGTGGTTAACACCTATAGCTTCTTCAAGTGATCTTCCTAGGCTTTCCTTCCATTATCCCATTCTCTTTTAGCCTCTGCAAGCAACCTATTATGCATTTCAAGCTCTAACAAAAGTTATCCCTCTTCTGGAGTAGTAGGTACTAGATTCATCTTCTTTCCTTTATCAAAAATAACAAGAGATTTTAAAATGAGTAAGAATTTGGGATTGACCAAATCCCTTACCTCTCCAAACTATAAAATAATGTGTTCTTTTTGTGCTTGTAGTTGGAAGAATTTCTTGATTATGTCTTAAATGTCATTTCTTGGTGCACCTATAGGTTCAAGTGCCAAATCATAAGCACTTAAGGAAACATCAATATGAGACTCAATAGAGTCCATGTCCTTTCTTATGCTTTGTGTGGCTTCGAGCCACTTCATGCCATATTGGTATAGTGCCTTATCCTCATCTACACATCCTTTTGCATCCTTCAATAATTTTGAGAACTTTTTATGTGCAATTACACATTTCTCTGTCATCTCCAACATCTTCTTATCACTTAACCTTTTCTCCACTTCTTTCTCAACTTCTTCCTTCAATCTGAATGCATAAGTCTTAAAAGAATCAATTAACAGTTTGAATTTTTCCATACCGGATAGTGTGGTGTCAACATTTGATCCAGGTATGATCTCTTAGAATACTTTTATTGCTTCTTCCATCAATTCTCCACTCTTTTGATGTGTTTCAGTTATTTCTTTTCTAGTAGATGCATGAAAAATGTCTCCCAGTTGAAGCTTGTGGATGGAAGATATATTCTCCATATCAACATTCCCTTGATGCATTGGAAATTGCAACAGTTGTGAAGACACAACTAGTTGAAAAATATGTTGTACTCTCAATAAATTTTTTAGAGAATCTCTGGAGGAGTCAAAGGATTCACCAGGAGCTTTTGTTGCTTCTACAACCTTTCCCTTATCCTCTATAGTACCAGAGTTCAACTGATTTGTCTTTTTTTGTATCTTTGAATGCTTCTCCAACACTCATATCTGCTCTATCTCTTTGAATGCCTTTGTGAAATGATTTTTCCTTAGTGAATTTTCTTATAACCTTTCGATTTGACTTAAATTTTGCATTAAATGCTTCAACCCATAAAGTTGGCAACACTTTATCTATATGCACAGGAAACATTTTATTCCACAATCTTCACCAATAGATCATGCATGTTGATCTACATCACATATCTTCATGTTGTGGCATCAGCACCTCTTTTTAGTAGGGGATAAAAGATATCCATTAAATCTCCCCCTAACCCATAGCTCTTGGATTATTTTCTAGAGGAAACATCTAAACCAGAGGATGGTACAGATTCTCCCTTGTCTTTTGTCTCTTCCTTATTTCTACAAATATTTTCCATTTCCTTCTTTACTTCAACCAGATCAAATTTTTTAACTAGTTCATTCCTTTTTATCGGATTATCTTTCCTTGTATTTATGCTTCTACAAAATTTGGCAATGTGTCCAGGTCTACTGCAATTGTGACATGTGATATTATTTTGAACAATATTCCTTCCATTCATTCTAGACCTGCATTGATTAGATTTGTGTCCAAATCCATAGCATGTATAACAGTAACCATTGAAAGATTGAATCAATCTACCATTGTTATAGCCATTCATCATTTGACTTTTGCATTCACTTGCTCTATGTCCAAATCTCTTGCACGTGAAACATTGACCAGAAAAGGATGGAACATTTTGATTCATTTGGCTTCTACATTCCATTGCTTTATGTCCAAATTTCTTGCAAGAATAGAAAAAACCATTGAAAGATGAGTACCTCTATGCATTTGGTTGTCTTACCAGTGGTCTTCTAGCTTCATTTATTTGATTCCAGATCTTTCCATTTTTCTTCTTGTCTTCATTCTTCTTTGGTTCATTGATCTTCTCTTCTGAATTAGGTTTCTAATCTGCATTTGAGCTTTCACCTTTTTTCAAATCCTAAACCATTTTTTCTTTTAGATATTTTTTGTCTTGCAATCATCTCATCAACCTTTGTAGCACTTATTTTGAATTTATCTTCATGACTTCTTACTTTCTCTAGATTTGATCTCATATTTACCACTTCTTGTTCAAGCCTTATGCATTCACTAGATTTTCTTTTCACCATTGCATTTAGACATTCCTCAAATCTTTTATTTTCTTCAACTTGCACTTTCAGTCAGGTGATGTTTTCATTTGCTTGTTTCAACTAGTCACTGACTTCTTTATTCCTTTCCTTTAACTTCTTCGTTTTCTCTCTTAAATTTTGATACATTCATTTACTTCTTTGACATTTTCCTTCAGATCTCTATTTTCACCTTCAGTTCTTTCTAGATCTTCAAGAGAAAATTTGAGTTCTCCATCTTTGTCAAGCATGCAATATTCTTCTATGTATCCAATAGCAAGAATCTCTTCTGAAGGAATAGGAAACTTTCTATCAACCATGTGTTCAATCTCCAAGACCTTCCCAAAGTAGTTAAGCTCCTTCCAAGGAACCAAGCTTTGATACCAATTGTTGAACACACAGAATACTGAGAGGGGGGTGAATCAGTATTCTCTTAAACCATTCAAACATTAAACATCTAATAAAGCATGAAACATTCACAACATCACATAACACATGAATAACAGGATTTTTATGTAGAAAACCCAAAATGGGAAAAACCACAGTGAGGGTTAGCTCACAATATATTATAACTGATTATAATATATTACAGAAATGCTCATTGCAGGTGGATTCACTATCCATAGAGAAAAAGACAGAAGAGAGATGGTGGCTCACATCCTATTTTTGAACTATTACAATTTGCATCTTATGTATGCATGAATATAGTTCCAATGAAGCACAATAACAAACTTTATCTGATTCTGATTCAACACTCTACCTCACTCTTCATTCGCACAATTCTAATCTTCAACTTAACATTCACAACTTAACTTCGCATTACTCTGCTCAAATTCACATCACACCACATATTGCTTTCCTTACCTCTAGATACTAAAAACAATTCAACTTATATATCTACATCAAGTATAACATCATTTAGGTCGGCCTAATTAGATGTAATACCCAAAATGTAACTTGTCGAATCCAAAACTTATCATCCACACAACGTGCCATAATTCAAAACTCAAAATATCTTAAGATAGGTTGGAATGGACCTATAATAGATCCCACATAAGATAGCAATACATATTTATCCTTTGCATACCTTCAAACATATTAGGTCAGCTCCATATAAGACCTAAAAGTAAAAACCTTCATCTGTGTATCCATATCTTGACATGTGAACCTCAAAACTTAATACCATCTAGAATCCATACTCTACTGACATCTAGAAACTTTAAAAAGTTAAGGCCAAACACTCATCTACGGAGAATTGTAGATTCTCCACACAATCACACTATATAGAAAAATGACTATAATATGTCAGGTCAAACTCTTTTATTCATATCTCTCGAACCTCTTGTCCAAACATAATGAAATCTTGGAATTAGGTATATATAACATCTAGAAAAATAATGTTATAAGTGTAGAGTGATATCTTCATTTTTGGAGTGGTGCATACCCAAAAACTGACGCACGGTTACACTAAATTGGAAGATTTGACACTTAGAAAAATTTCTACACAACTAAATTTTCTAGACCAAATCAACTTGCACAAATGTCTTCCTTAAAAACTCAAAAACCTGTTAGAACTAATCAAAATAATCTGCAACAATTTTGATATCAATGACAACACTGTATCACATTCATATGTACCTTCCATACCAACCATGCTCATGTTGCCAAGCAGCATCATCAATGAAAAACTTTAAAAATCTCCCCAAACTTCTAACAATCTAATCAAAATAATCCACAACAATGTTGACATCAATGACAACACCATATCACGTTTTTATGTACCTTCCATACCAACCATGCTCATGTTTCCAAGCAGCATCATCAATGAAAAACTTCAACAATCTCCCAAAACTTCTAATATCTTCTATTTCCTCCTTATTTATTTTAAGAATCAACGGAAAGCACACATGCTCGAGCTTCATCACATCCAAAAAATTCTTGTCAACTACCAAACAAATTATTGTAGTAATACATAGATTTTCTTTCACCTCCTTTGTGGAAAATAGTAGCTCATTATGGTAATTCTCAATCTTAAGCTTTACTAAGCCTTGTTCATTGACCAAAGCTCTTTCATCCTTCTGCAACCATGCAATTCGATACAAATGTGGATGTTTCCTCCTCTCCAATTATAATTTTTTAACCATCTCCTCTAAAACAATATTATCAATGCTACCACTATCAATGATAACATTACAAACTTTACCTTCACATTTGCACCTTGTGTGAAATGAACTCTTCCTTTAAACATGCTCTTTCTCCTCATTCAATAAGGCTCTCCTTATGATAAGAGTTTCTCATATTTCTACATCTTAAGAATTCTCAAATTTAAGATTGGCATCTGCATGTGCAACTCAAGCATTACCTTCAGGCCTTTTATTTTTCCTTCCTTGATGTTGTGGACACCCATATGCTCAATATTCTTCTTGTCCACATTGGAAACAGATTCCATGAAATCCTCCTCTTCATGCCCTTGCCCCAATCTTCCTCTTCCTCTTTTTTCACCATTATTTTGGTCACAAGGAAAATAGGAATTATCTCCATTTTTTTTCTAACTAGTACCCACTTCTTCATTCTTCTTTTGATCTTTGTTTTGGCCTCCATAGGATTTTCTACAAGTATTTCTACCACGACCTCTTCCTCTTTGCTTGCTTTCAAATCTTTTATTTAGCTTCTCTTCTACCTACATGGAAAATTGGTAGGCATCTTCTATAGTAGTCATTCTGACCAAACTCAAATCATCTTGGATACTCGGTCTCAACCCATTGATGTAACGGGCTACCTTCTCCTTGTTGGACTCTACAAGGCTTGTTTTGTTATAATCTAATCTTTACTTTAGTGAAGATTATTTATTATTTTTATTATTTAAATACTTGTAGGAATATTCCAAAGGAATATCTACAATTCATTTTTCTCATTTGAGTATACTTACACATGTGTGATTATGGCTCATTTTTATAACTCCTCTTTGAAGAAATATTAAATCTTAGGTGTAGCCTCCTCCTTATGAGGATCTTGACACCTTGCACACACATAGGATGAAAGATGGCATGTATAGAAATGGGAGATACTTGTGCAACTCTTTTCTTACCTTTATTTATTGAGGTGCTTCTCTCCTTCATTAGAATTCAATTATTAAGCTCTCTTAGTCTCTCATTAGAATCTTCTTTAGGCTTTATGCCATCTTCATTATATAGGGGGTTTCTTCTTTGTTTTTCCCCCTTAAAAAATCTTGTCTCCTCTTGGATATTTGGTGTGCTTGCTCTTGCCTTTTATCTTGGATGGTAATATTTTTCTTCAAACAATAACTCTTGGATTAGTACTTTCCTTTTATTTCATTTTATTATTATTTTCATGGTATTAGAGCAAGGTGTTACTAATCCTTGTTTTAGCTACATTGTTGAATGTTTACCATATTTTTTTGGATCACTCATCTTGGAGGAACACTCTTGAGAGAAGAAGAGTTAGAGCTTTACTTTACTTAAAATTCAATTTTTTAAATAATTTAATAGTATTTTTATTCTAACCTTGTTGGATTTTATTGTGCAGAAAACAATTTTTTTAAAGTTTTTTGCAATTTCAAGTTGTTTGTTATAAAACATATATAGTAGGTATGAAGAATTTAATTTTCTAGAGTTAATTTATGCAATAATATAACAAATCTGCATGCATCTCAAAAAAATACATGTGTAAAACAAATTTGCATTTTTTTAAACCCCAAGCAAGGGGTTGTTTTTCAAATAACAATTCATAGTTTTTTTTCAAATAAAGAGTCTTTTACATAATCTAAAATAAAAAAAATTAAAATACAAGGTTATTATAAACTACATAAAGCATTAAATCTACAATAAAAAAATTAAAATACAAGGTTTTTATAAACTACATATAGCATTAAATCTACATTAAAAAAATTAGAAGAAAAAATTTTTACATAAAAAATTTGAAACCCCTCCATCTACTCTTCTCAAACTATAAAAATATATTTTTTTTCCTTTGCATTCGCCCATCTAGGTACCCCATTTTTGCTACCTCCTTCAACCACTGATCCGTACCCCTCCATCTACTCTTCTCATACTTTAAAAAAAAAAAATCTTCTTTACATTCGTCCATCTAGGTACCCCATTTTTGCTACCTCCTTCAACCACTAATTAGTACCTCTCCAATGATCATACTACCTTTGAGGCCACCTAGATTTATTATCATTACCATAAAACAATGATGACAATAATGGTTGATTGTAACAGGGACATCTTTTAAATCAATCACCAAAGTTGGTAGTGGCACTCATTGAAGCATTAGGAAGTGAAGCCACATAGTGGTTTTTGTGACCCTATAAAGGGGTGTGGTAATCCACATCAGGATCTTCCACTATTGTAAGTGTGTAATCCCCCTCACCTCTTGCGTAAAATCAACTCTAACCCTACGGGCTTACAAATTTTGAAACTATATCTATCAAACCGAGATCCTAGTACCTGCAAAAGACAACAAACAAACACATAATTAGATTCAAATGCAAGTTAAGATCTAAGTCCCCCATAAAATCCATTTAACTATGCTCAAAATAGGAATAAAACAAGAACACAATGGAAGAAGATAAAAAAAAACTAAATCCTATTAAGAACATGCAAACTCTTGATCTTATGGGGGAGTTGGTGCCAATTTGATGTGGAAATTGGCCCTTTCCCAACTCCTATGCAAGCTTTGATGATTTGATGAAGATGTGATCCACTTTGTTGAAGATTGAAGTGTGCTCCAAGATGAAAATCTGCATAACCTAGCTAAGACTTTGATGAAATGGATGATAATTGCTATGCTTGAGTATGGATTGAGTATAGTAAGTTTGCTCAAATTGTGGATGATGAAATGAGGAAAGAAGCCTCTTATTTATAGAATGGCAAGAGGGAGAAATGTCCAAAATGGAGAAATGTGGGACTAACTTTCAACCAATGGAAAGGTGCCATTTGTCAAGAGATGGATGGATGAAGGATGTGCACATTTTGATGAATGTGCCCATAAATGCATTTAGGTAGAATTTGAAAATTATGAAATGACATGGAAGAGGGGAAAAGGAATGTCTTAAATGCCACTTGGCTCAATGCAAAGATGAAATAAATGTCTTTTTGGAAGGACAAAGTCCACTTGGATTTGAATTCAAATTTGAGGGAATATTCTCTATTATTCCATGTTGAGAGAAAATAGAGATTTAATAAATGAATTAAATCCATTTTCATGTGCAAGTGGCAAAAGCTAAAGGATGGGACATGAATTAGGATTAAATTAATTAAGGGTCAATTAATTTCATGAGAGATTAAATGATGTGACAAATTTGACTTAGATTTATAGGTTGATTTAAATCAAAGATGAGAAGAATGTGATTTTAGACTTAGTTGAATAAATATTTTGTTTTATTTAACTAAGGGGGATGATTGGTTAGCTTAAATTAAACAAGGTTTAATTTAATAGTTAGACTTTAGAGATTAATTAAATAAAAATGATTTATTTAATTAAATATGGACATAGGGTTAATTAGATCAGGTATATTGATTTAATTAACAAAAGAGAATGACTTAATTAAATAAAATGATTTATTCAATTAAGAGAGAAGATTGATGAATTTAATCAAACAAGGGTATTCGATTAAATGGTTAGACTGAGTGATGATTTAGGATGAAATGGTGTTAATAATTGGGATCAAGTATGTCGGTATATTTTCCATGTCTACAGTATCCCTTCCCATCCATCTAGTGCAACCATACTTAGCCTCAACTCAAGTTTCCTCCATCCTCCTTAGTTCATCCATCTCCCTTAGCCACCACCCCTATTGGTAGCCAAGTGGTGATTTTCTTCACCTCTTGGCATGTGAGATCCACATAAGGTTCCTATGGCTTTAAAGGCTCTTCTACCCATTTCAAAAGTAGCACATGAAAATTCCTATATTGGTCATCATTATCATTTGTTGGTTAAAACCTCCTACAATTAGATTTCTTATTTAATTGAATATTTTTTGATAATATAAGTATCATTTACAATGCATTGTACCCAAACACAAAATGCCCCAAAGGTAGAGTTAAACAAAAAAGAAATTAGGGTCAAAGGCCATTTTATAGGCTAGTTATAGGAAACTAACAGTAAAGTCTCAATAGAGTAATATTTAAAAATTTAAAAATATAAAACATAGAAGAACATCCTACTTAGGAATATTTTCCTAGTCCTCCATAAGGAACTAAAAAATAGCATGTTATTGGTAGATTGTATTAGGTTTTGTGGTCTTCTCATTCTTTTTTATCTCTTTTTGCAAGATTGAACCAAGAGTGGTAGTTGAGTGAAAAATGAATTTTAGGGTAAAACAAGAAAGGCCATTAAGTTTTCTCTCCAAGTTTTCCATCCTAGTCAACAAAGTTGTGAAATCTTGGATCATCTTCTCACAATCGGGGCATTTGTCTTCATTGTGATATTTAGTAGGGGTAGAGTCCTCTGAGTCACAAAGCATGGCATTAAATTATGGAAACAATCTCAAGCTTTCAATATCCTCCTTAACTTCCTTGGCATTATCTTCTTTGTTGCTACCATCCTCATCCTTAACTTTTTCAAATTCATCACTAGATATTTCATCCACAGTTATGTTGGGGACTAGTTTACCTGCCAATCTATGAGATCTTTGAATATCGAGGTTAGTGTAGTCTGCATCTTTAGTTGAGTCGGGTTCTTTTTTCTCTCTTCCCTATCCATATTCTTATTGTTATCTTCATTATCATCTTTTTTGGAAGTAGCCTCTTCCATGAAGAAGTTATTTGTGGGTTTGTTTTTCTTTTTACTGGGGGATTCTTTCCAATTTGTTTTAATCCTTTTGCAATGACCTTTGGGGGTGTGTTTAAGCTCACACAAATCAGTATTAATTATTTTTTGGCTCAAAGTTTTTGGGGATTTTGGAGACTTGGGTTGTAGGTTTGAGGATTTTAATTTCAATTAGGGAGTTGCATTCTTATCAAGAAAAATTGACTTTCCTTTTGAAAGAGGCTTGATATCCTCTTCAACATGAGGGTTGATGGGCTTGGGATGGCATATGGTCATATGAAAATGATATAGTTTAAGAATGAGCCCCTAGTGGAGTGGAATGGATTGCTTGTCTAGGTTTTTAGCCATCATTTCAATGGCTTCTTTCATAGATATCTCAAGCAAAGATAGCAAATAGAAAGGAAAGCTAATTAGCAGCTTGTTTCTAAAGGGGTTTAAAAGTGGGAGGTGATAGAAATAATAACATTAAAAGACCCTCCAATGTAATATATTTTATCATAATAAAACATACCTTGTCTCATGGGCTGGGAAGTTTATCTCAGTTGTAGCCTACGTGTAGCTTGATAGGGGCTTTACCATCTTCGAAGAAAAGGTTCATATTCTCAAAATCTTAAACTTTCCTATGTCATTTCAGTTTTTGACCATTGCGAGATAATCCCATAGCTTGCACTATTACATCTTCATTAACTTCAAAATATACCCCTCCCATTTTGACATGTTTTTTTTTCTAGGTGCTAGAAAATTGAATAGAAAGGTTTTCATCCTGACCACTCAAACTCTCTATAAGTGGCACCAAGCCTCCTTCGACACAAATGTTCCAGAGTATAGCATCATTAAAGTTTTCCTCATAGGATCTAGGCTCTATACACACGATCTCTCCTCCCATGATGTGGTATAATTAAGGTTGGAAGCACTAAAAAATATTTCCACTATAAAGCTTTAGGAAAGAAAGGTTGGAGTGACTTCTAGAAATTATCTTCAAGATCATCAAAAAGGAAAAGGATGGAGCATTAAATGGCTAATCATTCCTGAGATAGGGGGAATCCTCGGGTAAAGACAATCTATCAAAATATTTTTCAGACTCATCCTTTTAGCATCATTTTTAGGCTAAATAATAAACTCATTTATGCCAAAGATCTTATTCCATTGCTTGAAGGGATTGAAGCACATTTTTGAAATAATATAAGCCATCTTGGTTGGTGGGTTCCATATCATGGGAAACCTTTCATTTTTAAGTTCCCAACCATGATAAAATGACATGTGACTTTGGCCTTCACCTTTTTATCATTCCAACTTAAACACATCGTCAGCATATCATACCGATTAAGAATAATCAAAAACCAAGAGAGATTGTGTTCAAGGGGGTTATAAGTTGTCCTTGAAACCCACTTAGACATACTCACATCATTATTCCAAAAACTCAAAGCTCTTCTTTTTATATTTCTATCAATGTCCTAACAGTCCCAAAAACCAAAAGAAAAATCATTGGGCAGGGAGTTTTTACCTAGAATATATAAGGATATATATTCAAAAAATATGATTTTATTATATATCTTCCACATTAAGAATGATATTTTATTCCTCTTCTAAGAGGGTACCTCTTACATTCATCGGGAGAAATAATTTGTTCCTCCAACATCTAATGGAGTCCAAAGTAGTTCCCATATTGGTCATAACATCAAAAACACAGTTTTCTTCCCTGTAAGTATGGGATATAGTGAATCTATCAAAATTCATTAGGATATTTTGGATATAATTTATAATTTCAATGATAGCCCATCCTACCTTCACTTTACTTTTCATTGCATCAATAATAAGCTTTGAGTCACCTTCAACCTATAATCTCATTATCCCCAAAGACAAAGCAATATTGACTCCCCACAACATTGTCATTGCTTCAACCACATTAGAATATTGCTCCCCTAGACCCCTAGAGAAACCAAAAATAACTTTTCCATCAAAGCTCCTAATAATACCACCACCACTAGCCAAACCTAGGTTTCTTTTAGCAGCCCCATCAAATTTGAGTTTGGTCCAACCCAAAGGGGGTAGTTTCCATTTGATATTCTATTGAGCTAACATTTTAGAGTTATCAAAATTGTCAAGTTCCAAGTGTAAACCCCATCTACAAGAAACATTGGAGTCAAATATTGTAGGAGGGTAGGTCAAAAAAAATTAGTTGCAAAGGGGAATATTCTCACTAACAGTTTGGAGCAAGACCCAAACACCTCCTTGGCACTTGTTCTTCATTTCAAAATGTTTTGTTGAAAAAGGGATCCTAGGTCTAATGCAAAGATCACTAACATCAATCCTTTTTCAAAGAAAATTAGGATATAAATTGACAAGGGAATTACATTTACTTTTAACCTTGAAGGTGAGTTAATCAACCTTGGACCTAATCCTTTAATTCCTTGGAAATTGACAAAAATTGATTTTATTTTATTAACTTGATGAAACTATGTGCCCTAATCTTCATAGCTAGGTTATTGCAGATTTTATCAAGGAATCCCATTGTTCTTCATCACCAAGTGGATCAATCTTCATCAAGATCATCAAGCTTGCAAAGGAGTTGGGAAAGGGTCAATTTCCACATCAAATTAGCACCAATTCCCCCATGGGATTGAGAGTTTGCATGCTTTAACAGGATTTAATAGCTTTTCTTTTTTTTTCTTCATTTCTTTCCTATTTTGAGCATTGTAGATGAATTTCATGGGGAATCTTAGTTCTAACTTGCATATTGATCTAACATTATGTTTGTTTCTTGTGTTTGTGCAAGTCTAGGATTGGGGTTCATAGTGTTGTGTAGTTTTCACACACACACCCCACTGAAAGTAGGGACCCCCTTTTTTTTGCTCTGATTTCTAGTGATTTGGCCCTTTGATTATGAGGGATTTCTTGCTTTGACATGTGCTTGAATGTTTATCTTGCCTGCATTGATGATCCATTTACGTTACTTGTTGAAAATATTAAGTTTTAAGACATTTCTAGGTTTCCCTTTGATTTTGGGATTTTCCTCCTCTGACAAAATTCCCCAGTTTCCTTGAGAACCTGATGAGGAGGAACTTACGCTGTGATCCGTAGTTTCGAGTCCTTCACAGAATTCTGTGTCAACTGGATTTCTCTAAAATTCCTGCACTCTGTCAAATTCTTGGGTTGTCTTGTCAGTGGAATTACTGCTTGATTGTACGATTTCTGTGGCATGTATTTAGTCAATTTTGGGGAATTCTCGTACCATTGATATTTTATCATTTGTCTTATGTTGATCTAGGAGGTTTTATCTTGAGTGTTGGGTTTCATTTGACATTTGGACTTTTGCATTTGTGAGTTTGGTGGTGAATTTCCTAGGCATGATCATTGTTGTTGCTATTTGCTAGGACGTTAAATTTGGTTACCAGTCATTGAATAATTGCATTCATCTCATCAATGGTATGTATTTGTTGCCTTACTTTTGAATGTTGGATGTGAATAATTCTTTGGCGTCGTGAGTATGCGTGGAGTTTGGATTTTACATGATTGGCACCGACTATTTTAAAGCTAGGGTTGTACAAATGTTTTCATAACTTCTGGAGGTCTAGAAGATGCACCCCTTAGTTAATCCCTTTAAGTTTGACAGTACCAACCTCATCTTTGAACCTGACCCAGCTTGTATGGTTACTTTATCTTGATTGGATTTTAGGGTTTTCGAGCTTGACTGATTGTCAGCCATGAGTGAGGAGTAAACATGTGATTTTGGTTCCATTCAAGTGAAACTCACTTAGGCCTGTTTCAAATGACCCATTTCTATGTTTAATAATTCGAGCAATCTAAATCTGAGCTAACTCCCCTATGTTAATGGGGAATTTTGGGTTTGAGCTTAGAAAATCAATGGTTAAATTTAGGGAATCACCAATCTTCACCAATTTTCCTCTAGGAATGTTGAAAACCAGTAGACAACTAATGAGAGACTCAAAATAAATTAGATTTGAGCCCAGGGACCTCAGATTCTTGATCAATTGATTATTCTGGGTGAAATCGTGAGAAGTGGTAGTTTTCAGGATTTCAAGACCTTCACGGAATTCCCACACCCTTGGAGTTTCCCAATTTCTCCTGTGCCTCCTTGTTTTCCTGGATGTGTGCAAAATCCTAGAATTCTACATACCTCGCAGATTTCCTTCTCGGGCGGATTTTCCCAAAATGGTATCACAGTATGGAGGATTTGAAAGTTAATGAATGCAATGTTATGGGTTTAGCATCTCGTGCTTGATTTGAATCATTTAAAAGCATGTTTCATACTTTTCCTTTATTTTGTGTTGATCAATTTTGGATAATCATGTTTTATCATTAAAATCCGCTTAGCATGGAATTTCCCAGAATTCCTTTCTAGCCGGTTTTTCCCATATTGCTCAAAATCCAAGATTTAAAATGATTGTGTTTTATGATTGATTTGAGGGATTTTTGTCATGATTTTGAGTTGGTTTAATGATGAATATGTTGTTCATGGGTGACTAACCTTGATTCTAATATTATAAAATGATTTATTGTGGTTTTTTCTACTGGATGCAGGTTGAATCAAGTAAAGACAATAGTTGGGAAGACCAAGGACAAGCAGATGGATCCAAGTGCTGAAGGGTTTGCTATCTCTGAGGTAGAGAGGATCAAAATGGATATAAAGAGTGGGATCCCAGAAAGCAAGTTGACTTCCATCTGGTCAGAGGTCACAGATACAAATGTAGGCCAATGGTATTATGAGGAATTCAAGGCAAGAATGGCAGCACAAAACCTTCCCTTGTTGGCTAGAAGACTATTGGATTTAGGATTGGCTCATGTAGTAGGATTCCCTCCCATAGTTCAATGCTACGAGCTGGTGCTAGAATGTGCTAGACACTATGACAGGGGCACACAAAGGATAGTGGGTCCTCAAGGGAGAATAGTGGAAAATCTTAACCCTGTGTCTATAGCCCAAACCTTTGACATGCTTGATAGGTCTCATGTGGTGGGTTTTGATATGGACATAGAAAAGAAGTATTATGATGAAGATATTATCAAATCACAGTAGGTCATCAATTCCTGGCTAGAGAAACCCAAGTCTCACTTCTCTAAATTGCCTAAGCAACTATTCAAAGCTAAATTTTCAAAAAGGAATACTATGATGCTATCACACTCCTCAGTAGGGTGGTAGGATTGAAGAATGTAGGAGTATTTGAAAACTAGATGTTCCATGTCATTGTGAGGATGGAGCAGAATGTTGACTACCATTGGGTAGGCATTATAAATGCAATGATACACGAAAAAATGTGCAATGTGTTGCAGACAAAGACCTTCACAATGACCTCTTACTTGGTCTATGCACTTGCAAGGTTCCATCCATACAAGGTGCTGAGCACAAGAGGCGTGTTTGGGAAAGATGTGATTTATGAGGTGTACCCACAATTACACTTGGGTCGCACAAGTTATAGGAGGGTGAATGACACATTCACCAGGTTATTACAGGGTGCAGAACATGTCTAGATCTCAGACAATTCCAAGGAACTAATCAAGAGGTTTGGAGCTTGGTTTATCCAATTCCCTACCTTCTCGTGCATCAGAATAGATGGTTTCCAGAGGGCCCAATATAGACTCCCTAGATATCCCACAGATCACATCATACTTCTGGAAGTCACAAGACAGATTTGTGATTTTGATGCAATTGTTAAGAAAGACAAACATAAGACTAGATTTGGTGGTGATTTTCCTTTGAGGGTAGGTAGTAATGAAGCTTTCCCCTCTATTAATTCAGCTCATGCTTCTGAGGAGGAAATGAGCACTTTGGGTCTCTCTTTCCATTCTAAGAGATCCAAATTTGATAGAACTGGTGAGGCACAAAGAAAGGCCAGCAAGGAATACATCCATGAGGATGATGTAGAAGATTATTGGGCCAACAGTAAGGATGAATTTGAAGTTAGGAGAAATAATTTCTCCAGTCTACCAGTGAACTTGGTCCGACTATACAACATAAAATCCATTCCTGATCAGATTGAAGATGATGGAGATTTGATTCAAGGACATGATTATGAAGTTGTGAAGGATAAATCCATTGGAGAGATAGACTGGATGGAGGAAGAGAAGAAAAAATTAGAGCAGATCATGACTCTAGTAATCAAGTACACCAAGTTATGGCTCAAACACAAGATTTGGGAGTTAGAGAGTGAAGGTGTACAATGCACCTATGATCTAATGGGGGACTACAAGTCTCATTCCACTACTGAGGAATCAGGTGAATAGGTTTCTAAAGGTAAAGCTAAGGCAGATTCCCCTTTTAAAATAAAGATCAAGTATTCTCAAGCAAAAGAAGGGGGAAAATAGAGGAAACCAATTGCTAAAAAGAGGAACCATATTCCAAGAACAAAGAGGTCTTTAGAAGAACAATCCGATGAGGAGGAAGAGAGAGATAGTACCCTTGAGCTCAAAAGGAGAAGGGTAACCTGGACTTCAAAGAAGAAATATAAATCTTCGAAGGAGAAAGAAGAAACTAGCCACTAGTAGTGAATGTGGAGAGTTCAAGGGAGAAGACTCAAGTATACACAAGGAGGTCAAGGACTCCTTCTCCCAAGGATAATGCACCAAAGAAAGATGTCCCCATATCTACCCCTGCCATAGAGAAACATGATTATGCCCTTCCTTTTCATGAATCTCATGATGTACCAAGTGAATCCAAGGATGCAGAGGATCACCAAGATCAAGGAGAAGAAGAATTCTAAGAAGGTGAACTCTAGTACAGTACAGAGGAAAAAATAGAGAAGATATTGCAATCCCCTCTGGTGACTTATGAGGATTCACTTGCAGGAAATTAAGAAGATAGACCTCCACACAGAGAGGAAGTTCCAATCAAGACCCCTTCACCAGTGCATGGAGAAGAATAACATGATGGGGAAGAGGATAGGAATCTAGGGAAGGGAAGTGAAGATAAAACTGAAGAAATTTTTGATGAGGAAAATCTGAACGTGGATTCCTCCAAGGAGCAACAAGATGTGGTTGGACAAGGTAATGTACAGTCATATTCCACTATTCCTACTTGGTTGGATAAGGAATTAAAGAGTAATCAAATTATGGTGGATGATACTCTTCCCAACTAGGATGAATTACTGGAAAACATAGGAAAAGGAAAAACAAAGAATAAAGTCAGGGTTATCTCCAAGATTGAGAGAGATGAAGCCAATAACAGGGTGATTCACATTGCCACCCCTATATCAAATAAGAGTAAGGATGATGTGACTGGAAGAGATTACAGTGTGCAAACTATCAACTTGGGACCCACCTCCATGATGCAGGAAGTTAAAGAATTTGAAGGTACCAGTGCTGCTATTTTGAGTAGATTGAAGAAAGAGGTGCAAACTAAGCAAGATTTGAAGGAGAATGACAAACTGAAGAGGTATCTGTAGGATTTGATGAAGCCCTTGCAATCTATCAGTCAAATCAGTTCCTCATCATTTGTTGCAAGTTTTCTACCACAAGAGACAATAACTGAGTTGGAGAAGATGAAAACCACTACACATGCCACACTGAACTGGTTGTAGGGAGTGGAAGCCAAAGGAGATAATTCCATTAAATATATCCTACCAACCGGTGGAGATGCTATAAGTTCAATAGAGTGTTTGAAGAATGTACCAGCTCAAGATAAGGAGGATGTTGATCTTTTGTTGTAGAAGACCAAGACCATCATGGAATATACTGAAGACAAGCTGGTAAGTGATGGAATTATTCCTCCTTCCAAAGTTGTAGAACCCTGGGAATGGTACAAAGCTTTGCAAATAAGGAAAAGGGTTTTGAAGAAAGTGCATAAGCAAGGAAAGAAAATTGAGGATACCTTGACTAAAATCTACAACAAGTACATTTCCTTCTTCGAAGTTATGATAGGAAGAAAAAGGTTTGCACCAAAACATTTGAACTTGGAGCAACTGAGAAAATGGTGGTGTGGTGTATATTCTCCAGTCAATGAGGACCTAGCTATTGAACACCAGTTAGATGGTGCAGCCACATACATTGCAGTGATGGATAAGTATCAAACCCTGAAGGTGGATTGGGATAAGGTCATTAACCAATCAAGAGAGGACATTAAATCCATTGAAAGGAAAATTAAGGTGTTAGTTATTCCACCTATAGCCGACTTGGAGAAGGTTATTTTGATGGTGCAGGATAAAGTGGAATGAGATAAGGATGAAGGAGAGAGCAGTTAATGCAATGCCTCATCAGAATTTGTGCTTCCCCATTATTCCTCTTCATCCTTCACATGCATCGGATCGAACCATGTTGGAGATCCCAAGCTGACCTAGATGGAACACATGCATTTAATGCACATTTTACTTCATTTTGAATTCTTCTTGGCTGACTTTTTTTTTTGGAGTCTATTGTTTGTAACCCTATTTGGGCCGACATAAGATGTAATCTCTATAAATAGGGATATTGCCTCATTTGAAAGTTCTAGATAGTTTTACATTGGAGTGAACTAAGCATTAGAGCAAGAAGCTAGTAGTTAGGTTATTTTCAAGCAAGTGTTGTAACAGAAGACTAGAATTGTTGCTACTTTGGATGATTTAATGCAAGTAAAGGCATTGTGATTTGGTGTCCTTGTGTTAATTTATCTATCATGGTTCCTGTGATTCTATCTTTTGAAATTGCTTAAGTTTATTTGATATATGTTAGATTTTATGTTAGATGACTTAATGGTGTCTATGATTTGATGCTTGAAGTGTTGCAGCAATCTCCAGTCCATACTTTTTGAAGCTAGTTGATTGTTGGTTGCTTTGCAAATTTGGCCTGGACTTTAATATTCATTATGCTTAGTTTAGTTGTGAATGTTTGTTCATTTCAATTGCAATATTTTTTTTTGGATAAATGTTCATGATCTAAAAATCTTACGTGCCTTAGAAGATTGCACTATTTCTGTAAGATTGCAGATTTATCTGGGTCAAGCAGGAATTAGTTTCTAAGAGATTGGTCCATTTCAAGTATTTTATCATTTGCATTGTTAATCTTAGGATTAGAGTTAATTTTAGAAGTCTCTTTGAAACCCTTATCTTTTGCTATTTCTTTTATCATCTGGTATAGATTCAGAATTTGAAGTATCGCCATATTGCTAGATCTGATAAGTTTGGAGATTCAGTATTTTCTTGTAGTAAGGTCCATTTGTGATTACCAGCATTTTCACATATTATTTGAGTTGTTTATGCATTTTCAAGACCTAACATTAGAGACCTTGGGGTTATCTCTTGAGGCTTGCTGATAGAGATTTACCTTTCAAGAGAGATAGGATTTCCATGTTCTGTCTAAGTTGTTGTGCAGAAAACACCATCAATAGACAGAACCTGCACAAATCTAGAAAAGGATGGAGAGTGGCTATATAGGATTTTCCTTAGTCAAAACCTTTTTTTGGTATTTCTACCTCCACAAATATCCAATAAACTGATTGATAAAAGTGTGTGTTCTCCTAACCTTAAGTGCATCTAAGGTTGTGATGAGCTAAAATGCATAAAACCCTA
Organism: Sequoia sempervirens; assembly: GCA_007258455.2. NCBI lineage: Eukaryota > Viridiplantae > Streptophyta > Pinopsida > Cupressales > Cupressaceae > Sequoia > Sequoia sempervirens. The sequence continues at coordinate 7,384,097 of VDFB02256132.1, forward strand.
CTCAAATGTGTTAAAGGATTCCTAAATGACAATGATAAGATCTACCTAAGAGAAATTCAAATACCCTTAGGAAAAATTGAAACGCAATGATACCTCTTCTTATGCAGTAAGTAATATGAATCTTGACAATGAGAACACTTTGAAAACAAGTCATTAGGTTGTAGAAAATGGGCCAAGAGCACTTTCCAAACCTAGATTCCATCATGTCCTTCTATCGGCATCAAACTCCAATCATTGAATGAAACTTGATCAAATCTGAAAATATGCTTGAAAACCTACAAATTCAAATGTATTCTGGTAGAATGTAATTGTTGTAATAATATCTTTCTTCTTTTTCCCAATTATTTTTCAAATGGTGAAATGACTAGGTATTTATAGGCATTTAATCTAATTTCTCAAAAATTAAATCTCAATAACCAACATTTAACATTTGAAATTCAAATAATAAAATTTTAACTCTGACATATTAAAATTTGGAGGTAAAATAGGGGGACTAGGTCACCCAAGGCATCATTGTCCCAGCCCTATTTTGCGGGGCATAAAGTGTTGGGAGAAAAATATTAAATGTTTGCCTTGATTTTGTACATGGGTTTTCTTAATAAATATCCAAATGGGCCATGGAATGCATAATTTAGGAAATTAGGGCCTAATTAGGGAATTTTTAAATGCATTGGTGAAAGGGTCAACTCAAGTAGGTCCCAAATAAAGTGTGAAATTGTGCTTTCACCTAAAAGGGAGTATAATTTCTAACTCTACATTTAGCCCCCACTTTAGTGGACATATGACACTACATCCATATGCAAGCTAAAGTATCAAAAGTAAATCATATCATAAAAGGATATTGAAGATTATTCATCAAATGAGAGAATGAAGCCCCTAGTGTAGTAATCTACAAAACCACAACATTAGGAACCACATCCTGCAAAATTGAATTGTTATACATTCAAAGATCATTTTGTACTTACAAACAAATTTGTTAGTCCAAGACTTCTAAGGAGAATGAAATTTGAGGGTGGATGTATGCCCCCCTTGATTTCACTTGCTTTATGGGGGTGGAATTAGGGTATCAATCTAACCACATTGGATTGTTGAATGTGTTGATAAAAATTCTTGCGATAGGATCATTAAATAATAACACCAATTATTAACAATCACACAACATGAACAATAATGGAACTACAAATCCAATGCAACAGACAACATTGAAATTGAAGTTCTCTAGCTCTAGTTATGTTGTGTTGAATGAAGTATAATATAGAAAATATACTACAATATTTGACTATAAGTTATAGCAAAATTTCCCTTTTGACATTTGTTTTCATTTTTTTGTTTGAAGGATTAGAGTTTTATCATTTATCCTAGGAGCAAAAATTTCATGACGATGAGCATTCCATCCCTTGAGGCTTGAGGTTCTATGAGAGGATGCTTCATCAAGCACTATGGCAGCAAAGGTGAGTGGCTTTTGAACTTTCCCTATAATTTTATTCATTATTTAATACTATTTTTAAAGGATTTTTAGAAATTCGTGGTGCCCTTATCCAATTTGGAACCATTGTCCTCTATGGGTGCCCCTGTCCAACATTGGCACCCCTATCCCACATTTGTGGCCTTGTCCAACAATGGTGCCTCTATCTAGATTCAACATTTTAACACTTAGAATTGATCGATTAATGATTTTGATGTACCACTGATGATTCTTTTTTCTTTTTTCAGAACCCACCATGCACATGGCAATGGCTTAGAGGACAATCATTTTCATTGCTTTGGGAGTAGGCCACATGAATCTCGATTAAGGAGTAGTAACACCTACACACTGTTGAACTATACTACATCTACACCATGTTGCCTATGTGATATCATGATGCCATGCTTATGGTACTTGTAGAGTGGTGGTATGTGGACACTTCCACCTTCCATATTTTGATGGGAGAGATAACATTCATACTTGAGGATGTATATCGCATACTCAGGCTACCTATATGAGGTAGGATCATGCATCACAATGATTTTTGGAGCCAACAAGATATCATGGATGATCAATTTTATTATACTGGTCGTTGCATAGCTTGTGAGAGTAGGGGTCATATTCTACTAAAGTGGCTACTATATGTAGGCATGAACATGCCATTTATTTAGTGGATCGTGATCGTCACCGTTTCTCTAGTTGTATTGCCCGATGGATGAAGCATACACCTTGATGGGGGCCTAGTGCATAAAATACAAGCAATGAAGATAGATCAAGCAGTATTTTCCTAGGGATAGAGTGTGCTAGCTCATCGTTATTATGATCTTGGTCACTTTTTTATCATGATACCAATAGTATTATTCTTTGTATGCTTCTTTAGGTGTGGGAATTTGAGCATATTACATGCATGAAATTGGCTAGATATTCCATGGAAACACCATGGACCTATCCACAAGTATTTTTTTACACCCTTAGGTGATCCTGATAGTACAGAGACCTATTATACTGGAGAGTCACCTTCACTCAATTAGAGGATGATGATATTATGTGGAGGCCATATAGGACTCTTTAGGAGTGGCCAAGTCTAGCACGACAGCCTGCTAGGATGCAATGAGATTGGTTATTTGTTGGGTGACATGACCACATTATCATGTCATTCTACTATGATCATGTGATGAGACAATTTGGTTAGCCCCAAGTAGCACCTATTGTTCAATGCACATATCTAAGATTTGCATGCAGTGGAACTAGACCACAAGACATACCTCATCCCACAGTCATAGACATTGTTTTGATTGATTTGGACGATGAGGAGTGAGATACACATCTAGCATCTGAAAAGGACAATATTGGTGTCATAGTTACATATGAGAGGTGGTGGACCATAGATTCAAATCTTGTATTCCCTATTGGACATCATACAGGTGACCCCAAGCCTTGGCCATGACATTGATAGGATTACATAGAGAGGGAGGATGAGGATGTCAATTGAGACACAAAAAAGGATGATGATGATGAGGAGGAGGAGGAGGAGGAGGAGGAGGATTAGTAGCCAATAGTGTGAGATCCTAAGAAGCACGTAGAGGCCAGAGATGCCCCCGAGGAGAGACCCACATCTCGTCCTCATACATCACAAGCACATTCTATGAATCCTGAGAGACCACCCACCTATGATCATTGGGAGAGAATTCGTGCAGTTCCTAACATGCCACTAGCCTCTCAGGGGAGTCCAAGTGTGGGCACCATAGTGTCATATAAGGATCTTGATTAGTGATTTGGTGATCCAGGTGATGTGATGTTGGTGATCCCATATTTTCCAAGTAGTTCACTATTTCCTTGATACCCAAGTTAGGGAAAGAATATGAAGGAATCCTGGCTTCGTGCTATAATATTTTGAGCCAAATCTCAAATGGGTAAGGTAAAAAAATTTGTTGGTTTCTCAAAGGTTTTACAATTTATAATGATGGCAAAATTTAGAGGTTGCCTGGACAAGTTAGGCCACGAACTAGTAAACAATCACGAATTCAAATGCAATACAAAGAGTAGTAAACAATCATGAATTCAACCAAGAAAAAAAATTGTAACCTTGCCTATGGTTTCGCAAACTAAATTGAATTTCTCATTAGTTTCTGGTAGCGCCCTGCTCTCTTCCTTCGCACGGTGTTTTTCCCTTTTTTGTCATCTGATTTCTTCCTTCATGCGGGAAATTTTTAAATTTTTATTTTGATTCAGTAGTTGGCACTTTAGTCAGTGTTAGTTAACACCAACTTTAGCGCCGAATTTTGGCTGTTAATGTAATTTGTTTGGGGTGCATAAGGTGGTGCCAAGTGCACCTAATTGGGCACCTATCATTGCTATATAGTGAATATTTTCATTATTGTGTATCACAGGATCCAGAGTTTTGGAAATAATTCCAACTCCTGCCTTGTTTTTATGACCACCATTGTCCCGTGGCTCCTTCATCAGCTCGATGTGGTAGAGCAGTTTTTACCATGGTCCCACAAGGTGCTTCATCCTTCTCAGTGGTAATGTGGTGAAAGCTTCTGTGGTGGCACACGAGTCTTCCTTCTGTTCCTAGCGGTGTTGTGGTGACTCCCGCAAGTCTTCTACCATTGGCATGCAATAGTGCAGTGCCTACCACTGTCCCACGACTCCTTCATTAGCTCAGTGCGGTATATCAGTTTTTACCGCAGTCCTGCAAGTTGCTTCTTCCTTCTCGGTGGTAGTGCGGTGAAAGCTTCTATGGAAGAATTTTTATTCATAGAGGAGGCCATGGAGAGAGGACATGGACGACGTAGAAATACTAAATCATTGAGAGGAAAGTGTGTGGAAATAGATGAGACAATGGAATCTGCAGATACAATAGAGGTAAGAAGAGAAAGCAACCTCAACCAAAGGAGGAAGGTGTTTATGAATTCGCAAATGCTACAACATAGAGGAGATATCAATATGTCAAATATATGACTAAAGTGAGGTTTTTTGTTAGATAGCATACTCGTTGAAATGATATAATTGGTGTACTAAACATTATTTAGTATGTTGTCTATTATAGGGGCAATACAAGGCCATGGCAAAAAATTGTGTCATATCAAATCAGGTACTCAAATTTTGACTTAACTTAGTAAAAAATGATTTGATGGAATTTTGTGATACGTCAATCTTTTTTCATAGTATTATTGAAACTTATAATGTATTATCAAATCTTGATATAAATTAATGCATGTTGTTGATTATTTTAGATGGAGATTGGAGCAAATGTAGAGCCTGAGCATTCAACTAGCAAAAGAAGAAGATATGTACGTGGGTTTGGACCTAACACTGTTGAATCACATAGACGACAGTGGGTGGAAGAGGATATGACAATGGATATTGTAGACACAACAAATGATTGCACTGAAAAAGAGGTAGGTCGAGACTATAGTACATGGGATGAATACTTTGAGAAAATTGTTTTTGTGGATGTTTTGTATGTCTTGGAAAGAAAAAATTCAAATGAGAAATTGTACAAAGACATTACATATATGATGAGCTTCCAGTCAGTAGTATGCCTCCTACAATCGATTAAAACCAAAGAATAATAAATGAGTGTGGACTGATGTTTTATAAACTATGTTGTCAAAATTGTGTTTTATTTAAATTATTGTATAAAAAAGGTAGTCTATAAAATAATGTTCCATTATTCAATTGATGTATATATGTTCATACACTTTTTATTTTTATTTTTTAAGCCATATTTGATTATATTTCTTTGAAATTGATACATTTATGATTTATCCAATTGTTTCCAAACATTAAATAATACTTGTGTTTGTTGATAGGTAGAAGATTTTGATGAAACACATTATACTAATACCCAAGATCCAACTAGGTTATTAAGATCTAGACAAGATGATCCAAACCATCCTTTAAACCATACCAGGGCGAGAAGAGAAAGATTGAAGAGAACACTACCACCTGAGAAATTTCAAGAGCTGATGAGATTCGCATACATTGATGACATGCCACCTAGCCTTAATGATGATGATCATGATAGTGAAAATTCAGTGCATGAAGAAGGATTGAATGAAATGCTTACAGGTTTCTTTGGGGATGGAAACAATAATGACAATAATGATGATATGGTTGACAGTAACAATGATAGCAGGGGTAATTACCACCAACGTAATTTTGATGATAACAACATCAAAGACTCCATCAAGCAAGCAGCGAAGACAGTCGTGTTCAAATTGAGTGCAAGTAGAACCTCAAAACTAGTATGCACATTAATATTATTAGAAATCAAGTCACTATTTGGTTGGTCAGACAAAGGATTCACTACCCTACTGAAGTGAGTTGAAATCTATTTCTTACTTTGCATTGTCAATTGGTGTACATAATTCGTAAACATTCAATTGATTTAATCTCGTATCAAACATGTTCATCATAAGTCAAACATTCAATTGATTTAATCTCTGGAAATCTTACAGGGCACTAAAAACTAAAATATTCCCTGAAGAGAATGTGTTGCCATCAACTTGCAGAGAGGCGTGTCTATTGTTGGTTGAGTTGGGGATTGAATATAATAAAATTCATTCATGTAAAAATGATTTCATTTTATACAAAGATGAATATCAAAACAAGGTAGAATGCCATGTATGCAAAGAGAAGAGATATCGTACAAATGTATAAGGTCCTACAGTTCCAAAGAAGGTTTTACATCACATGCCAATTATACCTAGACTTCAACGAATGTTTCATTGGAATTCACTAGCACAATTGATGGACTGGCATGCAAAGAACAGGAGCAAAGATGGATTCATGTGAATTTTGGTCGACTCCAAAGCAATGAAACACATAGAGGAAAAATGGCCAACAAAATTCAAAGATGAACCTCGTAGTATCAGGTTTGGTCTTGCAATTGATGGAGTGTGCCCATTCTCTTTCTTCAGCTCAAATTATAGTGTTTGGAAAATCAGATTGATAGTATACAATATTCCCCCATGGATGAGTGTTAGAAAGGAGCACCTTATGCTAGCTCTCATTGTTCCAAGAAAACATCAAGTTAAAAACATGGATGTTTATATTGCGCCTTTTATTAATGAGATGTAACTGCTATGGAAAGGCATAAGAATGTATGACATATTACGTCCTCCATCAAATAGGTCCTTCATGTTGTATGGTGTGCTATGTTGGACTATTCATGATTTCCCAAGACTTGGTGTTTGTTTTGGTAAGATAAAATATTTACGTATTTACACTCATAATTTATTTTCATCCCAACTTTCATACTTAGTTTTATACTATTTTTTTTATGTTATTAACATTACTTATTGAATTGCAGGGCTTCAAACAAAGGGGATATTTACATGTCCAAGATGTGCAGAACAATTTCAAGGGCAGTATTCTAAAGATCTACATAAATTTATTTACGCAAACAATAAGGTTTTTCAACCACTAGATTATAGGTTTAGAAATCGCCTGAAGAATCAATTTAATGGAAAATTTGAAAATAGAGGCCCTCCCATGATTATGGGTCCAGGTGATTGGCTTAAGAAGTATTAAGATGTTGAATTGAAAGCTTGAGAGGATTTTTTTGATCGAGGTGATCCAATTGAAGAACCAGAACAAGTTGTAGTTAATATGCCACAAGGAATGAAAAGGAAATCCATATTTTATGAGCTCCCTTACTGGAAGAATCTATTAATATCTCGCCTATTAGATCCTATGCACATCTTCAAAAATGTCCCAGATTACATATTTTGACATATATCAGGCAAAGAGGACACCTTTTCTTCGAGGAGAGATATTGCTCTTTTGCGTACCAAATTTGATAGAAAACATTTGTGGCCAAACAGGGAAAATGAAACATATGCAAAAGCTCCATGGATTTTGAAAAAAAAAAGAGCTAGACCAACTAAAAAATGTCATTCGTTCAATAAGGACACCTACTGGCTATGGGTCATCATTGGCTAAGGATTTTACAATTGATGGACATATCACAGGATTTAAAACACGTGATTTTCATAATTTAATGAAGGTATTATATATTAGCATTTAACATTTACTGGTAACATTGATTAAGAACTAAATTTATTTTGATATTTTGTTGTGTGAGAAAAAATTACTAATGACATTTTCATAAATGTGTTTTATAGCATATCATGCCATTGGCAATTAGGGGGGATTCATGTCTTACAGTTGACTTAAGGAATTCCATAAGTCGATTGTCAGCATTTACAAGGTATGTGGTTATATTAAATGTTCATGTGTGAGAGACATAGAGATATTATATTGCATTTTAATTTATGACTAAAGGTTCATACTAATTTACTATTCTTATACTAGGTGGGTGACCTCCAAGGAGATCCATGAATCTGAAGTGCCAAAGTGGAAGAAGGAAATTGCAAAAGTTGTATGTGTATTTGAGAAGGAGCTCCCTACAAGTCCATTTACTTATACATGTAGTCGATGACATTGAATTGGCGAGTGTTGTATCAATGAGGTGGATGTTTTTCTTTGAGAGGGTGGATGTGTTTCTTTGAGAGGTATATGAAAACTCTTAAAAGATGTGTCTTAAAAAAGGCACATCCAGAGGGTTGCATGGCTGAAGGGTATGTATTGAATGAATCATTTTTCTTCCTGTGTGAATTCCTTGGTAAGGATTTTGAAGATGGCCCACGCATTTGGGATGAAGAATGAGCATCAGATATTATTGATGGAGAAAAACCACAATCTAATGGTGTTGAAGTAGAAATTAGTAAGTAAATTCATGTTCAGTGTGGTTGTTTTTCTTGCAATCATTAATTTACTCTGTAATTTATTTGTCAAATTAACAACATGACATTTGGAGTTTGAAATAAACATGTTGACATGTAATAGGTGTAGACAAAATTTCTATACTCGACAAGTTCATTTTGTACCACATGGACTTTATGAGCAAATGGATTGATTTGTATGATAAAAAGAGAGAAGAAGTGTTAGAAGCAAGGAGACAGTTTAAGAGATCGAACCCAAGGAATAATCCACTTCCCACTCATCTGCTTGGGGAATGGGGCAAAGATTGCACACTAGAATGGGTTACTGAACAAATTCAAAATCAAATAGAAGATGCAAGTACAGATTCAAACATAACAAAAGATGAAATCAACATGTCTAGAGGATATGAAAGAAAGGTACACTTGGAATTTTACAAAATTTTATTTCCTTATAGTTTTGACAATATTAACTATTTTAATATTCGTCATTATATTTGTTTTCACTGAAATAAATGGTCTTTCACAGGCGAGGAAATATCTAGCAATGTGGGCATATGTTCAACATTATCATGTAGAAAGTGTAGATGTAAAGAGATGATCCTTCAATTGTGGCATCATGGTTGACTTCAAGCAATCTAGTCGATCAAGCTCAAAAGATAAGAATATAATTGAAGGGAATCTACAATATGTTGGGAAAATACAATAAATTATTAAGTTGGATTACCGCTCTTTTAAATGTTGTATTTTTAAGTGTAGATGGTATGAAGCATTTGAGAGGACACGAAGACATGATACCCATAGTGGATTTTTTTCTATAGATTCCTCATCGTTCCTACCGGAGGATAAGGAGCCTTATGTTCTACCAATTCATTATGAGCAAGTATTTCTTTAACTCAAACAAGAAGCAGTAGTGATCATTAATCTATTAATTCATAGCTTATTGCAAATATATACATGTGTTTATTAATCAATAAAATTGTTATAACATATGTCTAATATATGTATGTTGTTCATGTGCAGGTATTTTTCTATGAAGATATTTTGGACCCGAAATGGATATTTGTCATACATTATAATCCAAAATTAAGCCATGTATTTGACAATGCATTATTAGATACTGAGCAAAACAATGATGGCCAACAAAATGAGAGAGAGGGATTAGAGAACATCAAAGAAATTGGCATCCATGATGATGTTGAAGATGGTTATGTTCAAGCACAAGAAGACAACAATCCAGAGTTAGATGATGTTATGCAAGACAACAATATGGATGGTAGAGAAAATGATGATCTAAATACATGTGGTAACAATATAGTTGGTCTACAATCAAATTTCAATGATGATGAAGATGATGCAAGTCAAGATGAGGATGATGATAATATTAAATACTTGAAATAACATATGAACATTGGCAATGATACATTGGATGACATTGTAGCAGACAATAATGTTAATGACCAAGACTTCTAAATTTTTAGAATTATTTGCAATCCATGTTTAAAAAAGGATGATTCTTATGGCCTAAAACTTGAAATGCTTCAGTAATATTATTTTGTACTTGGACAATTGAAAACCTGTTTTATTCTCCTAGCAATATTTTTTATTTTCCATTATAATTCTAGACCAAACAACATTTGCGGGGATGGCCTTTTACACCAATCTTAATTTGTATGAGTTCACAAACCTGTTGTCAAGTAGTAAATTCCTTTTGTAGACAGGAAATGTAAAGGCTTCATTTGAGAAAAGATAAGTAGTCTCTTTATGAGGGTAATCCACATGCAAAAAGTAAAAAGCACATAAAAAACAATTGTACAGTAGAAAATAAAATTCAATCAATTATGTCTTATTTCTCTTGCACACTTATCTGAAAGATATAGGGTATTCACCATACATTTCCCTTAACAAAGCAAACATGTGCTTTCATTTATTTTTACTGTATATCTCAGAAGTGAAATTGTTGTTACATAATGATGCACTGAGAAAATAATATATACAGAAAATGCAAAGAAAATGTTTGAAATGTAACATGCAACCTACTGTGTTGTGCTAAAAGGAACCAAGATTAACTAGGACAAGAAATAAAAATAAAATTTTGATGATTGTACTTAAAAGTGAACAGGATATGAAAAGTGTGGACAATGATGGTGTTGAAATTGAAAACCCTGATTTTGATGACATTACTGTTTTATGTCATTAGAGATAAAGAGCACATACAATTTTATATACATAGAAAATGAAGATTTGAAACTAGTAAACTGAAAATGTAAAAACTATAATATTTTTCCTTAAACAATAATTCACATACTCACAAAAAAGGGTGAAGCATTTTTTATTCAAACTTTGTTTTCTTTAATAGACATAACAATAAAAGAATATTTACAAGTACAAGAATATATACACTGTTTCATAGAAAATAAGGAATGTTTCATAGAATATACAAGTACAAGAATATATAAACTGTTTCATAGACTTCTAAATTTTTAGAGTTATTTGCAATCTATTGGATCTCAAAAATGCAGTTTTTTAGACCATAGGAGGGTGCCAATCTCTAAGAGGAATTTAATCCTTAATACGAACCAATTAAAGTAAATTATTTGAAAGTAATTTAATTCACACCTAACCAGAAACCAACCAAAGCACACAGTAACAGCAAATGTGCCCTGATAAATCTTGCAAATTTAAACAACTTGAAAAGACAACTTTGGAGACAGCAAAGCAATAAATAAGTATGAAAATTGACACAATAATTGAACATTGAAAATGGATTACAAGTTATAATGTATCTACTCCATTATATTGATCACAATATAAACATACATAACATGAGTTCTTTTGATATGAATAAGTGGATGAGATGGTCTAGTATCTATTCTAATGGATTAAAATGATGATGATGTGATGATCAAAATCAGACCTTGGTTTCCCTATTTGTACGGGAAGCAACAAGCTTCAGGTCCATTCACAAAAGTTACATCGTTTCTTAACTAAAGCATAATTAACATAACATAGAAACTTAAAAAGAGTTTATTGTTGGATGCACCACAGTCCGTTAATCAGCAGCAAGCGCCCGTGACCACCTAAGATCTGTTCAAGGCTCAAGAACCATGTTAATGCATCCACAACAACCAAACTCTAACTACTTCCTCATACAGCTCGTACAAGGAACAAATTAACCTTTGACATGTGATCAATGTATTTCTCCTGGGCATAAGTGTTTGCATTTTGTAGAGTTTTTGTCATTGCATTCTCGAATCCAACAATCCTCCCAAGTTTCTTATGCATTTTCCTGAGTACCTCATCCTCATCATTGATGTCATCAAGGATGCCTAGAAAATATTTTGATATCTCATTTTTCCAAGTTTCCTGATCCTCCAAATCTATTTCTTCAAAGAAATCTAGCATGACCATACGTAGTGGTTGGCTAAAGTCATTGAATTCCTATGTCAAGATATTTTGGAATTTTTCATGTGTATTCATGAGGCTTTGACATTCTTGGAGAAAAGCATTATTATCTCCATCTTTTTCCTTGATATGGGATTCCATTTCCTTCATCCTATCAAGAAGTCTTCCATGCTCCATGAGGACCTTGTATGTTCTACTTTGAGAACACCAGACACCATCTGCATGTTGGCACATATCTTTGAATTTCATACAAATTATTCTTGATGCTACTTCAAAAGTAGTAGCCTTCAATTTTATTTTTAGTTCTTCCTGTTCCTTTTGAGCCTTTTCAAATGTATGCTTCCATTGAGCAGTCTCAGACATGGCCTCTAACACTTTTCTTTCATGTTCAATTAAAGGAGAGTAAATCCTTGGAGAAGTAGGCAGCCTATCTTTGTAGTTGGTTAATTTTTGTTTCAACCTATCATTTTCCTCTATCATCCACTGGTTATCTCTTACTAGATTTTGGATTTGGGCTTTGGTGAATTTGGCTACATTCACATTCAAGTCAGCAATCTCCAAGGGATTTGTCTCCCCTACTCTTTGCACTAGGAGATGTCCAAAAATATGATCATGGTCAATGAGAGAAGGCTTCTTCCCTGGGGGGTAAAGAGCCCAAATTTGCAAAGTGGTATTATCAGGATTGTACCTTGACCCTGTATAGACCCTTTCACCTGCTTCATCTGTTATTTGCAAATTTTTATTCTTTCTCTTCAAAAAAAATTCAAATGCAATGGCTAAACTAATATCCCACCCAGGAAGGAGCATAACTCTAGTTTCTTGCAATAATTCTCTTCCTCTCTCAGCAGTCATGTTTATCATTTCCCTATCAACTTCATGTTGTAACTCTTTCAAGTCATAAGCCTCTTTCTCAAGGTCAATTTCCTTTAACCTTTCTCTTATTAGTCTTCCTTTATACTCATATATAAAGGACTTAAATTTAGGGGTCTGCACAAAAGTATCATCTGCAACAAATTCCTGACTTGCACAATGCCTCACATCATTTGATAGCTCATCAGAGGCTTCAAAGGTGATCACACTTCTTTCCAATGGCATCTCATATTGGGGTATAACAGGAGCATTAAACTGTGAGACTTCTTCTTCCTCCTTAGTGATCTTCTTCCATGGATAGGGAACCAACTGAAAAGCTCACTTCAGGAGTAGGCCGAGGTGATAAGTGATCTAGTGGTGTGATATTTTCTACTTGCCTCCTAGGACCGATGCCTCTTCCTCTTTCAAATGCCACAAGTGGCACATCTCTTATCAGTTCTTCTTCATGGAGGATTAACTATTCAATTCTTTCTATGGGATCATGTACCTCAAGGAAAGCCCCTATGTAGTCTGGGTTATTATTCACCTTCCAATCCTTAGCCATCATAACCCTACTATAGGCATTCATTCTCATTGTGTTTTTTTTTCTTCACAATTTCTGATGACATCTTCTATAAGGAAACTATGCTCATACCCTTTCAATTTCTAAAAAAATTTGGCATCACAAATGAAGTGTTCAAGATCAAACTTTTCCCTTTTGTTGCCAACTAGCAAGCCATAATAATCCAATTTACCACTAACTAAGTCATAGCCTGAATTAGAGATAATAGTGAAATCACTAAAGCATAAAGTGGAGGCATGAAATTTTTCCTCCCATAGCTCTTTAAATGTATGAAAGCTGAAAATGACAATTGCCTTATGATCTCTAAATAAGCAACACTATCTAGCACAGTCTTAGGTAGAAAATAAGGTGCAGCTTCAAATCCATAAACCATGATAACAGTACAATCTCCAAACATGTACCAGTCTCCCCAATTGTGATTTATCCCTGCTTCATGACCCATATCTTTTGGTCGGAGAAATCTTAAGATCTCTGGGGAGAGGTTGTAGTCACATTTGTGGCCTAGCATCTTGTATAGTGGTTTGATAAAAATATTCCTCAAAATATAGGTAGTGGGACCTCCCACACCTATTGTCCCACACAGTTGTCCACATTTGTACAAGCCTTGAATTTCCATCATTATCTAATTATTTTATTCTTAATTCCTCACCCCATATCCCCATCACCTGCCCTTCGTATAATATCATGTGCACGAAAAGAGAATAGTGCTTGAAATTAATGGCTTCACTGTTATTCTTGATGATATTGAGGGCATTATTGATGGCCTTGGATAAATACTCTACATAATCATAGGGTCAGGCATTATGGCTTTGGATGTTTGTGGCTAAAACCATGGGAGAAATTGTCATGTTCTCAGGAACATCAATTCCTAGTACTTGACCTGTTGATTAATAAGTGTATTGAAAGTATTCTTCAAACAAAGCCATAGAGAATGGGGGCTTATATTCACTAGAGAACCTCATAGTTTGGTTACCCGCACCTTTAACCCTATGTAGAGGCAATTTCCACCTCTTGTAACTTTTTTCCATGGTGCGTTATTCCTCCAACAAGTCTTTGATTCATAATTTTGTTTTTAGGGAAGTGTCTAGCTGAAAAATCATGGAAATATAATCTGGCTTTATGACCATGAACTGTGACCCATCAAGAAAATTAATTGCTCTCATCTTTGGATTGTAATTCTTTTCCAACAACTTGATTAAATCTACATTCACAAAGATGTTGGGTACTACAAGTTTACCCAAATTCAAATTCCACGGTTTTGACACTGGGCTATGCCAAAATTTCTTCCTATAATGATAAATAAAGAGGTTGTAACCCCTACACGGAGTCCATACATCTCCTAGATTTTTTTGTTTATCTTGTAATGTCACACACAATGGGTTAAGCTGTGTTATTCTTCTGGATTTTGGCTCAGACCTAGGACACTGATCGATTGAGTCTTGATTCAATTGCCTAGCTTCAATTTTTTGTCTTTTTGCTTTCTATTTGTCTGGGGTTTTTTCCATCTCAACCCTACTCATGCAATGCTTTCATCTACTTACTGAGAAAATATTTTGATCTGATTCTAGACCACTTACTTGGATAAATGTTGCAAATTTCCAGCTTCCTACCGCCTTCCAACTTGGTTCTCCAAATCCTTCAATTACAATTCACAGTGATTTCAACTTCTTTGAGGTTGTATTTATCAAATTTCAAGACACTTCATCTAGCCCTGGTTCATAAATGGAACTCACGCCATCTTTATGATCAAGTTCTTCATTAATAGCAATAGTCTCGTCAATATTTTTGTTAGTCACATCAATCAGACTAATCATCATTTTATAACTGTTGGAGAGACTTTTAATTAAAATTCTTGTTGTTTCTTCGATATGCTGGTATGGCAATGTTTTTCCCTTCCCTTATGTTGTTTACCGCACTACTACCTTGCTCAAGGCTTCTTGCTATGGGGTTGCAGTGTATACCACTCTACCGCATATGTTGCTCACCTTCCCAATGGTATAGCAGTGTATGCTTTTGATCATTACTTGAAGAGTTTCGGTGAGAAAATCTTATTTGTCTTACCGATACCTCAATGTCTCATCGACATTAGATCTTATGTTCCTCTGATGTTGGTTGTCGGTGTCAATGAGACAAGTTATGTCTCTTGCCAATATGCCACTATCTCATCGACAATTACTTCATTATATCCAAGAGTTGTGTTTTTCTGAGCACTTGTATATATACCTTGTGGATGTGACATAAGTGATTCTCTCCTCGATATGCCTATATCTTGTTGACATTTCACTGTTTTACATTTGTCGATGAGACATATAAATAAGTCTCTTCGACATAGGGGTGTCTCATCTACATTTTTTATCTGTGCTATGTGCTAATGTCGGGGAGACTTTGGAGGGACTCTCATCGACATGGTGTTGTCTTGGCAATATGCCATGAGCAATCAAAGGAATATTTCAAAGGAGTAATACACTTTGATGTTGTGATCAAGGGTTTTATTTGGAAGCTCACATGAGGGATTTTATTAAATTTAAGTTATTATGATAGGAATTCTATGCATATGGTGGATGTAAGAGATGAGTGAAAATGGAAGTATGCAAAAATAATTAGGATGGAATTTTGGCTACAACACAATCCATGTTTAAAAAAGGATGATTCTTATGGCCTAAACTTTGAAATGCTTCAGTAATATTATTTGTGTCGATACAAATTACCTATTGCAATATCCTTAAATTGTTCAATATTTGGTATGAATTGTTGGCAAAAAAATTAGGATTACTTGGATGCTTCTTCCATTCATTTTGTATCAACATATGTTCATGAAGACACAAAAGTTAACAGCTCAATCAAGTAGAGCTTTTGTGATTTTCAAATGAAGAGTACGGTACATTTTTATTTCTTCTACATTACATTCATGTGCATAAACAAAATCAGAAGATTACATTACTAGATTGCACTTATGTAGATGCATATAATATAGGAAAGATTGCACAATCCTTTCAAAAATGTAGTCTTTATTGATAATGTAAATGTATGTTGTTTCACACAAGCAGTGGAACTGACTATTTGAATGCATGTAATCAAAAAACTATACATTTATAGATACAAAAGAGAAAAATGCACATAAAGAGAAAGGAGACCTGTCATTTCCTCAATGACAAATCCCAATTGCTTTGTTCTGCATCATCTTAAGTCTTCCCGCTTGTCTAAGCCTCCAAGTCGATGTATTCCGTGTTGCTCCTAGGTTCCCTGCATTTGAGTGAGAAGAGTGTTGTTAGAGCAATGAAGGATCACCATTCAAAATATGTGCATACATATATAAACATATAATTTGATCATCATGTGCATTCAAATAATTTGCATACCATAGATGTCCAAGAAAACAAGAAAGTTATCAAACATATCTATCATATGCTCAGTTTTATCTAACATGTTTTCTCATTGTGCAGGTATAGATAAAATTAGGTTGTTGTTTTGTTTATTTGGTTACAGCGTGTGGGGTGAATTGTGGCTCCCACAAGGGCTGACCCTAGCCTACTGCCCTATTGTTTCATTTGAGAATGATAATCACAAGTAAACCATCCATGAAGCATTAAAGATCAAGATTTGCAAGGATAGTGGAGTATGTTGGTAAGGGGTAATCTCCTTATTGATAATATTTATCCTTATTAATAAGAACATTCCACTATCAACATAGCCATGATTTTGAAAAAACTGATCATCAAGGATTCCAAGATAGTTTTCATTAACAGTCTAGTTAAAAGTACGCATCCCCAAGCATCATAACACTCACAAGCATTGAACATGAGGGGCAGTCATGTAGATTAAAAGCTTACACAATATTCATCACCTGCAAAGATAGAGACAGCATGTTTCCACATAACAAATTAAATTGAATGCATGAAAGGTACAATGATGAAGTCCATAATAGTGAATGTTGCTTAAGAGGGATTGAAGGACAACATTTTGTATGAAGGAGAACAAGGTAACCTCAAACTTTGTTGTACCTGAGTATGACAGTACCTGAGCTTATGGTGTTTCTAGATGGAACCTATAGTAGAAAAGTGTAGTCTCCATCTGAAGGAACCATCTTCGGAGCTCTTCCCTAAAATGAGGGTTGAAAACATTAGAAGAAAATAAATACCATAATTCTAAAGTAACAATTTGTATCAATACAAATGTTAGAAAGTATAATTAAAAAGACAAATCCTTACAATTGGACCTCAAATTGGACCAAACAGATTTATGATTTTATCTTTAGAATGTAGGAACTTTCTTTGTTAGAGCTTCACGGCCTGAAATTGGATCTCCAATTGGACCGATAAAATTTATGATTTTATCTTTAGAATATAGGAACTTTCTCTATTCGATATTCACGGCCTCAAATTAGATCAGAAGCTGGAAAAGAAAATTTATGATTTTATCTTTAGAATGTACAAAACTTTCTCTATCGGATATTAAAGATCTCGGGTTAGATCAGAAACTAGATAAGTAGATTATGGTTTTATCTTTAGAATGTAGGAACTTCCTCTGTCGGATATTTGGAAAATCCTACACACAAGTTCTGCTTCAGAGCGAAAACACCCGGAAGTGTTTCACACCGGCTCAAGGTACAATCTAACCTGGTTATGACACCGATAGCAATCCATTTTTTCCTGAACCATCCATACCCGAACGTTGCATCACAATCTATTCTTCCTGCACATAAAAATGCCAAATATTAACCCCTTCTAAATAAAACTCAAAATACCAAGAAACAATGAGTCCCCTATATTTGTAAGTAAGTAGGTAGACTATAGGGAATAGTTTGATTTTATACAAGGATGATCATGAAAGGAATCTTCAAGTGATAGTGAGTGAGTTGTTTAAGATTGCAGCTAATGGTGCAATATCCAGTCTTAAAGGCAGTTAGCAAGGCAGTAAATGTGCAAGAAAATTAAATTGTACACAACAAATAATTCACAATGTTATCTTGCATAATTCCTTAAGTTTGAAGACAAAAATCTCATTGTATCTTGATGAAAGTAGTGATCTTAATGGTCAATCACTGGCAACCATGATTTTAAAACATGCTATTGTGCTTATGGAGGCAGTATTTTAAGCAAGGCGGTGAGTGGTGGTTTGGAACAATGGTAGGTATGAAGGACTTGCTTTATATGCATACTATGCAGTCTAGCTTAAGACAACGTTCTTAGAAGAGATTGAAGGTGGATTATGGAACTCAAGGGATACGATGATAAATATTAAAGTAAAGACTAAGATCTATTTAAAATCCACTATCATGAAGATATTAAAGATGTCAAATGCAAAACCCTAGCAGCTGGAGTAATGAACACAGTGCGAAAGAGGACAGTGTGCTAGGGCAGATTTAGGAGATCTCCACATTATCTAATCACAGGAAAATACATCATTTATTTATTTTTTAAAATTAAAAGAAATTATTATAAACCCTATATAGGACACATTGATACTTCAAAAGCATTTGATTTATTTTTTAAAATTAAAAGAAATAATTTTAAACCCTATATAGGATACATTGATACTTCAAAAGCATCTAAAGGAATTTGAGATTATGCAAACATATGTCAATTAAATACCTAGATTACAAACAGTAGTGAAAACATTGTAACCCTTGTTGATCAGAGCAAGAATGAGATAAATAGCAATGAATCCTATGCCTCCTATCACGCACATCTCCTTACCATTCTATGTCATTCTTTACTGAAACACTTCTCCATTTTGGCAGGCTACACCTAAAAATAAGGTTTCAACAAAGTTTTTATTGTATGTTTATTAAAATGAAAACTTCATTATGGCGAGCTATGCCTAAAAAAAAGATTTCAACAAAAAAATTAGAGTATGTTTATTAGAGTTTTAGAGTATTTTGTTCGGCTATATTCTTGATTCCTTAAATGATTTATTCAAATGGATTGTGACTGACGTGATTTTCTACATTTAGTGTTGTAAATTGCAATGATGCCACAATTATCGTACTATCGTCATCTCTTATTATACCCACTACAGTATGGCGGTGTTTTTCCCTTCCCTTCTATTGTTTACCGCACTATTTCCTTGCCCAAGGCTTCTTGCTATGGGGTTGTGGTGTATACCACTCTACCACATATGTTGTTCACCTTCCCGGTGATCTAGTGGTGTATGCTTGTGATCATTACTTGAAGAGTGTCGATGAGACAATCTTATTTTTCTTACCAATATCTCAATGTCTCATCAACATTACTTCTTTATATCCAAGAGTTGCGTTTCGCCGAGCACTTGTAGATATACCGTTTTGATGTGACATAAGTGATTCTCTCTTTGATACGCCCATATCTTGTTGAAATTTCACTATTTTACATCGTTGATGAGACATATAAATAAGTCTCTTCAACATAGGGGTGTCTAAACCGACGCTAAACGCAAAGCTAAACTTGAAACTAAACTCAGAACTAAAAGTGGTGCTAAACTCGAACCTAAACTCAAAGCCAAAGGTGGCACTAATGGTGGTGCCACACTTGAAGCTAATATCGACACTAAAGGCAGCACTAATTTTGGCACAAATTAGTGCCGAATTGTCTTGATCGGCACAAATAAATGCCAAAAATAGCACCATCCCAATAAATAGCGCCGACGTTTTCAAAAAATTGGCAAAAAATACATTAAAATAGTGGGTGGAAGCACAAAATGGAGTAAAAAATGGAGCAAATCATAGGGATTTGTTGTGGTGATGCCATCTACCCTCCACGTCATTGCCACATGTCGATCTTCATCATGATCCACCAACCTATCAAATCCCAAGTGGTCCCCACATCCACGCGACAACCAGATGTACAACTGACGTCACCATCCATGTAGCAAGTCCCACCATCCACTGGCCATGTCACCTAGTTGAGAGAAACCCAAACTTTACAACCTCCAGATGAAGGTTAGGATTTTCCCAAACACCGCAACATGCCAACAAAGGGACCATTGCATCGCTTAAAACCCAAACTTCCAAACCTCACGATGGAGGTTACAAAGTTCCCAAAAGCCACGACATCCCAATAGAAGGATCACCCTGTCACCCAAAACTCCAACTTCACAACCTCAACCAGTGGTTAGAAATCTCTCGATCGTCACAACAACGAAGGAGATCAGCCAATTGGGAAGTTAAGAAACTTTCGAACACCACGCAACCAACACACTGTCGCCCAGTTACAATCTTTCAGAACCCCACAACATAGGTTTCAAGGTTCAATATTTGGGCAATAGGCCGACAAAGGAGGAAAAGATAAGCGCTCCAAGAAGTGACCATGCCAGTAATTTGAGTCACATTTCTCAACATAAAGGGGACCCATTCACCCCTAGGTGAATGGGCCATGGCCTATATTTCCAAGACACACATATTCCATGGAAATTTAAATATTAAATGCATTTATTTAATGTTCGTTCTTCTTTCAAAAAATGGTAAATTAAATAAGGCTTTGGAATGCATAATTTGGAAAATTAGAAGCTTAATTAAGTCAAAAAAATTAAGGGACCCAAACATAGTGTGAAATTGTAAAGGTATACAATTTCGTACACTACAAAAGGATAGTTTAATAACAAGTGAGGTATTGATTCCTCCTCATGTTTGCATAAAGTACACATATTAGGGATCTAAAAGCCTCTCTTCCTTAAGTTATTCTGGATAAGAATCAATGACCCACAAGGATGTTTCAAATTATATATACTTCTAACAATTTGAATGTTGTTTAAATACTTGGCTTTCATTATTTCACACCTATAATTTTCATTTTGCAGGAGGTCCCATCTAATCTTAGCCAAAAGACCTTTATTGGTAGATTGGATTTTCCTAATTCTAAGACCCCCATAGGCCTTAGGAAGATAGATAGTATCCCAATTAAGAAGAGCTGTCTTTTTTCTTTTCCTTTGCATCAAACCACAGAAAATTTATTTGGATTCTCTCAAATTTATTAGCAATATATCTAGGAATCTTAAATAAGGAAAGGAAGTAAACAAGAATACCTTGCAGTGCAACAGCAAGGATTTGGAGCTTTCTCGCATGACTTAAGAGTTTACCCTTCCAACATTTTTTACATCCTTACCAACACTAAATTCTAGAATGAGGGGGTAACATCTTTCACAATTTAAGGGAGACCAAGATAAACAACAGGAAGAGAAGCACTATCACAACCCAAGATAGCAGTAACTTTTTCTTGTAACACTAGAAATAAATCTTGCTTTTCTCATAGTTAATGCATTATCCAGAAATGGTAGCATAATTTTTGATACATAACTTCCATTTCTAAGATTCCACAACTGAAGCTTTCCTAAAAAAATCCAGTCATCCACAAATTTTTGAATTGTTGAGGGCTTGAGGGAGGTGGTAGGTTTGATTCCCTTAAGGGCACCCTCACAAAGAAATTTAAGAATTATCTTACTCATAGCATCCACAACCATTATGAATAGATAGGGAGATAGGGGGTCACCCTGTCTAATCCCCTTTTTAGCACTAAAAAATCCTCTAGGAACTCCATTGACAAGGACTAAGAATTTAACTGTAGACACACATTCCATGATAAGGTTTAGACGCATCTTGTTGAAGCCAAATTTTGTTAGGAATTGAAAGAGGAACTTTCATGATACCTTATCATAGGCTTTTGAAATGTTTATTAAATGTCACATACCATATATTCTACTCCTATCCATACAGTGTAGGATTTCATGGCTAGAAACAATAGCATCTAGAATTTTATGACCTAGCACAAAACCTTTCTGACAGTGAAAAATTGTTTTCTCCAAAAGAGGTTTCATCCTATTAATAAGCACTTTGGAAAAGATCATATAAATAGTGTTATAGAGGCTTATGGGTCTTAAATCAGTCATGGTTGCAGGATCAAGTGTTTTAGGGATGAGTGCAATGAAAGTTTTATTTACCTGCTTAAGCAAGAAAGTGTGATGACATTGATATTAAGTGAAAATTTATTTGATTCTTTTGTTTCTTTTGAAGGAAAATAACCAAGACCTCTATTTTTTTCTTTTGTGCTAGGCTCGATAGGGTCATGGGTACCTTGTTCTCTAACACCACATCATTTTCCATTATAGCCAAATTGTTTCAAAAGCTCATAAACTCTTCTATAAAGTGCTTTCATCTCTTTGAAGAAGGTTACTTTTCATGATCACCCTCATCAAATTTGGTGTATAATTTGTGTCTTCCTCTTTTCTACATGCTTTGATGACTCCATTATAGATTATGTTGATACGGTGAACCCAACCCTTGGCACCTGCAAAACAACAAGAATAAGCGAGTTAGACAAGCGTTGCAAGACAAAACAAGGATTCCCCATGAAATCCATTTACAACCTCAAACTAGGAAGAAAATAGTGAAAGAACACAATGAAAATGATAAAACAAGATTAAATCCTAATTAGATGTGCAAACTCTTGATCCCATGGGGAGGTGCCAATTTGATGTGAAAATTGGCCCCTTTCCCAATTCCTATGATGCAATTTTGATGTGTTGAAGATGATTGATCCACTTTGTTGGTGTGAAGAATGAGAACTCCAAGCCAAAATCTGCAAAAACCTAGCTATATTCAATGATAATGGATGAAATTCAAGAGATATTTGAGCATGGTAACTTTTCCTAGATTGTGGATGATAAAATGAGGATATGAGCTCTTTATTTATAGAATTCCAAGATGGATGTGTAAGCGTGTAGAAGGGGAAAACTAAATAAACAATGCATCTATGCTTCTAAATAGGATAATTGTATCTAAAACTCAATGAATTTAAACTAAATTAAACTAAAAAGCTTCAAAATGCTATCCTATTGCTCTCTAACTCTAAAGACTTCTCTAATTTACTTAGCTCTCAGATTCTTAAGCTAATTAAACTATTAAGTGACACTTAGAGAATGAGAAATAAGATTATGCTACTCTATTTTAATCTAAATATGCAAACTCTATGCTAATGGCAGCCATGGCTGCAAATGCTGATGCTGGATGGATGCTGGATGGTTGCTAGATGATTGTTGGATGAATTGGATGCTTGAGTGCTTTGGAAACCTGCAGAGTAAGATTACATTCATTGGGATCCTTTTCTTGCAGCCCAAGAGCTGTATTTATAGCTTTCACGGTAGCACAATTGTACAGGAAACCGGGATGAGGGGCTATGATTTCTTCTGGAGAATCCAAAGGCATGGGATGAGAAGAAGGAGCTGATCATGGAGAATGGTTTCTCCCCATGAAAACACCAGGCAAGATAAGAGGGAAGGTGGGTGGAAGGTTGTTGAGAGAACTTCCTGCAAATTTTTCTTGAAGCTTTCCCGTGAACGGCAGTGCCATTAATTTGATTGGTGAGAAATAAATATTTATTGGTGAGTGAATAGTGCAAATTTTATGCATAAATTTAAATATTTTTAATTTATTTAAATTTAGCAAAAGGAGGAATAAATAATTTAATAAATCAAACTATAGGGTTTTGTTTTATTAAATTAAAAGGAGAATGATAATTAAATAAAAGATTTTTAGCAATCTTTATTTAATTAAGAAGAAATGTGATTTCAAATAACACAATTTATTTAAATTGTGTATTTAATTTTAAGATAGAAGAAATAATGATAACAATTAAATAAAACAAAGTTTTTAATTTTGTTTATTTAATTAAGAGAGAAATAATATGATGAAAATGATAATAATTAAATAAAACACAGTTTTTAATTTTGTTTATTTAATTAGGAGAGAAAAATAGAAGAATTATAAATGAACTTAATATAAATAAATATTTCTATTTATTTACTAAGTAGAAGAATTTAAGATTAATTAATCAAATAAGTCGTATTCAATTAATTAGATTCTCCAGACCATTTTTAGGTGTCTGCATTGAAGTAGATGTGTTTACGCAAAGGTTTTAAAGAATGATTTTGCCCTCAACCGCCGCATTGACAAAAGTTTTCAGTGCGGCCCTTGACTCTGCCCTGGATGATTTAAATGATAGTGATATGCCCCAGAGATAAATGGATGAATTTGAATCATGGATTTATCATAGATGATGATTTGATAGATAGAGAGTCGATTATTCTCGATGAAGAATGATTATCTCCAAGAGGATGATGATTGATGATCACGTCAGCTGATTGTTGATCCTGATAGATTTGAAGATTATTGATCTCATGATAGGTGAGATTCAATGATAGATTAATGATTGATTAACCTCATGATAGGTGAGGATCAATGATAGATTAATGATTGATTAACCTCATGATAGGCGAGGTTAATGATAGATTGATGATCACAAGATTCGAACAAAGCTGATTAGATTTGATTGATTGATAGACTTATTGATTGATGTTGATTGATTTGATAAGATTGTTGATTTGTGATTTGACTTCACTCATTGATTGATATGCCCTATTATAAGATCAATTACTGTACTGGGACTTGATGATGCAAAATGATGAATAGAATAGGGGATGGGATGAGGAAGAGATAATGAAAGGAGAAGATGAAAAGTAAGTAAGCACAAATGGATTCAAGGATAAACGTGATGTTTCCCCGGTCAAGTTGCAAGCCAAGATTGATTGATGATGATGATAAGAGTGTTGTTGATGAGGGAAGGATACATCCCGAAACAACACAAAATGATAGGGAAGGATACATCCCAATGATGATGATGATGATGATTGGATAAAGGCTTGTAATAAGGATGGGAACAAAACCAAGGATGTTATTAAATGATTTGTGCTAGACTTAATAGATTAAGATTGGATGGAATTTGAGATGACTAAAATGAAAGAAAATGATTTAGAAAGAGATGATATCCTAAGAAATATTGAAGAGATGGTGATATGATGTAGAAAGGGAATACATATAGCTTTTGAGATTGAAATTTGGTAGCTTTTGAAACAATCTATAAATGCATATGCAAGACTAATATGGATGCAATCTATTTTAACCATGCAATTCTAAGTGTCATTTCAATAATCTTTTGATTTTGCTTTGTATCATCACTGAGCTTTATTTTAAAATGTTGAAAGTGAATACAAGCATCAATGATATGAGATAGACCAATGATAACCTGAGTATTTCTTTCATGATATTTGATTTTGCAAGCGAACACAAGCATCAAGGTATGCGATAGACCAATGATGACCTGAGCATTTCTTGCGTAAACAAACAAGAATTAATCATTTTCTTAAGTGAAGTTGAATGTCCTCCATGATACTTGGTAGAGCACTTCCCGCGATAATTCACAAAATAATAATGACTAACTCATAAAACAGCAAACAAAGAAAAGGTATCATTCTTCTTCCTTACTTCTCTAGTTCAATACATCATTGAGTTGCTCCAAAGAAATGATAATCAAATGATAAAAAGCACAACAATTCAAATTCTACTTAATGTATTTTCAAATCATTATTCAGATTAGATCATCAATGTTGAGATGTGTGTACTGATGTGTGCATGATTTTTCCAAACGTTTGACCAAATGATGTGATCTAAAGACCTATCCTAGGGGTCTCGGGGACTGATCAAAGATTAGTCTTGCCTACGTTATATATGCAGAGACCACGTAGTTCGACTGACACAGACTCCACTTTTGACTGATGTAGACTCTATTTTGATTTTCCGATGTTTTTGGATTTTGGATTTTGTGATGTTTTTGGATTTTGATGGATTTTGTGATGTTTTTGGATTTTGATGGATTTTCTGATGTTTTTGGATTTTGATGGATTTTCTGATGTTTTTGGATTTTGAATTTTCTGATGTTTTTGGATTTTGAATTTTCTGATGTTTTTGGATTTTGATGGGTTGCCACTTGAGGTTGTCGTGTTTGACTACCCTTCCATGCAAGCTGAAAGTCTACTTGTACCAGATAACATTAGGATGTTGCCCCCAAGTTAGGGTAAAACCTGGTATCCTTGCTATGATATGGATAGTGATAATCCCAAATGATAGATGGAAATGATATGAAAGGAAACAATCGTAACAACACTGTACCCAATAGATAGAGGAGTTTGAAAGTAAAACGCACCAGTTCCAAAGCCAACACTGCTTTATTGTGTCCTCTTTCTTTTTTTTTCTTTTTTTTTTTTTCTTTCTGTCATCATACGCCTGTTTTCCAGGTTTTCATCGAGACAACTTTATTGACCGTGCACTAGATATCCTCAAGTGTAGAATCGCCAGAGATGAATGTTGCTTGGAAATCATGGCCCTCCAAACATGTTCCCTTCGGGTGTATCAGGATATAGCCTCCGATCCATAGACTGGAGCATAGATGATATAAACAAGGGTCTCCATCCAGCGTAGGGTTCAAACTTTCCTTTCTTTTTCTCTGCTCGCTTGATTTCGTTTTCCAGACCAAGTCTCCAATCTGGAAGACTCTAGGTTTAACCCTATGATTATAGTTTCTAGACATCCTTTGTTGATAGGTCGTTAAATGATTAACAGCTTGTTGTCGACGTTCATCAAGTAGCTCTAGTTCCTGAAGTCTAGAGACCCTATAATCTTCATCTGAAATGAGTCCCTTTAGTGAAACTCGAAGGGATGGGATTTCTACCTCAATAGGCAAAATTGCTTCTGATCCATAGACAAGAGCATATGGTGTAGCTCCTGTTGGTGTTCTGATGCTTGTCCTGTAAGCCCAAAGAGCAGGGTTTAGCTGAACATGCCAATCACGTCCCACTTCATTTACAGTCTTCTTGAGAATTTTGAGGATTGTTTTATTTGAAGCTTCTGCTTGTCCATTACCTTGAGGGTAATATGGGGTTGAAAAGCGATGTTGGATGTGGAACTTTTCACATAGTTCTTGGACGTTTTGGTTCTTGAAAGGCCTGCCATTATCTATGATGATTGACTGGGGTATCCCATATCTACAAATGAGATAATTAAGAATGAAAGATGATATTTTCTTTCCAGTGATTGTGGTTAAGGGAACTGCCTCCACCCATTTTGTAAAATATTCGGTTGTTGTGATAATGAATTTGTGTCCATTAGATGAAGATGGGTGGATTTTCCCTACCAAGTCTAGTCCCCACTGACAGAAAGGCCATGTAGTTGCAAATGGATGCAACTCCTGTGCTGGTGCATGTATAAGATTGCCATGGATCTAGCATTTTGAACATCTTTTGACAAACTGATAAGATTCTTGTTCCATGTGTGGCCAGTAATACCCCAAACAAAGGAGTTTCTTGGCTAAAGATAATCCACTTGAATGTGTTCCACAAATTCCTTCATGGACCTCGTGTAAAGTGGAAGCGGATTCGTCATGTTCTAAACAACGTAGAAGAGTACCATCTAGGCTTGACGGTAAAGGGTATCAGCAATAATGGTATGTTTGGCGGATTGGCATATGAAGTTGCGCTTTTGGTTGTGAGAAAGATCTGGTGGTAAGATATTATCTTTCAGATAAGTATAAATTTCTCCATAAATGAGTGATTGGGCACTATCCAAAAGGCTTATGGTTTGGGATTTGGGGATTAGTGCGGTATTTGATACTTGTTCTGTTGGAATAAATCACCATAACGATTCTTATGCTTCGTGCATTTGTGTAGCATATTATGGCCATGGTATCCTCACGCTTTGTTCTCCGATCTTGAAGTATCTCAAATTTGATTTCTATGAAGTACTGTGAGGGTCATCCACCTTCGTACAAAATCATGTGTCATCCTTAGCTTGATAATCATCAAGTTGACTTGATAGATGATTAACGTTAACTGGGAGTCTCCATACACCTGTAGTTCTGTGATTTTCCATTCAATAGCCACTTTAATTCCAAGGATCAAAGCTTAATATTCTGCCACATTGTTAGTGCAATGGAAGGTAAGCCTGTATGATCGCGGGATTGTGTGCCCAAGAGGTGTGACAAATAAAATTCCCGCTCCCGATCCATGTTGTGTGTAGGATCCATCGAAGTAGAGTTGCCATGGTTGTGTTGTTATATTGAGGATATCTGCATTGGGAAATTCCATGGTCATATGATGACTGTCAGATAATGGAGCTTCTGCTAATTGATCGGCGATGGCTTGTCCTTTGATAGCTCGCCTTTCCACATACTGAATATCAAACTCACTGAGGAGCATGACCCATTTTGCCAACCTTCCTATTAAAGCTGCTTTGCTCAGTAAATACTTGAGAGGATCAATTTTTGCAACAAGTTTGATAGTGTGAGTAAGCATATAGTGTCACAATTTTTGTGTTGCAAATACTACTGCTAAGCATGATTTTTCAATGAAGGTGTAGTTTACTTCATGTCCATTGAGTGTCCTGCTGATATAGTATATAGCCTGTTCCTTTCCCTCTTTATCCTCTTGTGCTAGCAAGGCTCCTAAAGAAATGTCTGTTGTTGCAATATATAACAATAATGGCTTGTCTTCACCGGGTGGTACCAAGACTGGTGGCGTCATCAGATAATGCTTGATTTGATTGAAGGTATTCTCACACTGTTCATCCCATTTGAAAGGCACATTTTTATGTAAGAGATGGTTGAACGGATGACACCGATCTGCTAGTTGGGAGATGAATCTTCTGATGGACTGTAGTCGGCCTTGTAGAGATCTTAATGTGCTGATATTCTTAGGAGGTGGCATTTCCATAATGGCCCGGACTTTTGCCGGATCTACTTCAATTCCCTTTGTAGAAACTATGTATCCTAGGAGCTTTGCTGATGTTACTCCAAAGGCACATTTCTTTGGATTTAATCTGACTTTGAATTTTTCCAACCTGTCAAATATTTTGGCCAATATCTCTAGATGTCCTTCCCTGGTGTAAGACTTGGCTAAGATGTCATCCACATAGTCCTCCATGAAGGTATGCATCATGTCGTGGAAGATTGTTGTCATAGCTCACTGGTATGTAGCTCCTGCATTCTTTAACCGAAAAGGCATGACGTTCCAGCAAAAGGTGCCCCATGGACATGTAAATGCTGTCTTTTCTTGGTCTTCAGGAGCTATCTTGATTTTGATTGTATCCTGAAAATCCATCCATGAGTGATAACATTTGTTGGCTAGCTGTTAGATCTACAATCATGTCTATGTTTGGCAAAGGAAAATCATCCTTTGGACATGCTTTATTTAAATCCCTGAAATCAGTACATATTCTGATGGTGTTATCCGGCTTTGAAACAGGCACAATGTTGGATATCTATTCCGCATAGTCAATAGATCTAATGAATCAAGCATCTAGTAATTTCTTCAAGTCATTTTTCACTAATAATGCAACATGTGGATGCATTTTTCTCAGCTTCTGTTTTACTGGTTTAGTGCCAGCTGGTAAGGATAAGTGATGCATAATGAGATCTGTGTCCAATCCTGGCATGTCGTAGCTAACGCTAAAACTAGATGCATCGTTTCAAAGAATTTGATAGACCGCTTTTCTATATCCTCACATGCGGATGTGGGCCGTGTAATATTCTCGCTTCCTACCGTGCTGCCATAGGACCGCGGCCTGGGTTAACACCGACATCTTTCATGGTAATGTTGCGGGAGAATGTCAAACCTTCCATCCTTTGGTGCCTCAATGAGGTTTTCGCCATCGGATGCGTTCTTTATTTTTACTATTTTAGGATCAAATACTGCCATAGAATGGTTTTCACCATTAGATCCATGTTTTTCTTTCATATTTTTGCAACTGGAAGGTTTGGCATCCTCCTGCCTAAAAGCATCATTAAAAGAAGTATTGGTAGAACAAGCATCGGATTCCTCACAGCAAAGGTAGTTAATAATGGAGGAATCATTGTCAAAAACAGGGAGATTAATAGGATGTTGGGCTTCCCATTCGATAAGTTCGGGATGTAGTAAAGGCAATGAATCATTAGATGGGTTGAGGTCAGCGATTGTGAAAGCTCAGACGGAAATGTCGTCTAGGTTGTCTATGGTTATGTCGAGGCCTACAAAGGTATTTTCTTCCACATCATTTATCTCAATCGATGTCCGTTCATCTTCACTTGAGTCATCAAAATGTTGCGTTTCAAAGACAATAGGATTAAAACTTGAGCTTTGACCCTCCTCGTGATTGGGGGTATACTTTTTGATAATATCAATCTGAATATCTTCATAGGAAACCTCTGATAGGTTGTCCCACTCATACTCATTTGAATCTGTTTCAGAATTATCTCTTATTTGAAGAATACGCTCCATGGTTTTATTGGTGATTTCTGCTCTTGCTTTTTCTGTGTATCCTAGTCCAGTTTTGTCCTTATGTTGGAGCGTAAGAGGTTGGATTGGTTCTGTTATGCCTTGTTTTCTTAACCCAAGAGGTCCCTGTCCTGAATATCCCATTTTCGCCAGAATAGTTTTTCCTTTCCCATATTGATTTGTCTCTATGATGTTACTTGTGGAAACGGAGGCTTCTTCATCCTTATAAAGCCAATTTAGTATGGCCTTATCTTCTGATTCTTCATCTAAGCTCCCAGCTTTTACAAATCTGCCATCTAATGCTGTTGTAGATTGTTGTGAAGTGTGGGTGTTTGTGGATGGTTGTCCATGTGTTTGTAAGGAGGGTAACATTTGTGATAGATGGAATGAGTGTCCAACACCATATTCACTAATTCCTTTGTCACTTATGTGTACTTCTTTGGTGAATTGATGTGAGAGTGGAGCCAATTGTTCTTCAACATTTGAAGGGTTAGATTGTGCCACCCTTATCTCTTGTGATCTTTGTTGTTTTGGAAGCCACTTTGAAATGAAGCTTTGCTGTTGCTCACTATCTGATGTGCCAACTTCTCTATTGTTAGGTATGAATGTATCCTGAGATGTCTTCAATGTATGATGTTTAGTGCCATTGTAGGGTCACGCGACAGCAGCCACTTCACGAGCAGCCTTGGGCAATGACATAGTAGATGGAAAATGCATATCATGGATCCAAGGGCGTCCCAATGCAGATAAGGTTAAAGCGCGGGCTCTATCTAAGACTTGGCAAACCACTTTTTGGACAATAGGTCCAACTTGAATGGGTAATATGATCAATCCTTTAGAGGATCTTTCTTCCTCATCATATGCTTTGATTGTGATTTTTCTTCTTGTATCAATGGCTTCATCTGAGTATCCTAGTGCATGAATCAACTTTAAGGTACAAATATTTAAACCAGCCCCTCCATCTATCAGGACACACTTTACATGATGTTTATGGATAAGGACTTCAATGTGAAGGGCGGAATTGTGCAGATGGGTGAGTGATACATCATCATGTTTGGAAAATGAAAGGCAATGAGGTGTAGATAGATGTCCCACCATAGTTGGAATTGACACATCCGTGATTGAAAGCATAGTAATCAGTTGATACGAGCTTGTTCCAAGAACCCTCTTGTGTGGATGTGGGAAATCTCAAAAAGTTCCGCAAGATTGATATTTGCGCCGCAGATTTCTTCAATTGATCGCATGAGATTATATTGATTGGAGGGGGGATCCACTGATGGGGATGATTTTGATGCTCCTTTCAATATAACTTTGGATTGTGCCCTTGTTGTGGAATTAACCGGTTGGTACTCTTGTTTCCCTTTGAGTGTGACTACATTGATTTGGTTTTCGGATTTGTCCATATGTTGTACCAATTTGGTAGGTGTAATGTCATTTTTCTGGTTGATTTGATTGCATAACTCTTCATCCTCTTTGGTAGCAGAAAGACAAAGGATTGTTGCGTCATAAACATAACCAACGTTTTTACCTTTGGTGTTTGTGGAAGAAGATTCTCCCTTTTGATAATTGGGTAGAGGATTTTTGAATGTTGTATGATCCTTGTTTGTTTGAGGGCCCTCTACAAATACTTTCTTTTGATCTATGAGGTCTTGTACCACATGTTTTAATTGCCAACAATTTTCAGTCATGTGACCTTTATTTTGATGATAGTGACCGTAATGTAAGTCATTCCACCATGATGGTTTGACTTGAGGGTCCCAATTTCTAGCCTCTTGCACTTGAATGAGTTTTTCGTTTAAAAGTTCTTTGAGGACTGATTCCAACGATTGTCCTAATGGCGTGAATTTTCATTTATTGGAGGGTCGTTGGAATGATTGGGTTTTCGTTTCTCCACTGTTTTGATTATTTCCTTGGTCACTACTTTGTTTGATATTAAAACCATTGTTTTGTTTGTTTGTAGTAGTTGGTGTCAAGGTGAATACTGGTTTAGATGTATGTGCATCGACTATGGTATCGGTATTCTTGTTCTTTTGCCAAAATCTTGGCTTTTTGTTGTTGCTGTTAGAGGAATGGTTATTGTTTGAACCTTCAGTGAAATGTTTGATTGTTCCTCTTTTGATTAGAGCCTCTTCGATTTTAAGCCCTTTTCGATAACTTGTTCAAATGTGGATGGACATTGTAAGTCCAATCTGTAGTTCATGTCATCTACTAAGTTATCAATGAACATCTCTATCTTCTCCTCTTCAGGAATAGAGCTAGGGTATTTAGCAAATAGCCTTCTCCATCGTTGGAGAAAAGAGAGAAACTTTTCGCCCTTTGCTTGTTTGGTGTTGTAAAGTTCTTTTAAGGTTACCCCATGTTGGATGTTGAATGAGACGTGTGTTATGAACCTATTGATTAGTTCCTCAAAGGATTGAATTCCAGGTTCTAATTTAGAAAACCACTCCATGCAAGTGTTTCCTAGGCTTCTTGGGAATAACCGTAATAAGTAAGAGTCCTCGTGTGTGAACTCTATGCTCATAGCTCGAAATTCTCGTACGTGGTCAAACGGATCAGTTCTCCCATTGTATTTGTTGTATGTTGGGTACTCATAATACCTTGGAAATGGTATCATGTTGATGCTTGAGTCAAATGGATAAGGGCAAATGTCTTGTAATAGATACCTCTTTGTTGGCCCTTGTTGGATATTCTGGAATTGTAATTGTAACTGTTGGATTTGTCTTGTCAAAGCATCTATTTGATTTGGATTCTCTATATTAGTTGAGTTAGGTGTGGTTGCTTCCTTGAGTTTATTGACATCAAAGACTTTAGGAAGCTTAGCACCTTTGTCAGCTAATAAGAGAAGATACTTTTCCATGTCTTGCTCTAGCATCTTTTCCATAAATTTATGGAAATGAGGGTCTTGTTGCACTTTCTCGATTTCTTCTGCAGTTATTTCCTTCTCATGTGAGTTAATAAGAGGATTAGTGTTGCTATATCGTCCCCAAGGGTTTTCTTTAGTCATGGCTGCTATTTTTTCATTTTCTTGTTCTTGTTGTTTTTGATATGCTGCTCGTGTGAAGATAGGCATACAAACGTTAAAAGGTTTACCCTAGACTTTGATCTTGGATTTGATTGGATAAGTGTCAAGGTTGTTGATTTAAAAATCTGATTTTGTTTTGTCTAGTTTTGTGATGAAAGGATGATAGAATCCTTGATAGGGAAATTTTGACAGAAAATCTCAGATTTTGGTGATAACGACACTATGCAAGATGCTGCAAGATCTAGGTATAGGGGTAAAGCTTTTCTTTTTGTATGACTATTGTGTTCTGGACTGTAAAAAAAATTGTTTTGAACTGATAGAAACCTTGTATTTGATATGGGCAAGCTGACAAAATGCCCTATTAACTCTCTATTTTTTGGGTTTTATGGCACGCTAAAACAGATACCGGGCGCGCTAAAACAGAGACTAGGCACGCTAAAACAGAAATTAGGCATGCTAAAATAGAGACTAGGCGCGCTGAAACATAATCCAGGCGCGCTAAAACAGATGCTAGAGGCGCTAAAATAGATACCGGGCGCGCTAAAACAGAATCTAGGCGCGTTAAAACAGAGATACAAAGCGCTGAGACAGAAACCGGGCGCGCTGAAACAGATTCTGGGAGCGCTAAAACAGATACCAAGCGCGCTGAAACAGAAACTGGGTGCGCTAAAACTATGACCTGAAGGGGTTTAAGACAAAAAAAAAACTATCTTATTCTATGAAACTCACTTGGTCTGGTATCATATTGGATGGCCGGTTGTGGGATGTATTCAGGACGAATTCTCTAACTATGATTGTGATGTTGCCTAAGAGCTCTTCTTTGAAAGTATGCTTGTGAGTCTAAGGGAGCTATGGCGTAGTCGTCTGTATAACCTCTAGAGAAATCGTGATACCTATGAATAAAAGTTCTATGTTGGAGTAGAACTTTCCTGCTTTGATATAGAAACCTTTGTTTTCTTAGGAGTTGTTTGTAGGCAAGTGTCCTCTTTGGTTTTCGGATTCGTTTCGCAAGAGATTTCTTGACAAACTTGGTGGATACCCAATCTCGAATCATGAGAAATCCACAAGTGTTTTGATTTTTTTTTTTTTTTTGATTTTTGTGATGATCTTATCTGAGTTTAATGATAGAAAACACAGCAATCAAGAATAGAGTGGTTGTATTTAAAATCCTAAAATCTAAACAAGTAGTGTATGTTCTCAAGAATCAATGATTCTTCTTGAATTTTTACTGGTTTGATAACAAGATAAGACAATCCAAACAGACTCACTCCTAGAGACAAAAGGTCATCGTTATATACTCGAACGGCCCATAGCTTGGAATTGTGTCGACTCACACAGCCATGTCACCCCCTAGAGGGCACCCGTGTTTTTGTCTTTTCCAGGTGCGTACTCAGAGTGACGGAAGTGGATACCGAATCCCCTGAGCAAACAGTCCTTGGCAATTATATGGTGAGTGCTTGAGGGTAGATTCTTCCCCGCCCCTACACCGCCGAGTATTACAATGTTCGGAAACTAACAAGCGTGCTTCTAGTTCTAGGTTCTTAGATAGGGTTTCCGTTCGGAGCGGCAAATGGATAAACTCCCTCGAGAGACCTCCTAATCTTTAAAACAAAGATTTTGGAGATGGTTATCCTACGCACTTCCGTTGAAAGAGGGTTTCCCCAAATTCACATAAATTTTAAAGTGGGTTGGAATACCATGGCTTTTAGCTGTCCCCACTCAGGTCGTTCCCGTAGGGTGAGTACTTTTTCCCACTACGGCATGTCTGTCTAAAGGTTTTAACAAAAGCATAAAATTGCATAAAGTAAATGGTGAGTCTGGTATTCTGATGCACCCAGTTAAGGGGAGAGCATAAACCTGTCACCCAAACACAGCAAGATTTTGTTCTTTTTAAGCCCAAAAGATAAATGATTTACTTCTAATGGAGATATTGCTCCATGACAAGCAAGATGTTCAATTTTTAAAACCTCAAAAGAAGTGTGATGTTTCTATCCTAGGATTGGTACATTTTTAATCCATTTCTATCCTATGATTGGTAAATTTTATCCATTTCTATCCTAGGATTGGTAAATTTTATTGTTTCTACCCTAGGATTGGTAAATTTTAACCAAACAGAAAGAAATAAATGAAATCTGGCCGCGGACGCGTCGGATCCAGATGAAAGAAATGACTTTAAATGAAAAGAAGTGGCGCGCTGGAACAGAAACCAGGCGCGCTAGAACAGTGACCGGGCGCGCTGGAACAGAAACCCGGCGCGCTGGAACAGTTACCGGGCGCGCTGGAACAAGAACCTGGCGCGCTGTAAAAACTCTCGATCCCGCAAAAACTTTTACGCCGATTCCTGTACGACAAGATTTTCAAAAATTAGCAAAATACGGGGTATTGCCCCATGGTGGGCGCCATTCTGTAAGCGTGTAGAAGGGGAAAACTAAATAAACAATGCATCTACGCTTCTAAATAGGATAATTGTATCTAAAACTCAATGAATTTAAACTAAATTAAACTAAAAAGCTTCAAAATGCTATCCTATTGCTCTCTAACTCTAAAGAATTCTCTAATTTACTTAGCTCTCAGATTTTTAAGCTAATTAAACTATTAAGTGACACTTAGAGAATGAGAAATGAGATTATGCTACTCTATTTTAATCTAAATATGCAAACTCTATGCTAATGGCAGCCATGACTGCAAATGTTGATGCTGGATGGTTGCTGGGTGATTGTTGGATGAATTGGATGCTTGAGTGCTTTGGAAACCTGCAGAGTAAGATTACATTTGTTGGGATCCTTTTTGTGTAGCCCAAGAGCTGTATTTATAGCTTTCACGGCAGCACAATTGTACAGGAAACCGGGATGAGGGGCTGTGATTTCTTCTGGAGAATCTAAAGGCTTGGGATGAGAAGAAGGAGCTGATCATGGGGAATGGTTTCTCCCCATGAAAACACCAGGCAATATAAGAGGGAAGGTGGGTGGAAGGTTGTTGAGAGATCTTCCTGCAGATTTTCCTTGAAGCTTTCCCGTGAATGGCAGTGCCATTAATTTGATTGGTGAGAAATAAATATTTATTGGTGAGGGAATAGTGCAAACTTTATGCAATAAATTTAAATAATTTTAATTTATTTAAATTTAGCAAAAATGAGGAATAAATAATTTAATAAATCAAACTATAGGGTTTGGTTTTATTAAATTAAAGGAGAGTGATAATTAAATAAAAGATTTTTGACAATCTTTATTTAATTAAGAGGAAATGTGAAATTAAATAACACGAATTATTTAAATTGTGTATTCAATTTTAAGATAGAAGAAATAATGATAATAATTAAATAAAACAAAGTTTTTAATTTTGTTTATTTAATTTAAGAGAGAATTGATGTGATAAAAATGATAATAATTAAATAAAACAAAGTTTTTAATTTTGTTTATTTAATTTAAGAGAGAATTAATGTGATAAAAATGATAATAATTAAATGAAACAAAGTTTTTAATTTTGTTTATTTAATTAGGAGAGAAAAATAGGAGAATTGATAAATGAACTTAATATAAATAAATATTTCTATTTATTTACTAAGTAGAGGAATTTAAGATTAATTAATCAAATAAGGCATATTCGATTAATTGGATTCTCCAGACCATTTTTAGGTGTCTACACTTAGTGTGGTCAATACCTGACATATACGATCCTTGGGATTAAGTTGATTCATCCTAAGATTTAGGTTTCCCTAGTTTATTATGTCAAGTAAAGATAGGTTCCTATGGTCTTTCCATGAGGATTTATCTACATTGTTGGTGTGTGACTAACATTGTGATCAACAAGAACTAACACTAAAATGATTTTCATCTTGAAGTTCTTTTGGTTTCATTAGGGTTGAAGATGGAGTCTTGTAGAGTCACTAGCTCCTGGTCTAGCAATCATCACGTGACATTAGTCAAACTTAGTGGTCTAAAGTCATCCAAACCCCAAGGGTCTATAAGTGTAAGTGTGATATCATAAAATCTGATTGTTTTTATATCTCCCCCACTCACACCAAGGGATTTATTTAACATAGAATCACCGATTCAATTTGTTTGTATAATGATATTCCAAATAACCTAGACAAATTATGTCCTAAGTATTACCTTCACAAAGATGTGGAAGAACGTATCAGTATCTTTAATGATACATGTTTTAGAGCAAGGATACAACATGAATATGTCTTATGTAGGCTATTTTTGTATATCTTAAGTGATGAAGTTTACTAGTGGTACATCAACTTACCTTGTAATTCAGTTAGATCATGGAAAGATATGGAAAGTCAATTTTTAGCCAAGTTTAGAATGTCGGTTGATCCTACTTTGTTATATCATTAGTTTTATCAAATCAAAAAGTTTGATGGTGAACCTATAACTAATTTTAAAGACATATTTTAAAAGGAATGTTCTAGGTTACAAGCACCTTATGTAGTGGATAATTTGTTCACCATTACGGTTTATTAAATGGTAGTAAATCCTTTAACTACTATGTTTGTGAAAGAAAGGGAAAATCCTCCCACTACTTTACTAGAATACTATGTTGAAGCCATAAGTGGAAATTTAGAAATGAAACACTTGAGAAGCAAATCATCTGTAAATGGTGAAAATGGATTGAATAACTATACTATTCCAAGTGTGAATGGAGTTGTATTAAATCATCCAATGACTCCTAATTCTTTTCCTTCAACACTCTACAATGGGACATTTTCTCAAAACACTTTCTTCCAACTAGGAAATAATCAAGATTTAGTCCCACAACCTAGTCCAACTATCATAGAGCTACATCCTAATGAAAATTATTTCTTCTTGTAGACTTAAGAGAGTCAAAAGGTCAAAAATTCATATAATAAAGAATAAATCAAGGAAATCATAGCTCAACTCAAAATATTAACCATAGAAGTTACACAATTAAGAAATCATATTTTTTAAACTCTCAGAGTAATAATCAAAGTTTACAAAGTCGAACATGTAATGCTCCTAGACTACCTACACCTTGGAATACATGACCAAATAATAGAGGAATATCCACACATTTAGATAATGCTAATTCCTCTAATGATAGACCTACACCAAAGGTGAATTTAGCTAACCTTGTGATGAATAATTGGTGTCAAATCCACAACATAAATGCTCATTTTGAAGTTGAATGTCTATAGTTTAGAATCACATCAAATATTTTTTTGGTTGCTACGTACTACAATGAATAGTGTGAATCTCATCCTCCCAAGGGAAATGAATTAGTTCCAAAAGAATATGACTCTACTTTAGTTCTTGAGAGTTACCAATGTTTTGAATCACCTATTATTATCAAGAGTCGCACTTATGAACAAGAAGGAGATATTTCAACCATGACTATAGAAACTTACGTGTTTCCTTATCAAAATGAAAATGAACCTCACGATGAAGTTGATGAAATTCATGCTTTTCAACAATACCCAAAAGGACAGAGCTATGACTTGAGAAGTAACACGAATGGTTGAAGTAGATTCAAAGGGCCTTTGACTACATCAATCGCACCTAATAATTTTAACAATCCACTTGATGATAAATCAAGTAACACTCCAAGGTTACCCAAAGTGACCTCTCAATAAAACTCAATGAATGTTTCACAAAGTGAAAAATTAGACTCCACTGATCAAAACCATTTGACTAATTATTTAGTGGAAGAAATAAAATAAAAGGTGAAAATCATCCTCTATCAGAACTTCTTAAAATACCTATAATTAGGAAAGCTTTCTTGGATACCTTAGAATATTTTCCCAAATGAAGTAATCTTAGTAAAGAATCTTAGGTGAAGGATAACTCCATTAAGGAAAAAGAAAAAAATATAGTTCCTATGGTGAACATGCAAGTAGCCTTTTATAAAGGGGAAATAGAATCCCCACCAATTTTGCTCACACTGAGAATATTTGATAGAAATCTCCATAATTTCTTAGTAGATTATGGAGCATCTACTAATGTGATTTCTTTTTCCATATATCAGATGTAATTTTTAACTCCAACAAATTCCTTGAAGAAAGTCACTCAACTTCACAAAACTAAAGTAATTGTAGTCGAAGAATTAACCAATATTCATATGCAGTTAGCATCAGATCCCTAGATTTAGTATTATATAGATATTCAGGTTGTTGATGTAGAAGTTGAAAAACCAACTTCACAGTCCCCAAGAATCACCTGCAAGAAATCACCTATCACATGCAACAGATATTCAGAACAAAAAAAAAGATGTTATGTAAACCCTCAGAGAAAAATTGTGCAAGAAAAAATCAGCATTATGATTATGAAAGTAATTGTTTTACAAATAATACAAAAGCCTTCAAAAAGGAAATGAAGCAATAAAGCAAGAAAAAACAACCCTAATATTATCTTGAACAAAAAGATAGCTCAATAAGATAAGGATAATAATTAACCTAGGAAATAAAATATGCCTAAGTAAACTAATGCTAAAGTGTAATTAAATAATTAATTACACCAACACCCCCCCATAAGTGCAACTTAGGGAGAAGCAAATTATTATGCAAGAGATGAGTCCCGGAAACAAGGCCTAATTAGGTACTCATTTACAAATGCAATGATGAGGTAGAGAAGGAAAACCCAGTGAGACAAAACCCCCCCTACAATGAGATGACTGCTAAAAAAAAACATTGGAACCGCAATCCAACAAACAAGGAAAGATACTTTTGTCTACAAGAAACTAAAAATAGAATCATAATGTGATAGCAGACCTGATGCCACAAAACACTAGAAAACTCACAAACTAGAACAACCCTGGAATTTGTGAAGCAATAGTAGATGAAAAAGATGACCCCCCATATGAGGGAATGATATGATGACAAAATCTGGAAGTTGTGTGTCTCTCAATGCCAATGCCAAACTGTAACGAAAATTGCTCCATGAGAATGAGTACCATCAAGATTTTGGAACATTAACCATAAAAACATGGCCCTCAAACTAAGAAGGATCTGAACCAATGCGGATCAATAATCATAGACTCCCAATCTGAAGTGTGAACCAATGAGAACCAAAAATGCATCCAGCTAAACAAGATGAGGCCAAAAGAAACAACATAATCCAAATAAACTCACGCGAGTTGTCACCAACATGAAAATGAGATGCAAAAAACCCCCCTTGATGGAACTTTATATCAGTTCATTTATTACAATGCCCAATGATTGTAAAAAAAGAGAATGTGAAACATGCATAAACTATAGAGAAAATGCAAACCTAGTGCATGAAAACAAAAATGAGTGCATGCACAAACCAATGTTCACATCTGCCTCCATGATTAAAAAGGACCTCAAATCTATGTAAAGGTCGGGACCAGCTTTCTAATGATATCTTGTTTGTGAAAATCTGACACCATGGCCAAAAATTATGAATTTTAAAAAAAAAACTGAATTTAGCCTGGAGGAAATGGGTTTTCTAGCAAAAAAAAAGTTTACTTCTGATTTAATTTTTGCAAAATTTGTTCACAATGAGTGGAAAAAAATAGAAACCCAAAAATATTTTGAAGATAAGAACAAAACCCAGAAATTTTTTTTGATCCAGCAAGCAGAAGATGAAAAAATATTTTTTTAAACCTTCAGCAAAGAGAAAAATGATGCACACGAATTTTTGTACAATGATTTTATTTAGATCCGTACAAGATATCAAAATCTAAAATATACCCAGCTCAAATTTTGACCCTGGCTACAAAACCCAGAAATCATTTTTCCTACAACTTAGTGGGAGCTAGATTTATGAAGCGAAAATGAAAAATGGCTTCAATCCCTTGCACAGAAAAAGACATAGTGAGAGAATATTTTTAAAACATGAATAGGTAGCAATAGGTCTGGAGCTCTGATATCATGTAGAAGTTGAAAAACCAACTTCACAATCCCCAAGAATCACCTGCAAGAAATCACCTATCACATGCAATAGATATTCAAAACAAAAATAAAATAAAATTTAAACCCTCAAAGCAAAATTGTGCAAGAAAAAATCAACATTATGATTATTGAAAGTAATTGTTTTACAAATAATACAAAAACCTTCAAAAATGCAATGAAGCAATAAAGCAAGAAAAAACAACCCTAATCTTATCTTAAGCAAAAAGACAGCTCAATAAGATAAAGATAATAATTAACCTAGGAAATAAATATGCCTACATAAACTTATGCTAAAGTGGAATTAAATAATTAATTACACCAACAGCTGAGATACCTAATACTTATTGGATGCAATTGGGTAGGGACTAGTCAAATATTTTGAATGGATACATGGTCATAGACTTTTCGCAAATGTGGCTACCATGGAAAGGAATTTGTAATCATATTAGGATTAAGAGAGAGCCACACATGAAATATATGATCACTAATTATAATAATAAAAAAATGAAGTTCTATACATAGATGTAGAACTAGGAGTTTATAAAATTTGAAGTTCTGGAGTTAAAATAGAAGAATTTTTTGTGTAATGCTAAAAAGAATAATCAGATAACTCTTGAAATAGACATGTTAGTTGAATTAGATTATGATTCTTTCAAAGAAGAGGATAGTCGTTTAGATAAATTTTGGAAGAATATTGTTGTAGAAGCTTGAAAGAGCAAGAAAATTAAAGATTCACTAAAAAAAAATTGTTGTAGGGTTCGTGTAGGTTACACGATTCTACACACTTAGAGGACAATTTATTGATGTGCTTAGAGGTCATTCATAGAATTGAAAGCCAACACTATTTAGAAAAAAACTACTCTTAATAGGTCCAAGCTAGAAATACTTGGAGATAAGATGCATGCCAAGTAGACCGAAAAGGTTTATTTGTCAACTCTTAAGAATAATAAGCTCAGATCTATTGAAGATCAAACTTAGACCCTCAAGTTCTATGGATCCAAATTGAAACAAGGAATTGGAATTGGAGTTGAGCTCATCAGTCCATAAGTTAAGTGTTTCATTGTTTCTTATCGATTACAATTCCAATGTACTAACAATGTGGTAAAATACAAATCCATCATTCATGGTTTGATGCTCGTGATCAAGAAAAAGGTTAAGATTCTTAAGGTGTTTGGTGACTTAGAGCTAGTGGTCAAGAAAGTTTGAAAATACTATTTTTTTCATTACAAATACTTGTCCAATTACTAACACTGAGTGTAGGACTTGAAAGAATATTTTGATGCTTTTAATATCACTCATATCCCATGAAGATTCAATCAGAGATTTGATGCTCTGGATAATGTTGCTAGATTTGTACAACCTTTGGATGCTTATGATTTGAGGAGGTTTACTGTTGAGCTAGTTCAATTACCATTGGTCCTTGATAATGTTACCAATTTGTAAATATTCAAAGATGATCGCCACATATTGAAATTTATCACTAACACCAGTATTGTCAAGGAATAGATAATTGAAGAAATAGATCACCTAGATGGTGAAATTCAAGATGAACAATTAGCTCAAGCTAAAGATAATAATATTATGAAAGGAATAATTGAGTTGGAAATACTATTTGATGTAGATCAAATAGTCCATTAGAAAGACCTACCCAGAAATGATGGAGGGCAGTTTCAATTATATAATTTGAATACTAAAGAGGATCCTAAGAATGTTCTTCTAGGGAAGGTATGTACTGAGGAAGAAAGAAGAAATATTGTTCAAGC
This sequence comes from Sequoia sempervirens, assembly GCA_007258455.2. Classification (NCBI taxonomy): domain Eukaryota; kingdom Viridiplantae; phylum Streptophyta; class Pinopsida; order Cupressales; family Cupressaceae; genus Sequoia; species Sequoia sempervirens. Next base: position 7,426,894 of record VDFB02256132.1, read on the forward strand.
ACTCTAAGATTATTGGAAGGTTATAGCATGGAAATACAAAGATTTGAAAACCTATGGTACTTCCATCATCACCCATAACATTTCATTAAAGCATGATGCAAAGCCTTTATGACAGAAACAACATCCTTAAATGCACTCTTGGAACCTTTGATCCAAAATGAAGTACAAAATATCCTCTCAACCTAGATAAAATTTCCTACTAGACTTTCTACTTGGATGGAAAATCTAGTGCCTGTCAAGAAAAAGAATGGAGATATATACTTGTGTGTGGATTTATGGAATCTGAATAAGGCATCTAAAAAGGACAATTATCCCTTGCCTTTGTTGGAAGAAGTGTTGCAAATTGTTAACATTTCATAGATGATGTCCATCTTTGATGGATTCTCTAGATACAATAAGGTAATGGTCGCGAAGGAAAATCAGATGAAGATAGTATTCACTACAAAGTGGGAAACTTTCACTTATAGAAGGATATCGTTTGGATTGATAAATGTCAAAGCCACATTCTATAGAGCTATGGATTATGCCTTCCAAGATTTGATAGGAAAATTCATTAATATATACATGGATGACCTCATGGTATTTTTCAAGAAAAAAGGAGATCATGTCTGTGATCTCAAAGCAATATTGCAAAAGTGTCAAACTTATGGAGTTTCATTGAATCCTAAGAAATTTATTTTCAGGGTGTCTGAAGGAAAGATGTTGGTACACATTATTTATAAAAGAGGTATTTCAATAGACCTAGATAGAGTGAGTGCTTTACTCAAATTACAACCCTCGAGAAGTAAGAAATAATTAAAATCATATTTTGGTAAGATCAATTTCGTCTAGAAATTTATCACCAGATTCATTGAGATAGTGAAACCACTCAATGATATGTTGAAGAACGATACAAAAATTGAGTGGACAAGTGAAGCTAAAATCACCTTCAAAAATATGAAAGTTCCAATTGTGGAAGCATCAATGTTGGTAAGTCAAGATTATGTTAAACCTTTTTATATTTACTCTTTTTCTTTCGGTCATACATGTGCAACAATGTTGACAAAAAGGGGCAAGAACAAAGAAAAAAGCTGATTGCTTTCATGAGCACTCCATTTAAAGAAATGAGGCTCAAATACATGGATGTTGAAAACCAATCCTTTTTGTTGGTTAAAGAAGTTTGAAAACTTTGAAATTAAATTCTTAGAAGTATAGTCAAGGATATTGTCCTTGATGTTGTAGTAAAAATGTTATTGACACAAAGCAAGCTCAAAGAAAAGAGAGCCAAGTGGGTTACAATTTTGCAAGAGCTTGATTTAGATATTATACCCTTGAAGTTGGTCTATGTACAAGCCTTAGTTAAATCAATTGTTGAGATTGATCCAAAAATTTATAGCTAGAAATATATTATGGACATAAAAGATCAAGATGATTGGTATTCAGATATATGGTATTACCTAGTTACCCATAACTGCCCTGATCATATGCAAAGAAATCAAAGAATTTCCATAAAGATAAAAGCTTAGAGTTATATGATTGAAGGATGGGTTTGTTCATGGCTGTTTTATGACTGCGCCAACACAGAATAAAGTTCCCAATCGTTACTCTATCCTTTCTTGATCAAAATCTCCTACATGCTAATATTGTGAAAGATCATGCATTCAACTCCAAGTTTCCTTTATGTGGTGGACATAGTCTCAATTGGCTTGATCAATGTGATTTGTTGGTATTTCAAGGAGACTCACATAATTTCTCACTCAAAGAGAAAGGGGGTCTTCATGACTCGAAATATTTATCATTGAAGCTTGAGTTTCCTAAACTAACCAAAAAGTACTGATTTTGAATGGCTATAGGGATTAAAAATGCTATGGTCTATTCTAGGCATGGGACATGGTGATCAACTCTCACAGACTTCAACCTAGTTTTTCTTTGCCTCACCTTGGACAGCTTCCATAAAACTAGTGCAATATTCAAAGGGGGGAACTAAAGATATTCAAATTACAGCTTAACATGAAGATACCATTAAAACGACACATGCCAACATGCAAATCATAACTGAAGTTAGGTCCAAAAAATTCTAGTTGACCACACATGGCGAACCCACCATCAGTGATCCCACTAGTGGTATGGATTAGTGAAGCTTGCTCAAATCAACCACCGCATTCCACAACTATCTACTTGCATGAAGTGAAATCTATTCTATTCTAAGTTCTACTTTAAAATTCTATGTGAATTGGAAGGATGAAGAAATCTTGATAGCTACCCACAATAAAAGATGAAACCACAAGCAATGATAACTCTTTTTATTATAGGAGTGTTCACAACAATATCTTTCAAAGCATTCAATTTGAAAACTTTCCTTCCTCTTCAATCTACGCTATGCTATCAATCTATGCTCTCTATTCATCTATGCTTTATCTATGTGTGCTATTCTATCTTCCTATATTCCTATATTCTATATGATACAAATGAGGGGGGATTCCCCTTTTATAGTTGGATAATTCCAATGGATGGATTAGATTGAATTACAGTGAAGGGCTCAAATTGAGCTACATAAGCCCTAGTCAAGATTCTTCCCTAAAAACTATTATAAAGAGGAGTGGGGTAATAAATGAGCAAAAGATTCCCACTTTCTCCCCGAAGTCATAATGATTAATTAATTCCCACCATCATCCTCTAGAAGGTCATCATCCAACAAGGCATTTCCATTCTCCTTCTCTTTAACTGTGAATTCAACAAATTTGGCTAACACCGCCTCAACCTCCTGAACTGAAATAGGTGGAATATGGTTGAGCTTAAATTCAAGCACTGTGACTATCTACCCATGCCAAGTACAATATTTTCTCCAAGTGACTAATGCGTCTTGAGTGTTTTGAAAAATGTTGGAGAAGGTTGAAATATTTTCAAAATCATCCTGAACAAATGTCCTTACCTTTGAAAAGAAAAGCTCCAATCTATTCTTTAGGCCATCTGGAGTCAATCTTCTAGCAAATATAGACTTCAATGTGTTTAGGACTCCTTCCAGAATATTTCCCATAGCCTTTCTAACTCTAGCTGAATCTTCTTGTGTTGCATCGAAGAAACCTCGGCCCATGACCACTAAAGATACCAACTAGTGAAGTCATATCTCTCACCCTCTTGTATCACACCTCCCCCCACTAGAGTCTACAAGGGCATGTGCATCAAAGCCCCCAAATGAAGAATAGTCTTATTTTGATAGATATGGGTCTCACTCTAGGCCTGATCAACGGTGTCCATGCATGCCATAATGCTACAGGCCTGTTGAAAAGGATGAGTGAGATCCTCCATGAACTTCTCTGTCTTAGTGCAAACATTTCCAACCCACTTATCTACCTCTTGAGCTATCTCCCTCAAATCCTCCAGGCCACTAATTGATTCTCTTAGGAGTTCTACTAGAAGGTCAATTGTTGGATTCTCACACCCACACAAATGGGATAAGTGTTCTACATAACCAACCAATGTCCTATGCTCCCTCTTCAATCATTTTTACTTTCCTTTATTTCAAAACAACCTATCCTTGAGTTCCTAATAGGAGTTATCACACTCTTCAATTATCTGAGCCCCTATAGGGTGGCCTAAATCCATAATGGTGGCCACATAATTTTCTAGAACAGTATCATCTCAATCACGCTCAATCCTAGGAATAGCCACATGCAATGTGTGAGAACCATCCTCATCCATAGAAATCTTTGAGAATTTTCTAGCCTTTTTCTCTGGCATTGCACTAATTCTACTAAGGAATTCCTCCATCTCAATCATTGATTCAGTCTCCTCAATAGGATCCCTTCTCATTCTTTCCTTAGCCAATCAAACACCACCTATTGTAGGTCACAAATAATAAAAGGTTTCTCCTCTCTCACTTCTTTTTCATGCACTTCTTCTCTAATAACATTTTGATGAGGCTCATCAATCTCCATCTATTGGGTATCTTCTCCTAAAACTTGATCCTCCTGCCCCACAGTAGTTTCATCCTCTAAAGCTACCTCAATGAATTGTTGGAAGTGGGTGCCTATTGTTTTTTCTTCCTCATCTTCTTGTTGGTTCTCTCTTCTAGCCACATTAACACTTTGACCAACTGACTCCCTATGAGGTGGCTAATTTTATTCCTATAACTCTTGTTCTTCATTCAATCTATTTCTTTGGTCTGCACACAATGAGACCTCGTGTACACTTGGAGATCGATCCCATGATGGTGTGGAAGATGCTTCCTCAACTTTCTGAGGAACCTATTGAACCTGTTCCTCTTTTCGTGGTTCTAAAGCTTGGGTGACCTGCTTCCTTTTTCTAAATATTGGTGGCCTCTAGTCACCCATCAAGTTGTAAGTGAGAGGAATTAATCTACTCTTAAGTTTTTTCAAATTCCTCTCCACCCAATTTCTCATAAATTTTAACACTGGTATGCATAATGTGTCCAAATCTGTAATCTCTAGCTCTAACCAATCAGGAAAAGGGACTGTTGTATTTCTCACTATCTCATAATCAAGCTACATAACATTCACGTCCTCATCCACCTGGTTTGGAACTAGAATAATCTCACACTCTCTAATCATGTTCAAAGGTTTCTTGGAAAACATTTTTCTCCTAATCTCAGCATCATCCACCGCATTAGCCCAAAAATTCTCAATATGTGCCTTATGTCTAAGGTCCTCGGTTTGCACCACTCTAATATTCATGTAAGGATCATAATCCTACCTAAAATTTTGGTACGAGAGGTGGAAAAATTTCAACTCATCAACTTCCTTAGCTACTTGCAAGGTGGGACAAACTTCATCTGAATTTCCCATGATGATAGGGAAGTCTAGTCCTCCTTTCTTCTTATTTTTCTGAATTCTATCATAGGCAATGAGCTACCTAGATATCTCTAGCATCAATATTTTGTTCATGGGGTATCTTGGCAATATGAAAGGATATGATGTGAACCCCTTCAACCTTATATATGTGAATTCTAGAAATTGGATAAACCAACATCCATACCTCTCAATCAGCTCCTAAGCTTCCTTTGATATTCTTTGATGAGTTCTCTACTAAAGAGTCCTAGTTATTTGTATCATAAAGGCATCATTAACTCTTTTGTAGTGAGATGTATTGTTTAGGTGTAACTGTGGGCAAGCCTCATGAATCTTAAACTTCTTAGGACCACACCCAATTGGCTCCTTATAAGATATTCCCCTGTATTTTTTCATTTGATCCAACATATAAATCACATATGAACTTATATGAAATGTCTTTGTTCTTCTCTAATTTCTAAATTGTTCATGTATATTATCACTTATCATCCTCGTCTAGTCTACATGGTATTTTCCTTCTAACACAACGTTGATGAAATAAAACATCCACAGATTGAAGATACATGATTGGAGACTTTCATTCACCCTGCTGAGCATCATAATCAAGTCACAATATTCTTGCTTTACATCATCTGAAATTATCTGCTTGGGTAGCTTGGTGTGAGTAGGCTTGGGTTTCTACATCCAAATATAATTTATCAATCCTACACACGTCTCAAAAGAAGAAACATACATTCTTTCAACCCTTTCTCTTGTTTTGTAAATCATCCCCTCAGAAGCAAGAATTCCAAACACCTCTCTAATGGTTTCAGGCATGAGATTGGAAAACAATTTTCCATTACGTGAAACAATTGTTCTCCACTCTAGTTTGTCGCAATTGGCACACTCCATGATCAACTTTGGACATCAAATGGTTGGTTGAAAACCAACAGCTGCATAAATCCCACTCTTCACAATATTATGTGTTGTGACTGACAGAGGATAGTCACCTATCCCATGCATTCGACTTCTGAGTGCTCCTAGATTGAATGAGCCAAGATTTGTGTCACTTAGCTCTCACAACTTCAAAGTAAACATTGACTCTAGAAGAAATAGATTGCTCGACTTCTTGATCACTACCTGCCTAGATACATTGGCTTTGTTGAACTCATCATTTGTAGCCTTGTTCTCTCTTGTAGTCACTCCTCTATTTACTTCAACCATCCTACAAAAACAAAATATATTCATTAGAAACTTAACTTAGAAAATATATCACCTAGAGACTACCAAAGGGTGGGGAAAACTTTGAAAATGAAGAGCTCCAACACTAAAATTCTAACTTCAAACCTCAATGCTCTTCAGCAATATTAATATCTCCTCAACACTTCAAAACTTTCTTTCTCACTTTGTAGCTTCTCTTCAACTTCAATGCTCTTCACCTTCAGAGTCTCAAATTTGTACTTTGAAAATGGTGAAGAAAATAAAAACTTTCATGACTTAAATAACTGAGCTTGAGAATATTTTTGAATTCAAGAGGGAAGTTTTCCAGTATTGGCATGGTGTGATGGTTTATTGGTGGCATTGTTGTTCTTGCCACCAAGGTTCAAACCATGTTGGGGTGTTATTGTTGAATGGTTGTATCCAGTTCATAGCTCCAGTCAAAAGCGTTTACCCATTGAATAAAAAAAATTCAAGAGGGAAGTTTATTTAAGCAAACTCATTTAATTTCTTCTCTCCATTACTCAACATTTTCTAACTTCAGCACATTCATGAGTTGTTAGAAGGTTGACCCTTTCTATCATAAAATTTTCTATTTCTAAAGATTCTTACTTATGCAAAAGCTCGAATTTCCCTCCTCTGGAAATTTGCAACACTTGGAATTTAAAATAAAGAATATTTTACCCTTTAATACTTCAAAAATTCATCCCTCGCATAGGCTTATTTCATCATGTAAGAATTTTTTTTTAAAATCACATCTTAGAAAATATTAAATTATGTGCCTTAGAAAAATTTATCTCAAAAGACTTTGGGTGTCCACCATCCTTCATGAGCTAAGGCATATTATTTCTCTCTTTGAAAATTTCTTCTCTTGCCTTAGAAAATATTTAATCCTTAGGTGCATTCCACTTGTCTTAGAGCATATAATTCATCCAATTTAGGTGCACTTGCTCATTAGGTGCATTTTGGGGGGCCTACTTTTATTTTCCATCACTTAGAAAATTTTCATACCACCTTGATTCTCGTAGGGTGCATTTAGGGGGTGGTAGTTTCATTTTGATGCCTTAGACAAATTTGTGCTTTCCTATCTCCCACCTTGGCATAGTTGAACACTTAGCTTATTTTCAACCTGCTCACCTTCACTTTCTATTTTTAGTAACTTCTTGATTCTCAAACTTCTACAACTCCTCTTGTCTTGGTATTTTCCCAACGTGATCCTCATGACCTATCTGACTTGTTCACACTTTCCTTTCATGTTGACCTACTATTTTTAGCCCTATTATGGAACTCACTTACTATAAATAGTAAGTATGCAAATTATGCTCAAATTTTACCAATAGTTTCCTTGAAAGATGCCAATCGCAATGGGATACATCCATTTTACATTTTTATCAAATTTTGCTCCTCATTTTAGCCACCAAAGTTGGAAACCCTAATTTCATTTGCATGTGCCTCTATTGACCTTTGTTCAACTCTATTTTTATTCTGAATTGCTTTGCTCTTGAAACAAAAGATCTAGGATTCCTAGAGTGAACCTACTAAAAATAGTAAGTTCCAGAAAAAGTGATCAACTGATTTCCAGACTTGGTTGCATGTCATATTGTCTGAGAGATCTCAAAAAACCTAGAAAAAACTAGAAAACTAGTCTACATGCGAGTACCTACTAAAAATAGAAAGTCATCAACTTGAATTACATGTTATACCATCGAGAATCTCTCAAAAAACCTAGAAAGACTATCCTGACATGCATTGAAAAATCATATATGCAAACCCTAAAAATTGCTTCCAAAGCCAGAACTGCTAAAAATAGAAAGTTGTCTAAATTTTCTCAAATTTTGCATGCAACTCCCCCAAGAGGATCTAACCTCAATGATATAATCAAAATTTACAAAACCTTAGAAAAAAGGCCCTAAATTGGGGCACCTACTAAAAATAGTGATTTCTCATAATTGGGTCAAAATTTGGAGATAAGCACTTTGAAGGATCCTAAACGTGATGTAGCAGCCAAAATTTCAAAAGTCCTAAGAAAAAGGTTTCAAATTGAGTACTTACTAAAAATAATAAGTTGTTAGAATTCAATGAAAATTTAATGGGAACCTACCTAAAGCCTCTTGATTGCAGTGCCAAGCTTAGATTTCAATTTTCCAACTCAATTTGACCCCAAATTAAGCCTAAAGGATAAACCCTAATCTGATAAAAATGCACCCCAAACTTAGCCAAAAAATTCAACTTAGGCCTAAAGATGGGCACATCCCTAGAAAGACAAAAGGAAAAAAGAGAGACTGTCGCAAAACCACCCAAAACCAAAGCCAAAAGACCCGAATGGAAAAAAAATTAAGGGGGTCCCCATTTTGAATGGGGTGATGTGTGAAAAGGTCACAATAGGGTTCAATTCAAGAATAATCAAGGAATTTATTTAAAATTCTTGAATAATATAGAAGCGAATGAACTTTTGCAGGAATTACATGATAAATTTGGTACAACTGACAAAGCACCCTTAGCTACTACACACCTCATCTCAAGAGCTAGCTATTATTAGCCACCTATTTTCAAAGACACTTATGAACATGTATAAAATTGTTACAAGTAAAATTTCTATAGACAAAGGAATATTTAATGCTCAACCATTATAGCTAGTGATGAAGATGTACCCTTTCTCACAATGGAGTTTGGAATTCATTAGTACAATCAATCCTTTGTCGTCTACAAGTCATAAGTTCTTGCTAATTGCCACCAATTATTACACTCAATGGAATGAAGTGTGACATAGCAAACAATGTACCACAGAGGTCGTAATAAAATTCTTAGAGGAAAGCATTATTACCAAGTTTAGAGTACCGTATACGCTAGTATGTGATAATGGCCCTACTATTTCCTCAATAAAGTTTTCTAATTGGAAATTTGAATATGGTATAACATTGAAATTCTCATCTAACTATTATAAATAGTGGGATAAGTAGAGACATAAAATAAGAATTTGGTGGATATAATCAAGATATTAGTTGAAAATAATCCAAGATAATGGAATTCTCTATTGAAATTCTCCCTTTGGGTAAACTGTACTAGGTTGAAATCTGCATTGAGGAATTCTCCTTACCACTTAGTCTATGGAGTAGATCTTATATTACCTATAAACTTGAAAATTCATACTTGGAAATTTACCCAAGATTACATTGGATTAGATGATCAAAATGAAGCTCGATTATTGTAACTGATGCACTTAGATGAAAAATGTACCATAGCTATAGATAATTTTGCTAGGTACCAATCTATGGTAAAAAATGGTTTGAAAAAAGGGCTAGATTAAAAACTTCCAAAATATTTGATTTAGTCCTATATTGGAACAAAGCCCATGAGCATAAAGGTAAACATGGTAAGTTTGACAAGTTATGGATTGGTCCTTACCAAGTATCTAAAATTTTAGGTGATAACACCTATAGACTTAAAACTTTGACCAGAGAAGATGTACAATTACCTATCAATGGGAAAATTCTAAAGCATTATATCTAGGCTTAGTTTTGATTGCTAGTTCTCAAGCTAGTCTATAATTAGTATATAAATATTTGGTAAATAGTTTTCCTTTTTGTAATTAGTTTCCTTTTTGTAAATAGTTGTTTTGTTTTGTTGGGTTCTTGTTTTTTTGGGTCATATTACCAATGCATCTATATTTTCCTACCCTAATTGATAAGGACTTTACATCACCTTAACAATCTTCTTTATGTCATAGCATATCTCTAAAGTGCCTTTGGCATGCTTTAGATGTGTCAATATTAACTAGATTGAATATATTAGTTTTAAAGTCTCTTAACACATTCTATGACAAGAAAATGACTCATCTGGATTAAGGCTAATATAGGCTAATCCCTCTACCCTTAAACCCTCTACCGTCTACCCTCTAACATGAACCCTAAACCTTATAACCTATACCCTCAAACCATAAACCCTCTACCCTCAACCCTAAACCATCAACCTTAAACCCTTAAACCTTCTAACTTAAACTCTCAACCATCATCCCTCAACCCTATACCCTCAATGCAATACCCTATACCACAACACTATAGGTCCTCAAATCTATTCCCTCAATTCTCAAAAATCTACCCTTTACCCTCTATATATCTACCACTCCCTCCCTCCCTCTCTCTCTCTCAATTATCTCCCTCCTACCCTCTCTCTCTCTCTCTCTCTCTCTCAATTCTCTATCTCTCACACTCACTCCTTTCTCTCTCCCCTCTACACTTAGCCCTCTACCCTCTACCCTCTATATGTCTCCCACTACCTCCACTATTTCTAAATTCTCTCCCTCATACTCCCTCTACCTCTCTCAAGTCCCCCTCTCTCTCACTCACTCACTCCTATCTCTCTCCCATCTACCCTTTACCCTTAAACCCTTGAACCCTCTACTCTCCACCCTCTATCTCTCTCCCACTCCCTCCCTCTCTTTCTCTCAATTCTCTCTGTCTTAACCCCTCTTCCTCTCTCAAGTCTCTCTCTCTCACTCACTCACTCCTTCTATCTCTCTCCCTCTACCCTTAACCCTCAACCCTCTACCATCTATCTCTCTCCCACCCCCTCCATCTCTCTCTCTCTACATCACTAGGATACCCCATTTTTCAAACCCTTAAACCCTCTATGCTCTACCCTTAATTATGAATTATCAACCCTCAAGCATTAATCCCTCAATCCACAACTCTCAAACCCTAAACCCTCAACCTCGATACCCTCTACCCTATACATTGAACCCTCAACACTAATCCTTCAACTATATGTACCCTAAACACTAATCCCTCAAACCTATACCCTCAACCAAATTCCCTAAACCATCAATCCTATAGATCCTCAACCATATACCCACAATTCTCAACCATATACCATATACATCGGATCTTGAACCCTCATATATCTTTTTCGCTCCCTCCTCTCTCCTTCTATCTATCTCACTTATCCCTCCATCTCTCCCTCTGTCCATCACTCCATTTGTATCTTAATCCCTCAACTATATACCCTCAACCCTCAACCCTTCAACCCTTAAACACTCAACCCAAAACAAAAAACCCTCAACCCTCAACCTTTAAACCATATACCCTCTACCCTCAACCTAATACCTTCTACCATCAACCCTAATCCCTCAACCATTAAACCATTAAACCCAAGTAAATTTTCTACCCTAATCCCTCAACCCCCTTGACCCTTAATCCCTCAACCCTTAAACCCTAATCCCTCTACCCCTATACCCTCTACCCTATACATTCAACCCTCAACACTAATCCCCCAAACCTATACCCTCAATCCTCTACCCTCAACCTTAAACCCTCAACCCTCTACCCTGTACATTAAACCCTCAACCCTCAACCCTTAATCCCTCAATCCTCAACCCTCAAACCCTAAACCCTCAACCTTGACACCCTCTGACCTATACATTGGACCCTCAACCCTAATCCTTCAACCATATGTAACCTCAACATTATTCCATCAAACCTATACCCTCAACCAAATTCCCTAAAACATCAACCCTATAGTTCCTCAAACCTATAACCTCAATTCTCAACCCTCTACTCTATACATTGGATCCTCAACCCTCATATAGTGTTGTCCCTCCCACCTCTTCTCTCCTCTCTATCTCACTCATCCATCCATCTCTCCCTCCATCCATCCCTCCATCTCTACCCTAATCCCTCAACAGTATACCCTAAACCCTTAAACCCTCTACCCTCTACCTACAACCCTTATCCCTGAACCCTTACCCCCTTAAACCCAAGTAAAATCTCTAACCTGATCCCTCACCAATATACCCTAAATTTGCAACCCTCTAACCTCTATATCCCTCCCACTCTCTCCCTCTCTATCAATTCTCTCCCTCCTACCTCCTATCCCTATCTCAAGTCTCTCTCTCTCTCACTCCTATCTCTCCCCTCTACCCTCTATCCTTAACACTTAAATCCTCTACCCTCTACCGTTAAACCCTTAAAACCTTTACCCTCTACCCTAAACAATAAATCCTCTACCCTCAACCCTAAACCCTTAAAACCTTTACCCTCTACCCTCAACCTTGTACCCTCAAACATAAATCCTAAAACCTATACACTCAAACCATAAACTCTCTACCCTAAAACCTAAACGCTCAACCCAAAAACCTTAAACCTTGTACCCTTTTCCCTCATCGATCAACCTTATACCCTCAACCCAATACCCTAAACCATCAACCTTATAGGTCATCAACCCTATACCCTCAATTCTCAATCATCTACCCTCTATCCTCTATATCTCTCAAGTTTCTCTCTCTGTCACTCACTCCTTATATCTCTCTTCCCTCTACCCTTAAGCCTCTACCCTCTACTGTTGAAACTTAAATCCTCTACCCTCTACCCTTAAACACTGTTATGCCCTTAATATTAGTGTACATTGGGTTATGAATAGTTAGCTTGTGGCTATCTTAAATCTCTATTAAGTCATGTTTTCACATTTAGTTGTTTAGGTTGGCCTAAGACTTATACAGGTGTGTCTAAGTTGGACTAGGTGATATCCTAGGCATAAATAGGTATATATATGAGGTTTTGAGCTTTATTTCATCATCAAGTTGTGAAGTGTGTTCTGATTAGAGATATTTGGAGGTTTTACCCCTCAAAGTGGCTTGTTATTCTTAGTTATTATCAATTATTTGCAGCATATTTCATATCATATTCTTCTATTGTGCATGTTATTTCATAACAAGTGGTATTAGAGCATGATCTTGGCACCATAGAGGCAAGGTTTTTTCTCAATTTTGGAGGCAATTTTGGGAAGAGCATATATTTCATATTTTGGAAAAAAAAATTCTTATTTTCAAATGGTTTTTGAAGAACATATTAAAGAAGCTACAATATAGATTTTAGAAGAATTGGAGTAGAATTAAAAGAATTATTATATAATTAGGGTTTCTACACATTTCTTTTGGAATCTGCATAGCTCACACATATTGTCAAATTGGAGTCTGACTTTTATTGGGTTTTTGAAGAGATACTAAAGGATATTGTAGTAAAATGCTTTGAAAGAATTAGAGAAAAAATAAGAAATTTATTGAAAAATTATTTTTTTCACAATTATCACTCTCCACACTGCAAATTTACTTATTTCTTGGAGATTTTTCTAAGTGATAGTTATTTTGGCCCTTGTAAGTTACAGTAAAAAATTTAGATAATTTAAGTTTCATTTGTGTGATTTATTTCAAAATTAGTGGTTTCCATCATGACGGGGCTTGCAACAAGGTGCAAAAAGAATGTTGTCACCCCGGGGAAGACTCCTAATAAGTATGGGGTAACAATAGAGGTTATTACTCCTAATGCATAAATCAATAAGATTAAGGAAGACATTTCCTCAATTAATATGGATATGTGTGACCTAAGAGGAGATATATCAGGCATACGAAACATGTTAAGAACCTACATGGTTAAACCAAGAAACTAGTTCTCAAGCAACCAAGGTGAGAATTCTAGGTTAGCTACCACTGACACAAGCTTTAGTACTCTTATGGGATCTAGTAATTTATTTCCAAAGGTTGATATGTGAAATTTTGATGGCAATGATCTTCTAACATGGATAAACCAAATGGAGATTTTTTTTGAAGTACACCAAATCCCAAATGGACAAAGGTTATGATGGCTTCCCTATATCTAGAACCAGATCAATTCATTTGGTATCATTGGATTTGCACTCATCGAAGGGAAAAGGGGCTCAACATCTCATGTTCAATTTTTATAGAGGAACTCCAAGCACAATATAGAAATGGTGTGAAAGATAACTTCTTCAACCAACTAGCTAAACTTCAACAAACAACATCAGTTAAGGATTATATTCAACAATTCCAAAATCTATCCTTAAGAGTGGATACAATTATAGAGGAAAACTTGAATGATTTATTCTTTGGGGGTCTCAAGGATCACATTCAACATGAGGTATGCATGTTTATCCCTAGCTCCATAAATGAGTCTTTTATCTTAGCACATAGGGTAGAGGAGAAGTATTTGATTCCTAAGAAGCAACAGGCTAATGTGACAAGAGAGAAAGGATATTCAACACAAACTACTAGGTTGAATCCACAACCAATTAAGGAGAAAAGAGCAAAAGGTTTTGTGTTTCAATTGTGATAGCAAATGCAGTCAAGGACATAAATGCAATGAAAAGAAATTGTTCTATATTGAAGGTCCAAGTGAGGAAGAAAAGCAGGAACCCATACTAGAGGATGAAAGGGAGTCAATTGAGGAATCACATGATTCTCAACCAATCATTTATTGTCATGCACACTTAGGCTTCAGTGCTCCACAAACTCTCAAGGTGGTGGGGTTCTTAAAGAAGCAAAAGGTAACAATGTTGATCGACTCAGGTAGTACTCATAATTTTATCAACAAAAAGTTAACTACTCGTCTAAATTGTTTTATATATCTAGCTCTAGAGTTTCAGGTTTTGATTGTAGATGGTGGTACATTTAGTTGCTCAGGGAAGTTTCATAGCATTAAATTATCCATGGGATATTATCAACTTGATACCCCAATGTATGTGATATCCATGGGTGCAACAAATATTATTTTTGGAGTACAAATGGCTTACTACATTGGGAATGATTGAGATGAAATTCCAAGAACTATTCATGAGATTTCAATTAGAAGGAAGGGTAGTAGAGCTAAGGGGTTGAAGGAAAAAACCCCACAAATGGTAAGCTCTCATCAAATGAAAAAAATTCTTAAGAAAGGAGTGGATGGATTTGTGGCCCAACTATGTTCATTAGAAGTCTCTCAATCTAATGCTCCTACTCATCCAGATTTGCAAGCTATAATTGATTCTCATTCGGTTGTTCTGGGAGATATTCCTAAAGGACTTCCTCCTAAGAGGGATCATGATCATGCCATACAGTTAGTTCCAGGGAGCCAACCACTGAACATCAAGCCTTACATGTGTCCACACATAGAAAAGAGTGAGATAGAAAAAAATGTTGAGGAGATGCTAGAGGCAGGAATTATCAGGCATAGCCAAAGTGCTTACTCCTCACCTATGGTGATGGTACATAAGAAGGATGATACCCAGTGCATGTGTCCATATTATAGAGTACTCAACATGTACACCATTAAATATAAGATTCCTATTCTATTCATTGATGATTTGCTAGATGAATTGAATGGAGCTATGTATTTTACCAAGTTAGATCTTAGATCTGGTTATCACCAAATTTAGATTAAGGAGGAAGATATTTGTAAGACAACATTTTAGACTCATGAGGGTCATTATGAATTTTTGGTGATGCCATTTGGTCTTACCAATGCACCATCTACATTCCAAAGTTTGATGAATTCCATTTTTAAGAAGTTGTTTAGAATTTTTGTGTTAGTATTCTTTGATGATATATTGATTTATAGCAAGAATTGGGAAGAACATTTGCAACATGTGGATCAAGAATTACGAATACTTGAAGATCATAAACTCTATGCTAATCCATCCAAGTGTGCTTTTGGTCTTACAGAGGAGTATTTGGGATACATAGTTTCACATGAAGGAGTAAAGGTGGACCCTAACAAAATTAAGGCTATCATGGAATGGCCTATTCCAAAAACCATTAAGAAAATGAGGGGTTTCTTTGGATTGATAGGGTACTATACAAGATTTGTGAAGAATTATGGTTGTATAGCAACACCTCTCAACACTCTATTGAAAAAGGATTCTTTTAATTGGAATGAGTTTGCCAATACAACATTTAAGAGATTGAAGGAGGCTATGTGTACAACACTAGTGCTTTCCACTCTTGACTTCACCAAGGAATTCATTGTGAAATGTGATGCTTTTGGAAATGGGATAGGAGCAGTGCTCATGCAAGAATTTCAACCAATTACTTTTGAGAGTCATCAATTAAAGGGTAAGAATCAACTAAAACTTATTTATGAGAAGGAAAAGATAGCAATCCTACATGCAGTTAAACAATGGAGGCCTTATCTATTGGGTAGACACTTCAAGGTTAAGACAAATCATGATAGCCTAAAAAATTTTTTGGAACAAAGACTATCTTCTAAAGAGCAACAAAAATGGGTCACTAAGATGTTAGGATATGACTTTGAGATTTTATATAAGGGAAAGAAAATATTGTAGCAGATGCACTTTCAAGGAAGGATGAGAAAGATGAATCCTTATTGTGTGCACTTTCAATATTACAAGAAAATTGGGTGCAGGAAGCCAAAGCAAAGTGGAAAAATGATGTTGTGACAAGTAATCTCATCAAATAATTAAAAAGTGATCGTAGTAGTTCAGATAAGTTTTTTTGGAAGGGAGATACTCTTTGGTATAAAGAGTGTTTGTATCTTTGCAAGAATTCCACTCTTAAACACAAGATTCTCACAAAGTTGCATGATTTTCTAGTGGGTGGTCATTCACAATTTTTGAAGACATATCACTGAGTCAAGCAATATTTTTTTTGGAAAGGGCTAAAAGGTGAAGTTCAAAAATTTGTGGTTGAATGTTTGGTTTGTCAAAGGAATAAAGGGGAAATAATTAAGACACCAAGTCTCTTGCAACCCTTATCTATTCCTAGCTAGCATTAGGAAGAGGTATCCATGGACTTCATCACAAGCCTTCCCAAATATAAACGTCATAATGTCATCATGGTAGTAGTTGACCACCTCACTAAATATGCACATTACATTGCATTATCACATCCTTTTACAGCAAGTGTAGTGGTAAAAGATTTTTTGGAGAATATCCAAAAGCTAAATGGTACACCTAAGGTTATTGTCAATGATCGTGATCCTATCTTCACTTGGAAAGATTTATTCTCATGTTTGGGTACTCAATTGGCTCATAGCTCTTCATACCACCCTCAATCAAATGGGAAAATTGAGGTTAATAAGTGTTTGGAAGGATATCTACGTTGTTTCACTTCAAAGAAATAGTCTCAATGGGTAGATTGGCTACCACTTGCAGAATGGTGGTATAACACTTCTTTTCATAGCTCATCAAAAATGTCTCCATTTTTGGCACTTTATGGATATCATTGTCCTTCCATCACATCATCAATAAAGGTGTCACTAAGAGTTCAGGTAGTAGAATACCACTTTCTTCATCAACAACAATTACTTTCAAGACTCAAGGAGAATTTATCCACGGTACAAAATTGAATGAAACAACACGCAGACCAACATCGTAGTGAAAGAAGTTTTGAAGTTGGGGATTGGATCTTCTTGAGATTGCAGTCTTATAAGAAAATCTCACTTAAGCAACAAAAAAAGAATAATAAGTTGTCTCCAAGGTATTATGGTCCATACAAAATCATGCAAAAGATCAGTAGTATTTCCTACAAGCTAGAGTTGCCACCAACAACAAAGATACATCCAATTTTTCATGTTTCCTATTTGAAGAAGATAATTGGGCATAATATTCCAACTCAAACAACACTACCAGAGCTCGATGAAGAAGGAAGAATCATTTTGGAACCAAAGTGCATCCTTCAAACACACACAAAGAAGCTGAGGAATAGATCTCTTGCTGAGTATCTCATCCAATGGAAGAATTTACCAGTTGAAGATGCCACATGGGAGGATGAGGAGTTCATTCAAAAGAATCCAAACTTGATTAGCATTGAGGACAATTCTTCTTTGAAGAAGGGGGGAATGCTAGGCCATTAATATTAGTGTACATCAAGTTATCTTAACTCTCTATTAAGGCATATTATCATTAGTATATTGTTATTTAGTTTTTTAGGTTGGCCTAAGACTTATATAGGTGTATCTAAGTCATCCTAGGTGATATCCTCGGCATAAATAGGTATATATAGGAGGTTATGAGTCTTATTTCATCATCAAGTTGTGAAGTGTGTTCTCATTAGAGATATTTGGAGGTTTTCCCTTTCAAAGTGACTTGTTATTCTCAGTTATTATCAAGTATTTGTAGCATATTTCATATCATATTTTTCTGTTGTGCAAGTTATTTCATAAAAAACACCCAAACCCTCTACCCTCTACCCTCTACCCTATAACCTAAACTATAAAACCTTAAACCCTTTACCCTCTACATTCAACCTACAACCCTTAATCCATCTACCCTTAAATCCTCAACCCTAAACCATAAAACCTATACCCTCAAACCCTAAACCCTCTACCCTCAACCCTAAACCATCAACCTTAAAACCTTAAACCATAAACCCTTAAACCTTCTACCTTCTACTCTCAACCCTCCTCCCTCAACAGTATACCATCAATGCAATACCTAAACCATCAACACTATAGGCCCTCAACCCTATACCCTCAATTCTTAACCATCTACCCTCTACCCTCTATATATCTGCCACTTCCTCCCTCACTCTCTAAATTATCTCCCTCCTACCCCCTCTCCCTCTCTCAAGTCTCTCTCTCTCAATTTCTCACTCCTATCGCTCTCCCCTTTACCCTTAACCCTCTACCCTCTATCTTTAGCACTTAAATTCTCTACCCTCTACCCTTAAACCCTTAAGCCCTCTACCCTCTACCCTAAACCCTCTACCCTCAACCCTATATCCTAAACCCTAAACCCTTAAACCCTCTACCCTCTATGCTCAACCCACAACCCTTAATTCCTCTACCCTTAAACCCTCAACCCTTTACCCTCAACCCTAAACCCTCTACCCTAAATCATCAACCTTAAACCCTTAAACCCTTAAACCTTCTACCTTCTACTCTCAACCCTCATCCCTCAACCTTATACCCTCAACATAATAACCTAAACCATCAACACTATATGTCCTCAACTCTATTCCCTCAATTCTCAACCATCTACCCTCTACCCTCTATATATCTACCACTCCCTCCCTCTCTCTCTCTCTCAATTATCACCCTCCTACCCCCTCTCCCTCTCTCAAGTCTCTCTCACCAACTCACTCCTTCTATCTCTCCCTCCTCTACCCTTAACCCTCTACTCTCTACCCTTAAACCCTTAAACCCTTTACCCTCTACCCTCTACTCTCTATCTCTCTCCCACTCCATCCTCTCTCTCTCCATATTATCTCACTCCTACCCCCTCTACCTCTCTCAAGTCCCTCTCTCTCTCTCTCTCCTCCTATCTCTCCCCTCTACCCTTAACCCTCTATCCTTTACCCTTAAACCTTTAAACCTTCTACCTTCTATCCTCTATCTCTCTCCCACTCCCCCACTCTCTCTCCCTCAAGTCTCTCCCTCCTACCTCCTCTCCCACTCTCAAGTCTCTCTCTCTCTCTCTCACTCCTATAACTCTCCCCTCTACCCATAGCCCTTAACCCTCTACCATCTATCTCCCTCCCACTTCCTACATCTCTCTCTCTCTCTACATCACTAGGAGACCCCATTTTTCAGACCCTAAACTGTAAACCCTAAACCCTTAAACCCTTTATGCTCAACCCTTAATTCTCAATTATAAACCTTCAACCATTAATCCTTCAATCCTCAACTCTCAAACCCTCAATCATCAACCTCGATACCATCTACCCTATACATTGGACCCTCAACCCTAATCCTTCAACCATATATACCCTAAACACAAACCCCTCAAACCTATACCCTCAACCCAATTCTCTAAACAATCAATCCTATAGGTTCTCAACCATATATGCACGGTCCTCAACCCTCTAACATATACATCAAATCCTCAACCCCCATATATCTTTTTCCCTCCCTCCTCCTCTCTCCTCTTTATCTCAGTTATCCCTCAATATCTCCCCCTGTCCATCCCTCCACCATATACCCTAAACCCTTAAAACCTTAAACACTCAACCCTAAACCCTAAACCCTCAACCCTCAACCCTTAAACCCTCTACCCTCTACCCAAAACCCAATACCCTCTACCATCAACCCTAATCCCTCAACCCTTAAACCATTAAACTCGAGTAAATTGTCTACCCTAATCCCTCAACCCTCTTGACCCTAAATCCCTCACCCTCAATCATCAACCCTTAAACTCTAACCCCTAAACCCCTATACCCTCTACCCTATACATTCAACCCTCAACCCTAATCTCCCAACCCTAGACCTTCAATCCTCTACCCTTAACCTTAAACCCTCAATCCTCTACCATATACATTAAAACCTCAACCCTCAATTCTCAACCCTCAACCCATAATCTCTCAATCCTCAATCATCAAACCCTAAACCCTCAACCCTGATATCTGGCCTATACATTGGACCCTCAACCTTAATCCTTCAAGCATATGTACCATCAACCCTAATCCATCAAACCCATACCCTCAACCCAATACACTAAACCATCAACCCTATACCCTCAATTCTCAACCCTCTTCCTGATACAATGGATCCTCAAACCTCACATATCTTTGTCCCTCTCACCTCTTCTCTCCTCTCTATCTCACTTATCCCTCTATCTATCCATCCACATCCTCCCCTCCCTCCCCTCTACCTAATCCTCAATAGTATTATACCCTCAGGCATAAACCCTAAACCCCTTAAACCCTCTACCTTTACCTACAACCCTTGTCCTCAACCCTTGGACATAAACCCATTAAAATATCTATCCAGGTCCCTCAGCCTCCTATAAAGCTTTAATCCATCAACCCTCAATCCTCAACCCTTAAACCCTAATCCCTCAACCCATATACCCTCTACCCTATACATTGGACCCTCAATCCTAATCCCCAAAACCTATACCCTCAATCCTCTACCCTCAACCTTAAACCTTCAACCCTCAACCATTAAACCCTCTATCCTCTAACCTATACATTAAACCTTCAACCCTCAATTATGAACCCTCAACCCATAATCCCTCATTCCTCAACCCTCAAACCCTAAACCCTCAACCCCAATACCCTCTACCCTATACATTGGACCCCCAACCCTAATCCTTAAACCATATGTACCCTCAACCCAATATCCTAATCCCTCAACCCTATACCGTCAATTCTCAACCCTCTACCCTATACACTCGATCCTCAACCCTCATGTATATTTGTCCCTCCCTCATTTTCTCTCCTACTCTCTATCTCACTTCTCCCTCCATCTCTCCATCCATCCATCCCTCCCTCTCTAACCTAATCCCTCAACCCTAAACCATCAACCCTTAAACCCTTAAACACTCAACCCTAAACCCTAAACCCTCAACCCTCATCCCTTAAATCCTAAACTCCCTCAAACCCTCTGCCCTCCTGCCCTCCAACCTAATACCCCCTCTACCACAGCCCTAATCCCTCAACACTGAACCCTTAAACCCTTAAACCAAGAAAACTATCTACCCTAATACTAAACCATCAACCCTTAATCCCTCAACCCTTAAGACCCTCAACCTCCAACCCTGACCTCCAACCCTCAAGCCTCAACCCCTCAACCAGTAAACCTAATCCCTCAACCCCTAGCCCTCTTACCATTGGACCCTCAACAATCCTTCAACGATATACCTCTAAAACCTATACCCTAAACCCTCTACCCTCATCCCTAAACCCTCAACCCTAAACCCTAAACCTTCTACCATCTACCCTCAACCCAATACCCTCCACCCTCAACCCTAATCCCTCAACCCCTATCTCTCTCTTCTCTATCTATACATCTCACCTCTCTCAGCCCCTCTCTCCTACCTCACCCTCTTTCTATGTACCTCTTTCTCAATCAATCCTACCACCCTCTCTGTCCCTCTATTTATCTCTCTTTATCTCCCTCCCACTGCCTCTCCATCACTCCCTCTCTCTCCCTCTCTCTCGGGTCTCTCCCTCCCTTAGGGAAATCCCTCCCACACCCTCTCCCTCTCTCAAGTCACTCCCTCCCACACCCTTTCCCTCTCTTAGATCTCTCACTCTAACACTCCCTCTCTCTCCCACTCCCTCTCTCTCACACTCCCTCTCACTACCTATCTCTCAAGTCTCTCCCTCTCACCCCCCTCACACACTCAATTATCTCCCTTTGGCACCTTACCTATATAAATCTCTTTCTCTCCCTCTTTGTCTCTCCCTCTCAATTTTCTCTCTCCCACTCCCTCTCTCTTAGAATCTCCCTTCCACCCCCTCTCCCTCTCTCAAGACTCTCTCTTACTACCTATCTACCTTTCTCTCTCTCAAATCTCTCCATCCCTCTCTCCCTCCCACCCTACCTAGACAACTCGAGCTCTCTCTTAAAATTATCCCTCCCTCTAAAGGCATACATAAATATATACATACTTACATACATATAACCATAATACATATGTACATATGATCCTATACATACAATCTTGCGTACATATAGGCATACATACATACATGACATACAAGCATACATGTACATACAAACATACACACATATAAACATACATTCAATAGAGTAGCATTTAATATAAAGCAAGAAATAACTTGAGTGCATTATATTGTGCTCATGTTATGTATTCCTAGACATCTCCCACACAAACACAAAAAACCATGTCAAAACTAAGATATAATGTGAGTGTGTTATACTGTGCTCACGTTATATCTTGATTTGGGAATCCCCAAGCCTTAGGATTGGTATTTTCCTTGGAATACTAGCCCAAAGGCTTGAATGGCCTTCCCAAAGACCAGAGATGTCTTTTTGCAAATTCTACAATATTTCACATAATTTGGTTTGTGCTCACCATCAAGATTGCACATTTTTCAATGTCAAACAAATCAAACATCTAGGTAAAGTTAGGTTCTCTCTTAGCTATCCAATGATGTAATTTTTTTCACATTTTGAAAATGTTAATCATTTCATCTATAATTTCTTTTGTTTGTGTCACTTTTTTGGAAAAATGCAGTGTTTGGTGTTTTTCTATTATAAATTAACCGTTCATCAAAATTTCAAATAAGTTACATTTTTAGAAACTAGACTCTATTCTACAAATTAAAAAAAAAAAAATCAATTAGTTTCCAAAATTTGTAGGGGTAGCACGACTAAAATTTTGTTTTTCAAGAAGTTTCCACATAGAAAATTAGTAAAAAATAAAATATTCATTAAAAAAAATTGGAAAAACCGTGCATCAACTACATGCTACTAGCTAATATCTCACTGAAGCAATTTTAAAAATACTAAAAAAATGTTCACCGTGCTAGGGACGTACAAAAGTTGTTATATTTTTCTGACAAAAACAACACAAATTTTTGTATGTCCCTCTTTTAAACCCCTTAACCTCAACCATTTTCAAAATGAATTAGTAGTTTAGAAAGTATACTCAATGCACTACGATCCTTGTTTTTGTTGCATCTCAAATTTTTGAGTGTAACTATCCTCAATTTCACATCCAAGGTTAGTATTTCCCAAAAAAAAAAAAAAGTGGCCACTTAAGCCCCCTTTTTGGCCCCCCATCTTTTGCACTTAGTTGTATATACCAATTCTCCTAGTTCTTCAATTCTTCCTTTTCTCTTATTCAGAGTCTCTAATCAAAATCATTTTCTAATCCTCTAATAATGTCATAGAGGAAAGCATCATTAACTATGTAATAATTTCTATTATTGGAACTCAACTCCAACTATGGGTAGAGTTCATAACTAAATTGTTTCCATTAGTTGGAGAGGACATACCCTTGTTAGTCTTGGGAATTTTTCCTAATAGGAAAGCAACTGCACTAAGTATGAAGTCATAGAATTTTCTACTATTTAGGACATATTTTACTTGTGCATGCAATGTGTTGTTGATGATGGTGCCTAAGTCTATTTTCCTATCTAACACCACTTTCTAGATATAATAGCACATCCATGGGTGGAATTCTCTAGCATTTGGGTAACCATAGATGTTTTTGAGGAGTGTGATTTGATCCTTGGTATTCTCTAAGAATTTAACACTGTGTTATACCTCAGCCATTTTAAGTGTTATATTTTTGGATTTAAGCATCATTTGAGTGCTAATGAAGTTAAGGAAACATATATTATTCTTGTCAACATAGACTGATTCCATTTTCATTTCAATCACTTCATATTCAAGGGATGCAAGGATTTTGAACATCATTTCAATCATGTCTAGATTGATGTCTAATATTATTTATATAGATTTTCTCATTATCTTCCTCTTCTTATGATCATAGTATTAAGCACATGTCAATACTAATTTAGGGAATTATGCTAAGATTAGGAATGCAAATGCCTCTATTAGTCTTGATTTGGCCAAAGAGGTAGCCCTGGTTGATCTATCTGCTTCATTGAAAACTCTTTTATGGAACTCATTAATATCTACATATCCTAAGTCTTTGTATCTAATGTCCAATTATGGGGAAAGCACATTTAGATGGATGATGGTATCCTTTGTATTGATACTTCAACTTGGAATCTTCTCCTTAAATACTTCCTACATGTTCACAACATCATCTATCATGAGATAGGGAGAATGACACATTAGAAACTGAATGAACATATCAATCAATTCCTAAAGAGTAGTTATTTTATTTCTTATTACAAAGAAAGACTCTGAAACCCATTCTTAACTAATATTATACCTTGTCACGAATCAAGTCTCAGGGATGTTTCCTATCACTTTCTAAAAGTCTTGACACTTTTGAATGAACTCATCTCAAACAATGATTCTTGGGAGATATGCTAAATTTCCCTAAATTATTGAGTGTCATAGTTCTACAATGTCATCTATTTGTTATTCTTATCAAATAGTGATAGGTAAGGTGAACATCTGATGAATGATATTGAAAGTCAATAATGAAGGAAAAAAATATTGTTGGGAATCATAAGCTATGAAATACTTGTATCATTTTCATTAAGCATCGATAAGGCTCAAAAGTTATTCATGATCTTTGAATACCAAAGAAATTTTTTAGGACTTTTGAGAACCCTTATCTTTCTTGGAGGAAAGTTTTGTTTATCAAGGATCAAAGAAGTCCCTTTTCTTTTAAAGACCATTTTGATAATTGGTAGAGTGTATGCCTGACGTCCGATTCTCAAAATTTCTAAATGACATTCATGGAACCCATTTTGGGGGTCAAAGATTGGGGAGATGGCTTATTCCTTAAGTGCATTTTAAACAAAAAATATATGGTTTACTACTGAGGTCTAATGACGAAATAATTTTTTTAATGAAAATGTAGAATCATTAGGTTTTGGGAGTAAGGATAAGCCTTGACCTTTTTCTAAATCTTCCAAATAAATGCTAGGGGACATTCCCAATACCCAATGTCTAAAAATCCTATTCAATTGAATTCCATGAGAGAAGTATGAGTCATTGGATCTTAGGAGTTAGGAATGAGGGTTGAATCCTACAATTTATTTAGGAAAGTATTAAATGGGATATCTAACTTTCGATTAACTAGAAACTAGTGAAAATTTTGAAAGACCTTCGCAATGTATCGAGTGTTAAAGATCAGGGAGGTGGTTGATTCTCTTATCAAAACAAGGATCATAATGGTGGATCAAAACCTAATGAGGTGTGATGATGACATCACAAACATCCTTGATTGATGTGATAGAGTGAAACAAGATTTGACAAGAAAACAAAACAACAAAAACGAACAAAAAGTAAAATATGAGAAAATTAAAAAAAAAACAAAGAAAAAACCAACTATCTCAGAAAATCAAAACTTAGCTAAATCCCAACAATGGGGCAACATAGTGCAACAATAAATGAAAAAATAACAAATAAAACCATAGTTTGAATGGTATCTCAAGGCTTACATGAGAATTGTGTGGAGAGAAATGAAAATGAAGATGTGGATGACTGAGAGAGAAGAATGTTCAAACTCCCACAACAAACTAGACATGAGCAAAGGGTGAAGGAAGACACCCAAACTAGAAAAAGCACTATCAACTATGTGGAAGTTGGTTTGTTCATAAAATGAGGGAATTTGTAGTGCACACAAAGAACTCCAATTTCACAAGGTTTAATGTTCATTAAAACTATGCACTTTACCCATTTAAACCCACTTAATTGGTGCATTAAAGCTCAATAAATATAGAGTGAGGAAAATAAATTTTTTGGTAAGTGGGGAAAACAAGACATCAAGACATTGTTGCCACTAAAAAACGAGTGTTAGAGATGTCACAAAGCAAATACTAATGAAGAGAATCTTGATGACTAAAACTCCAATCTAAGAGAGAAGGGAGTGAAGAGGCATTAGGGATCATACTTGACAAGGATAACATGTCATCAAAAGAAACCTTCAAACCCCTACAAGAAGATAAAAGGGGAAGGAAAAAGGAGGAATAAAAAATTGAAACCAAAGAAATCAAAGAAAATAAGAGGAAAAGAGAAAGGAAGAGATAGAAATAAAAATGATGAGGTGTGAGTGCAAAGTATGTGATATATTTTTACTTAATCCATCTTAATCACCAATCATTAAACTTCAAGAATGTGTAATGATAAACATTGATACACTTATATAGACAATATGATTAGCTAGATAATGAGACTTGGGAAATGCATATATAGATATGTATCTCCTCAAAATATAATTCAAGTAATTTAATTTACTAAATCTAAATTTCACAATTCTATTATTTATAATATATAATATAATTAAAGTATATAATATTTTATCTTCAATTATATAATTTCTAAATCAAATTTATTCATGTATTAAACAAATTACTAACAAATAATACGATAAAATATACTAGTTTTCAACAATTCATAAGTTGTACTAGTTGATCTTGTCCAACATATGTTACAAATAAGAAGTGCTATCTCCTTTCTTTTATTTTCTATTCAATCACATCCATAATATATTTTTGTTCAATCCATTTCAATTGTTAGTGTAGACACGCAAAATTAGCATTATGCATTTGATCAAAATCACACTCATCCATTCATCAAGGTAAATTCATCAACTTAAATCAAATAAATCAAACTTGATCCTATCATCATCCCTTTGATTAAATAAATCAATCATTTATTTAATTAAATCTCAGAGCATCATTCATCTCCCTTTGATTTGATTTAAATCCCTAAATCAAGTCAAAGTGGTCAAATCAGCCTAATCATCATCCTAGTTAATTAATCCTGATCTAATGCTAATCTCACCCACTTGCATTCTCTAGATTTGGCCACTTGCACATGAAATTGCATTTAATTGATTTATCAAAATCTTTATTTTCAACTTGGCATAAAGGAAGAATATTCTCCAAGTTTGAATTTTCCCCCAAGTGGACATGTACACCCAACAGAGCATTTATGAGGCCTTACATGTCTCTTACATGTCCCCTTCTAAAGGTCAAAATTAGCATTCATTGCAAATTTGAATTCAAATTTTCCCTCTCATGG
This sequence comes from Sequoia sempervirens, assembly GCA_007258455.2. Lineage (NCBI taxonomy): Eukaryota > Viridiplantae > Streptophyta > Pinopsida > Cupressales > Cupressaceae > Sequoia > Sequoia sempervirens. The sequence goes on from VDFB02256132.1 coordinate 7,454,021, forward strand.
GCACTCTTCCCAAATTTTGCACATACATCAACCAATCACCACTTGACAAGTGTCCTTATTTCATTTGTCCAATCTTAGTCCCACATTGGTCTCTCTTCAACACTTAGCATTTTGAAAATCCTTAAATAGGCGCTTCATCTTTGAGCAAATCCTCCACAATTTTATGCAAGGTTACTCTCTTCATTTGAGATTTGATCTTGTCTATTTCACTCCATCATCTCCATCATCTATAGCAATTTCATTATTTTAACTATTAATCAAGGATTGGGAAAGGGTCACTAGCACATGTGACACCAATCCATTATAAGATGCTAGTTTGATCATTAAAATGATGTCTTTCTATGTTTTGCTTGTTTCTTTGGTATCATTCTTGTAATTAGATGAATCTTATAGGGGATCTTTTGGTTTGCTTTGGTTTACTAACAATACTAATGGTTTTTGTTTTTGATCCAATGCAGATTTAGGGTCCTACAGTTAGTGTTATCTTTCTTTTTTACTTTCTATTCATTCACGTCCATTTCTCCTTGTACATGGGCATCTCTTGAATCAACACACTTCACCAGCATTCCATGCTTTTTCCTAAATTCCATGGATTATCCTGCGCATGTGGGGCTCAGCTTTCCCTGCGCCTCTCTGATGACTAGTAGGAATGCACTTCCACCTCTCACGTCCCTAAATTCTTCGTGAAAGCCCAATTTCTTCAAAAGTACACGGTTTGGGCTCGAGCATGCTTCCATGGCACAGAACATTACTAAAAGTGTTAATTTCTTTTCTTTTAAATTTCTATTCAATCAACTCCATGTCTTGTCATAAAGCAAAGCACTTGATCAGCATTCCGGGTGTTTTACAAATCCCATGGACTGTATGCGTGGCTCAGATTTTCCTTTGCCTGTCAGATGAGCAGTAGGGGACAGTGTAAATGGACATCGACCTCGCTGGAATGCACTTCAACGATTGTAAGTTTTACCAACCTCCTCATGAATGCCAGAGTTTTGGAATCTTTCTTCAAAAAAAGTGTTACAGTTTGGGCCCAGGTAGTCCTCCGTATATTTGTACTCGAGGCGAAATAATATCATCCAGAAATTTTCCATCACTGTCAAATCTAAATCAAAGATTTAATAAAGATTGTTTATTACATGACATTGTAAAGTTAGCTACATAAAAAGGTTTTTGTATTATTGTGTGGCTTTAGTTATCTACGTTCTCTATTATTGTCTGGCTTTAGTTATTATTTTATTATTATTATTTAGGTTACTTAAATAAATTATATAATAAATGTAAATATTGATTCAAATAAATTAGAATTGAGATAGATAATTGAAATAGTATTTTAAAATATAAATGTAAAAAGATGTTAGTTTTAAAATTGATAGTAACAAAGAGATATTGATAATGTGTAGAATTGATTTATTATGTTTAGAAAATTAATGATCTCATTTAATAATTGTTTAGAATGAGAATAGGTGAATAAAATTATTAGATTCAATCTCAAACATTGTAAGTTTGATCCTAACTATCATGAATTTGAATTCTAATACTTAGATCTAAATTAGAAAAATGTAGAGTGTTAAACCATGTTCACCTTGATATACTTTTAATGATGAAAATTCTTATGAACACCTTTGGAAAACTTGTTGGATCAATAACATAAATTTTACTTAGGTAACACCACTAGTTGGATTGGCTTTATGCCTTAGAGTAAAGATTTGATGACAACAATAACAAACATGTTAGTGGCCTATAATATAGAGCAAGATTTTTGTCCCTTACAAATTGAAGTCTGCTCTTATGATTCATCCTTTTAATTTCTAACATAAATTCATTTCTAAACATTTTGTCTCATGATTTTAAGTGTACATTAAATGTGTTAGAATACCCAAACATAGCAACATGTCACATAAATGTGTAGCAAGTCAATTCACAATGGTTAGCTCAAAAGGGAAATAGCTTTAGAATTTAAATTTCAATAATTGAGCTTTTGGTTTTGTTGACATGGTTATTACACACACAAACTAGAAGATAAATCATTGGTCAAATGAACAGAAGAACCTATATTTACTTGAAAGAATCACTAAGATTTTATTATTATAGATAATCTCAGGTATCCCATGGCTCGGGAATGTCAAGTCTTGACGCACTAGGTTCACTTAGGGTTCATTGTGTAATTTTTTTGTTAATCATGAGTTATCTCTAGTTTTTAATTCTAATGGTGGTTATAGCAAACAAAATATTGCAAAGTGTAATTTGTTGTAAAATTGCACCCCTTGCAATTTTGCATACATTCTTGAATATACTTTAGTGTTAGTAGCTACCTTCATGTGTTAGCTAAATGCATCAAAATTTGTGCTTTTCCCATTCATGTCATTTGTAGTGTAACATGTTTGGACACTAACGCACTACATGGACGTTTGTGCACTGCGTTAGCATCCTGAGATGTTTCAACATTCAAATGACCATTTCCAAGCATGTTTGCCATTTGTCATTTGCTTTTGTCGATGGTAACGACTTGGGACACCTTGTAACTGCCTAGGAAGTTTTTTTCCCTCTTTAAAAGTTGTCTTTTCAACTCATTTAGGACTCCTCTTCTCCTTCTTAGCTCCTCTCTCAAACATTCTACCATCTTGCTCTTGCTTGCACAACTCCATATAGCTTGTTATAGCAGTATTCTCAAGCTCTTACACCACTCTTTGCAACACCCTTGGCTCTTGGAGCTACTTTTGTCTTCCCCTTTGGCTTCCTTAAGCTTTGCAGCTTTATCTCCCTTATCTTATGCTTGTGAGCATCTTGGGGTTTCACACATCGCCTACCTATTGCATCTACATTTTGTGATACGGGTTCTCCTCCACAAGCAAGGATTTCTTTTATCACCTATAGTTTGTGATTTGGGTTTTCCTCCTTGAGCGAGGATTGTTTTTATCACTCATACTTGGTGGTGCAGGTTCTACTTCTGAAGTGATTTTTTCTTTCACCACATGCTTGATTCATTTTGATTCATTTCTCTCTATCTATCCGGTTTTCCATGGAGGTGGGAACACCAAAACGAGGGTTTGATTGAGGCAAACCCCTATATAGCTCCAACATTTTCTCCAAATCTTATGCATGTAGGTATTGAAGATATCTACTAGTGCGAGGCTTCATTACTTGGGTGACTGTAAGCACTTTCTTTCTTCTCCTTATATTTGTCATTTCTACTTCACTCTATTTTAGTTTTGTTATATTTTGTTGCTTTCTCATGTTCCAAGATTTATAAGCAATTAGAGTAGAACTGGCCACTGTCATTTTCTATGATAAACTCGCTTTTTGGTCCATACGAACAATAGCGTGCTAGAGAGATGCCAAGACGTCGCCGTGCCTTCTCAAACCCGCTCTACCATCCTTTGGCTGAGATTCCGTCAATATATTCAAAAAATCTTCATGACCTACTCTTTCTGATTCTAGAACCCTCATGTTTGTTCCTTGAGTAGTTTAGGGAAGTTCGCTCTATGAGGCTCTCTGAATGAAGAGAACTTGTGAGTCGTGAATCCTCCTTCTCTACAAAAAGATATAGTAGATTTAAAATATATTGCTCCAAAACTTCATGAATTTAAATATTTCAAAATATTTGTAGGAAATATTTAACATCTAACTAAAGAAACATATTAAATCCTAAAGTTAAAGGAGATCTCCAAGCTCTATTATCCATGCATAAACTAAATAAAAGAAAAAAAAACTCTACACTTCATGAGATTTCTCCACAACTAAGCATATAATGATGTAAAAGTTTAAAGAAACAAGATATCACTTATCACCAAATAGTGTCAATATGCACCCAAATATGGCACAACACATTAGCTTCTTCGATAGGAGCAAACAATCAACTACATAAGATTTCATATGAAGAAATAACTTTTAAAATTATCTTTGACATTAGAAAATTTTAATGGAGCATACATGTTTTAAAACTAGAATAGAATATAAAACGGTAAATAGAAATAAAACTAGTGAAAATATAAAATTTATGTCTACATAATTCTATAAATTTTTAACCTAAGAAAAAGAACAACTCTTAGCCTTTTATAGAACACAAGGCTATCAAAGAGTTTCAAAAGGACATGGCACAACAAAACTAATCCAATCATATGATAGCACATGTCACAAAAGACAACTCGCACTGGAGATATGTTCCTAATTTCAAACACAAGTCAAAAGACCATTTGAGTTCTTCTCCATGACTGAAATATTTGAAAATCATGGAAAACCAATATAACAATCACATGCACATGAAATAACAAGACATAACACTAGATGTATGTGGAAAACTCTGAATAGGAAAAACCATGGTGAGAAATGCTGTTAGGATCTACTACCGTAATCTAACCTCACAAGCAATGAAGTTCAATTACAATTTTAAGGGTTTCAAGCCTAAGGAAGCACCCACTCTCTATTTTAGAGGCTACAACTTCAAGGATGCCACAACACCCTACACTGAGCTACAACTTAGCACAAACTAGGACAACCACCTTTATAGATTTATAAATTAAATATGCATTAACTAGTTCTACAAAAACTATAATGTGCCACATCAATTTAGTGCATAGATTTTCTCTCTCTTTCTTCACACTCACACATTTATAACTATAAACAACTTCAAACATACATTCCAGATTTTGACATGTACTAATTACAGTACTAACACACTTCACTTGCTTTCTGTAATCTTTCTTCACTCTCATACATTCGTTCATATCTCTAAAATGCTATTATATAACAAACTCTGCCATCATCAAGAGGCCACCTGAATCATAATGTAACCCTAATTTAAATTCAACAAAACATTTCATTTTTGGAAAATTGTTTCTAGGTTTTGTATTTTGTTTCACTATTTTCCAATGCAATGAATTCAAATTCAAACTATGTGTTCTTCTTCTCCCTAGAATCATCATCTTCATCCAATAACCAACAAGATCCTTGTTGGATATCTACCTGATAATCTATGCAAGAGATTTTATTTGATTATTCTCTTCCTCACATCGATCTCATACCTTTTTCATTGACATGCAAATCTATGCCAAATTATTCACCATTGGATCAAATGCATTCATAGTTGTGTTCACTTACATAAGAACTCATTCTAGAATCTATGTCTTCCCACGATGAGAGTTCATGTACTAGTTGTGTTATTTTGCACCTACTAGTCAATAATGGTTATACCTTGAATCGCCATCATCAAGGATATTGTTTCACTGAAACATTGATTTACAACAAGGATGTAACATCAAAAAATGACCGTTTGCCAAGTTTTCTCATTCTATTCACCTTTTGTATTCACATCATCAATGAAAATTTTGGCGTTTACACATTTAGTTTTTATCTCATTTCCATATCACTGTAACATTAGCAAATGCACATTCATTTTAGTGATGTAGGGATCATTTCTTTATCACTACTTTGATTAAGACTTCATCTTCTATTTTAGAAATGTGAAGAAATATATGTAATGTTCATACTCCATTGTGCATTGCTAAACTTCAAACTAATTTCAAGAAGGTTTCCACGATACATAGAGTCTTAGCGATAGTTGTAGGATTATCCCTCATCTCATCTCTACCATCAAATCCACTTAATACAATAATGCCCACAAAAAAGCCAATGTGGATCAATATCTACCAATCCCTGTATCTCTGCGGGTCTTGACTAGGCCCTATTGAATTCTCAGTGGGCTAGCGGGGAGACCACCATGTATACACCTTCCAACATCACCAAATGTCATTATTTCATCAATGCTCGGTCCTACCAATTGTATAGCCATTTCTTCCATTGACTTCACTCATTGCCAAGTTGAAGGAGTGAAAATACTGTCACTCCAAAAAACTTTAGTTAGCATGATGCAAACCATGTGTTGAGCACCTGCTAGCTTGCAAGGTCAATAAGAGTCAACACACACAAGCAAAGAGGTGGTGGAAAACTTCCTACTGTCAGCAACTGGGGAGCGGGGATCTCTCATTCTGCATACCAACAAGAGAAAACATTATGCCAAGTAGCGAACTGAAAATCCCTTTCACATATCAGGGCTTAGGGTTTCTCAATAACTAATACCACAAACAAACCAAGGAAATATTATGTCAATGACCAATGCCCGATACTCTTCAAATCTTCAAAGGAATTTCAATGTAAGTGGTAAGAAATAAGCCTGAAGTCTAAAACCTGCTAACTTAGCATGGTACAAATTTGACTAAGTGTTTTATGCTTCTTCTATATGATATCTCTCAGATCTTCTATTAACTACAATGACACCATATGCCAACAATCTCCTTTTAGAATTAGGTCTGAATCAACTCTATCCAAACAATCTTTGATCTCCTTTTGACATCAATGAAAACATTCTTCCAACAATCTCCCCATTTGGCATTAATAGCAAAACCTTAAAGCTCACCCATGTATCACCTAGACCAAGTTCCAAATCACTATCTAGCATTTTCACACTATCTCCAATGCTCCAACTTTGAGTGTTTGGTTTGTTTTCTCCCCCTTTGGCATCAACAGAAATAGGCATACTCCCCCTTAAGATATGTTGCCCCTTTGAAAAATAATGCAAAGAGAAAGAGGGGATTCTCAACTCTACAACCATCAATTCATGAGAAATTTGTAAAACAAGATTTATCTGACTTGATCACGCTATCCTTGACTAGGGTTAAGGAAAGAAATAATGAAGCTGCCCCTAGATCCATGTCATATCACTAACACTTAGTGATATGATGTGGGAGAAATTACTCCCAACTTCTACCTTAGGTATTCAAATTGCTCTATAGGAAGAGGAAATTTGTAAATATATGAGCTACTTATTCTTTTGTAGGAACATACTCCATAATAACTTCCCTATTTGTAACCTTCTCTCTGATGAAGTGATACTTGATTGATATATGCTTCATTCTAGAGTGCATCACTGGGCTCTTTGATATTTTTATGGCACTTGAATTATCAGAAAGAATAGAAATAGTCTCTTTGTATTCTTCCTTGATATCTTGTAATGTCTACTTCATCCATAATAACTAAGTACAACATGTATCTACTACAACAAATTCAACATCTATTGTAGAAAAAGTGACAAACTCTTGCTTTTTACTCATCCATAAAACTAGACTACTTCCTAAAAATAAAGCACCACCATTAGTACTCTTTTTTTCATCCATACTTCCTACCCAATCTGCATTTGTATATGTTTTTAATGAGAAATATTTTCATTGGGGATACCACACCCCATAGTCAACAATACTCTTGATGTACTTAAGAATTATTTTTACCAAATTGACATGATATTCCTTTGGGGCAGCTTGAAACCTTGCTACCATACAATTTTCTTGCATTATATCTGGCCTAAATGTAGTTAAATATAGTAGACTTCCAATCACTGATCTATACAAAGTCTGATTTGCATCAGGTGATTCATCGAATTTTCTTAATTTGTAGCTAGTAATCATAGTACTGACCGGTCTACTATCCTCCATGCCAAACTTCGTAAGCATCTATTTTGCATACTTGGTTTTTGATATGAATATACCTTTAATAAATTATGCAATTTGCAAACCAAGAAAAAATATAAGTTCTCCTAGCATGGACATTTCAAATTCTTCATATGTGTAACAAATATTTGACACATTTTATCATTGCTACCTCCAAAAATGATACCAACTACATAAATAACAACTATCATGTGCTCACCTTAAAATTTGAAGTATAGGTTGCTATCTACATACCCCTTCTTGAAACCTTGGTGTTGCAAGTACTAGTCCAATCTTGAATACCATGCCTTGGGGTTTGCTTTAGACCATACATTTCTTCTCAATCTACAAACATAACCATTATCCTCTGACAACTAAAAACATTATGTTTGCTCAATATATACTTTCTCTTCTAGGTTTCTATTCTTAAAGAGTGTAGATTTAACATCAATCTGATATACTATGAATCCCTTATAGACTAGGAATGTAAGAAACATTCTTATTGCTTCTAGTCTTGCAATAGGGGAAAATATTTCTTCAAAATCAATCCCTTATACTTTTGTGGTGCAGGAGCACCAATCAATTTTAATGGTTTTCCCCTAGTTGTCTTATGAAAACTGAGTCTTGGTGGTTAATTCTAGGTTTTTTGGGTATTTTGAGCCTTAATAAGGAGACCATTCTTGATGTAATTCATCAACTTTGAGGTCTTTTGAGTCCATATTATAAATATTGTAAATCATGTTGAAAGTTGTCAAGGTTGAAAAAAGGTGTCAAGGAAAGAGTAATGTCATTTTCTTGTGTTAATTCATGTTTCTAAGTTGAATAAGGTAGAAAGAGGTAATTTGTAATGTTTTAAGTGATTAGAGATTTTATTGAGCAATAAAGAGTTAAAAGGTGAAAAGTTGCCAAATTTTTAAGTTGCAAAATTGCAACAAATTTGAAAGGCAACAGTTAGTTTTTGAAAAGTTGTTATTTTGGGTGGTTGAAGTCGGTTGAGGGATGGTAGTTGGTGTCATTCATGTTAAAATAACCTCATATGTTCGAGTTTGAGGTTGGAGAAACTTTGTTTGAAAGAAAATCAATAAAATCTTACTATATACATGCTATTTTTTGTGTTTTTCAAAAATTCCTGAAGTTTTGTGGTACTATACAATTTTGTACAGTGTGGTTGTGCTTACTCTTTTATGGAAACTAGTGGGTAGAAGAGTTAACTTTATTACAAACTTGTTTTGAAGTATTTTCATTCATTTTTGTGCATTTGAGAGGCAAATTTTTTAAGGTCAGTCTGTGTGCCCTATTGCAAGGGTTTTGAGTGCTTAAAAATGTCATTCTAAGCCTTCCAACCACTGTAGGATGTTGTAACTCAGTGGATAGCCTTAGTTAGATATAATAAGCATGTTCTCATTGTCTCATGAGCAAGGGGGGTCTAGATTATGATCTTTGTTGATGCCCTAGATAACATTTTGTATGGTTTTGAAGGGAAAAGAGAGGTTTGAGTGGGGTAAAGTGAGAAATATCTAAGGGAACTCACTTTTAATATTCTTTTATGTTTGTGCATGACTTTTTTATGCTGTTGGATGCATTAGGATAGTTTGGTGAATTCTACAAGTAGGTTTTTCAATAAACCCTTACTTAATTGGAACAATGTGAGGGTTTGGTGGAATAGGGTATTAGAGGGTGAGTTTATTAAGGTAAATTGGAAAATTTGTGGTTTTTTCACTTGGTGAGTGCTTCCCCATATGTTTATTGGGTTGGTTATAAGATTTGAACGGTGTATCTTTGTAAAAATGGCCTAATTCATGGCCTAGGACAACATAGAAGGTATGGTTTCAAGTTGATGTTCTAAAAGAGTTGCACAAGGTGTTGATATATGTTATAGGTGGATTTAATGGGTGTCTAGAATGATGGTTGGTAGTGGGAGTTGTTAAGGGAATTTGAAAGTTAAGTTAAGAAAACTAGGTCTGCTGACCTACAAGCTTATCTAGGTGAAATATGGGAAATAAGCCAAAACTGCGTTTGTGGATAGAAAGGTGATTTGAAATCTTCTTGAATTGGGAAAGTAAGGAGTTTCTCAACCTCAATTGCATTAGTTGGTATCAGAGAAAAGAGAGTAGGTCCCTTGAGGAAGAAGGTAAAAGGTTTGAGTGCAAGAAGAAGGTGTAATTGGAGGAATCACAATGCCTCCTAAAGGAAGTGTTTTTGCTAGGAAGATTGATAACCAAGCTAGAGAATTAGAAGCCTTGAAGAAGGATGTTGTTGCATTGAGGTCTAAATATGGGGTTGATATGGATGATAGTGATACTGAAGAGGAAGAAACCTCTAGTGAAGAAGAATAGTTGGATCCAGAGGATGTGAGAATGATGAAGCTTTTGAAGGCTGTGAAAGGTGATGGACATGGAAAATGGACTTTCCTATATATGGGGGTAAACTAGATGGTGAAGAGATATTGGAATAGATAGGGGCCTTGGAGAATTATTTTAAAATTGAAGAGATAGGTGAAGAACACAAAGTCAAGAAGGAAAAAACCAAGTTGAAAGGACATGCTTTGTTGTGGTGGAATGTTGTGGGCATGTGCAGGATCATGATGGGCCAAAAAAGTGGGAATATGATGAGTATGTGGCTAATAAATTTTTTTTACCAAAAATTGATGAAACGAAAAGGGTTTTTAAAGGAGATCCTCAACTTTCCACCAATATAAATTATGCTTTACTTTGAATTTAATAAGTAATTATTATTCATTTTCTATTTGAATTATGCCTAAAGTCCTAATTGATAGGCTAAATAAAAAACATCTATAGCTTTCAAATGATATCACATTTTTTGAATCCAAAACATGTGTCACATTCTATGCTTTGCATACTATAGGATTAAAAAAAGAAAAATTGAATTTCATGAAGTTTTGACCAAGTAAAGGTGGTTAGACATACAATTTTTTTTATATTTTTTAAAATTTGTAATAAAAAAATTATAATTAATTATTTACTTGGAAAAAAAGTACAAAAAAATATGCATCAAATTGGAACATGAGTCCTATACTTATATCTGAAAATATTATAAAAAAATATTATCATTTTATTGTGGTTAGGGTGGTCGACATACACCTACTTCTTATTTTTTCCCTAAAATTTAAGTACTACTGCATTGAAATTTAAAATTTTCACCAAATAGAATTTTTTTTTTTTTAAACAAACCTAGTAGTTTAGAAACTACATTTAATTTGCTACAGATTCTATTCTTACATATTTTTGAAATAATATAGATTACTTATTCAAATTTTTACGTCAAGTTTCCTAACTCTGATTTTTCTAAATTTTTTGCCACTTAAGGGTCTTTTTTTTCCATGATGATCTTGCACATACCTTTGTGAAAGAAGAAAGGAAGATAAAGGGGAAGGCTAACATCACTTCTTGGGAGAGAATGAAGGCAAAAAATCAAAGGTAAGTTCCTTCTTAATGATTATAATGTTCAATTGCTTAAAAGACTTGAAAATATTAAGCAAAAGGACTTACATGTGCAAGCATACACTAAAGAATTCTATAGGTTAAGTATAAGGACAAAACATGAGGAAGATGAGGAAGAAAGAGTGGCAAGATATCTGAATGGAATGAGGTATAATATCCAAGATGAAATCAGTTTGATGACAAGAAAAACAATAAAAGAATGTTTTCAAATGGCTATAAGGGTTGAGGAAAAAGTGAAGAGGAGAAAAGAGAAGGTAACAAGAGGAAGAGGTAGTACTTCTAGGGGTAGAGGTACCTTTTCTACACCAAGACAATCCAATCAAGATCAAGATGATGTTGGTAAAGGAAAGTAACAAGTGGCTAAACCTAGAGGCAGATGGAGAGGTGGAAGAACAAACTTAGAGGAAGAGATCCTAATGTGTTTGTAGTAAAGTGTTACAAGTGTGGTGAGTATTTTCATCCATTTTTGAAGTGTCAGGTGACAAGTTTGGTGCTGCTACAAGTGGGAGTGAGAGAAAAGGTGAAAAGAGAGTTCAAATTGTGTAAGAAGATGAAGAGGAAAGTGTCAATTCAGCATGCCTTGACGCTACACATGAAGTTGGGGAAGCTTTGATGCTACAAAGACAAATTTTGAAGGCCTCCAAGGAGAAAGAACCATTGCAAAGGATAAGTCTCTTCAAGACCACCTACAAGAGAAAAGGTAAGGTATGCAAGTTAGCAATTGATTCAAGCTCCATTGATAATATTGTATCAAAGGAAATGGTAGATAAGTTAAGTTTGGTAAAATTTCCTCATCAAACACCCTAGAAGATGTTATGGCTAAGTGATGATTAGTCATTCCTAGTGAATGAGCAAGCTTTAGTTGAATTTCAAATTGAAGGATATAAAGATAGAGTACTATGTGATGTTCTTCAAATGCAATGTTGCCATTTGTTTCTTGTAAGGCCATGGAAATTTGAAAAACATGTGAATGATGGATGGGCTAATACATATCAGATTGAGCATGAGGGGAACATAATCGCTTTGTTACCATTCCAAGAAGATAGGGAGAAGATAAAGGCAACAAAAGTAACCATGATGGGTAGAAAATAGTTTGTAAAGGTTGAGGATAGAAAACAAGAAGATTTTGTACAAGGTGAAGGTGTCAAAACATTGAATTTGAAATGTTTCTCAGTATTGGAGAAAGAAAAAGAGGTGATGATGAAAAAGGCATGCCAAGAAAAGGCAAAAAATATTTTGTTTGTGAAGACTTCAAATAGTTTGGAGAAGTGTGATAATATAATGGTTGGAAAAATGCTTTTTCTACTTTTTGGAAGAAATTTTGATAGGAAGGAGTAAATTTCATTAGTACAGAGGTCCAAAACTCTGCTAAAACAAAAGAATTTTGGTCTGAGAACCTACAAGGAGTTGCAAGGGTAAAGGGTGAAGTGAACAAGGGTACTTGGCCAAAGCATTTGAATAAGTTCAAGTATGCAGAGACGATGAAGGACAAAGTTCAAGAACCACAAGGTAAAGGTTTGTTTACAGGCATGTCATCAATTTCAGTTGAGGATAATGGTGGAAAGCTTGAAGCAAGTTTGTTTACAGAGAGAATACCTTTTGGAAAGGTGGATAGAAGTTCGACAAAGGAAGCACTGGAGCAAGGATAGGGTATTTGTTCCCATGGATGAGAATTCCACATCTTGGAGCATTTGTAAGACAAAGTCATTCTATGAAAGAGTTAGGTTTGAGTCAATTTGTTCCTCATGGGACATGAGTTTTTTTTAGTGGGGGTGTATGGTGCAGAAGTACCAATCAATTTTAATGGTTTTTCCCTAGTTGTATTATGAAAATTGAGTCTTTGTGGTTGATTCTAGGTTATTTGGGTGTTTTGAGTCTCAATAAGGAGACCATTCTTGATGTAAATCATCAACTTTGAGGTCGTTTGAGTCCATATTGTAAATATTGCAAATCATGTTGAAATTTGTCAAGGTTGAAAGAGGTCATTTGCAATTTTTTAAGTAATTAGAGAGTTTATTGAGCAATAAAGAGTTAAAAGGTGAAAAGTTGCCAAATTTGTAAGTTGCAAAATTGCAACAAATTTGAAAGGCAACTGTTAGTTTTTGAAAATTTGTTATTTTGGGTGGTTGAAGTTAGTTGACAAATGGTAGTTGGTGTCATTCATGTTAAGAGGACCTCATATGTTTGAGTTTGAGGTTGGAGAAACTTTGTTTGAAAGAAAATCAATAAAATATTACTATATAATTGCTATTTTATGTGTTTTTCTAGAATTATTAAAGTTTTGCGGTACTGTACAGTTCCATACAGTGTGGTTGTGCTCTAATTTTGATGGAAACCAGTGGGAAGCATAGTTAACTTTATCAAAAACTTAGTTTGAAGTATTTTCGTTCATTTTTATGCATTTGAGAGGCAAATTTCTGAAGGTTGGTCTGTGTGCCCTCTTGCAAGGGTTTTGACTTCTTAAAAATATCATTTGTAGGATGTTGTAACTCATTTTATAGGATTATTTAGGATTAATAAACATGTTCACATCATTTCATGATTAGGGGTGGTCTGGATTATGATCTTTATTGATTCCCTAGATGGCATTTTGTATGGTTTTGAAGGGGAAAGAGAGGTTTGAGTTGGGTAAAGTGAGAAATATCTGACATAAGTCACTTTTTATATTCTTTTAAGTTTGTGCAGGGTTTTTTGATATTTTTGGATTCATTGGGATGGCCTGATGAAGTCTACAAGTAGGTTTTTCAATAAACCCTTGCCTAATTGGAACAATTTGGTGGTTTGGTGGAATAGGGTCTTAGAGCCTGGTGAGTTCTTGAAGATAAATTGGAAAATATGTGGTTTTTTCTCCTATTGAGTGCTTCCCCATAGGTTTCTTAGGTTGTTTGTAAGATTTCAGTGGTGTCTCTTTATAAAAATGACCTAATTCATGGCCTAAGACAATGTAGAAGGTATGGTTTTAGGTTGATGTTCTGAAAGAGTTGGACAAGGTGTTGAGATGTGTTATAGGTGTCTCTAATGGGTGTATAGATGGTTAGAAATAGGAGAACTTGTTAAGGGAATTTGAAAGTTAAGTTAAGAAAAGTGGGTCTGCTAACCTACAAGCTTGTCTACATGAAATAGGGGAAGTAAGCCAAAATTGAGTTTGTGGATAGAAAGGTGATTTGAAATCTTCTTGAATTGGGAAAGTAAGGGGTTTCTCAACCTTGCTTTCATTAGTTGGTATCAAAGCAAAGGGAGTAGGTCCCTTGAGGAAGAAGGTTAAAGTTTTGAGTGCAAGAAGGTGTAATTGGAGGAATCTAAATGCCTCCTAAAGGAAGTGTTTTTGCTAGGAAGATTGATAACCAGGCTAAAGAATTAGAAGCCTTGAAGAAGGAGGTTGCTACATTGAAGTTTAAATCTAGGGTTGATATGGATGAGAGTGATACTGAAGAGGAAGAAACCTATAGTGAAGAAGAAGAGTTGGATCCAGAGGATTGTAGGATGATGAAGCTTTTGAAGGCTTTGAAATGTGATGGACATGTAAAAATGGACTTGCCTATGTATGGGGGTAAACTAGATGGTGATGAGTTCTTGGATTGGATAGGAGCCTTGGAGAATTATTTTGAAAGTGAAGAGATAGATGAAGAACACAAAGTGAAGAAGGAAAAAACCAAGTTGAAAGGACATGCTTTGGTGTGGTGGAATTGTTTGCAAGAAGAAAGGTAGAAAAAAGGGGAAGGCTAAGATCACTTCTTGGGATAGAATGAAGGAAAAAATCAAAGGTAAGTTCCTTCCTAATGATTATGATTTTTAATTGCTTAATTTAATAGTTAAAAATATTAGGAAAAAGGACTTAGATGTGCAAGCATACACTGTGGAATTCTATAGGTTAAGTATAAGGACAAAGCATGAGGGAGATGAGGAAGAAAGAGTGGCAAGATATCTGAATGGATTGAGGTATAATATCCAAGATGAAATCAGTTTGATGACACCAAAAATAGTAGAAGAATGCTTTCAAATGGCTATAAGAGTTGAGGAGAAAGTGAAGAGGAGACAAGAGAAGGTAACAAGAAGAAGAGGTAGTATGTATAGGGGAATAGGTACTAGTTCTACACCAAGACAATCCAATCAAGATCAAGATGATGTTGGTAAAGGAAAAGAACAAGTGGTTGAACCTAGAGGTGGATGGAGAGGTGGAAGAAAAAAATTTAGAGGAAGAGATCCTAATATGTTTGTAGGAAGGTGTTACAAGTGTGGTGAGTTTGGTAATCCATTTTTAAAGTGTCCTAGAAATTTTGGTGCTGCTACAAGTGGGAGTGAGAGAAAAGGTGAAAAGAGAGTTCAAATTGTGAAAGAAGATGAAGAGGAAAGTGTCAATTCATCATGCCTTGTTGCTAAAACTAAATTTGGGGAATCTTTGATGTTGTAAAGACAAATATTGAAGGCCTCCAAGGAGAAATAACCATTGCAAAGGAGAAGTATATTCAAGACCACTTGCAAGAGAAAAGGAAAGGTAAGAAAGTTAGTAATTGATTCGGGTTGCACTGATAATATTGTATCAAAGGAAATGGTAGATAATTTGAGTTTGGTAAAAGTTCCCCATCAAAAACCCTATAAGGTGTCATGGCTAAGTGACGATCAATCATTCCTAGTCAATGAGTAGGCTTTACTTGAATTTCATATTGGAGGATATAAATATAGGGTACTCTGTGAATTTTTACAAATGTAATGTTGTCATTTGTTGCTTGGAAGGCCATGGAAATTTGACAAAAATGTTGTGTATGATGGATGGGCTAATACATATCAGATTGAGCATGAGGGGAACATAATCGCTTTGTTACCATTGCGAGAAGATAGGGAGTAGAAAAGGGTAGCAAAATTAATCGTGATGGGTAGAAAATATTTTTTAAGGCTAAAGATAGAAAACAAGAAGAGTTTGTACAAGGTGAAGGTGTCAAAATAGTGAATTTGAAAATTTTCTTAGTATTGGAGAAAGAAAAAGAGGTGATGACAAAGGCAGACCAAGCAAAGGAAAAAACTGTTTTGTTTGTGAAGAGTTCAAATAGTTTAGAGAAGTGTGATAATATAATGGTTGGGACAATGCTTTGTCCACTTGTTGGAAGAAATTTTGATAGGTAGGACTATTCCATCAGTACATATGTCAAAAACTCTGGTAAAACAAAAGCATTTGGGTCTGAGAACCTGCAAGGAGATGCAATGGTAAAGGGTGAAGTGAACAGGGGTACTTGGCCAAAGCATTTGACTAAGTTCAAGTATGTAGGGATGATGAAGGAAATAGTTCAGGAACAAAAAGGTAAAGGTTTATTTGTAGGTATGGTATCAATTTTAGTTGAGGATAATAGTGGAAAGCTTGAAGTAGGTCTATTTACAAAGTGAACGCATTGGCAAGGTGGACACAAGTTCAGAAAAGCAAACAATGAAGCAAGGACCGTGTATTTGTTCCCATGGAGGAGAATTCCACATCTTAGAGAATTTGAAAGAAAAAGTCATGCTATGAAAGAGTTAGGTTTGAGTTAGTTTGGTTCTCATGGGACATAAGTTTCTTTTAGTGGGGGTTGTGTATGGTGTAGGAGCACCAGTCCATTTTAATGGTTTTTCCCTAGTTATCTTATGAAAAGTGAGTCTTGGTGGTTGATTCTAGGTTGTTTGGGTGTTTTGAGTCTTAATAAGGATACCATTTTTGATGTAATTGATCAATTTTGAGGTCTTTTGAGTCCATATTGTAAATATTGCAAATCATGTTGAATGTTTTCAAGGTTGGCAAAAGGTGTCGAGGAAGGAGTAATGTCATTTTCTTGTGTTAAGTCATGTTTCTAAGTTGAATAAGGTAGAAAGAGGGAATTTGTAATATTTTAGGTGATTAGAGAGTTTTTTGAGCAATAAAGAGTTAAAAGGTGAAAAGTTGCCAAATTTGTAAGTTGCAAAATTGCAACAAATTTGAAAGGCAACGGTTAGTTTTTGAAAAGTTATTGTTTTGGGTGGTTGAAGTTGGTTGAGGGATGGTAGTTGGTGTCATTCATGTTAAAAGTACCTCATGTGTTTAATTTTGAGGTTGGAGACACTTTGTTTGAAAGAAAATCAATAAAATCTTACTGTATACATGCTATTTTATGTGTTTTTCCATAATTCCTAAAGTTTCGTGGTATTGTACCATTTTGTACAATGTGTTTGTGCTTTATTTTTGATGGAAATAGGTGGGAAGCAGAGTTATCTTTATCACAAAATTAGTTTGAATAATTTTCATTCATTTTTGTGCATTTGAGAGGCAAATTTTTTAAGGTTGGTATGTGTGCCCTATTGCAAGGGTTTTAAGTGCTTAAAAATGTGATTCTAAGCCTTCCACCCATTTTAGGATGTTGTAACTCGGTGGATAGGCTTAGTTAGGGTTAATAAACATGCTCTCATCATTTCATGAGTAGCAGAGGTTTGGATTATGATCTTTATTGATGCCCTAGATGGCATTTTGTATGGTTTTGAAAGGAAAAGAGAGGTTTGAATTGGGTAAAGTGAGAAATCTTTAAGGGAAGCCAATTTTTATGTTATTTAAATTTTTTGTAGGTTTTTTTAATGGTGTTGGATGCATTGGGATGGTCTGGTGAAGTCTGCAAGTAGGTTTTTCTATAAAGCCTTGCCTAATTGGAACAATTTGAGGGTTTAGTGGAATGGGGTCTTAGAGGGTGACTTCTTGAAGATAAATTGGAAAATTTGTGGTTTTTTCACTTGGTGAGTGCTTCCCCATAGGTTTCTTGGGTTGGTTGTAATATTTGAGTGGTGTCTCTTTATAAAAATGGCTTAATTCATGACCTGGGACAACGTAGAAGGTATGGTTTCAGGTTAATGTTCTGAAAGAGTTGCAAAATGTGTTAAGATATGTTATAGGTGGATCTAATGGGTTTCTATAATGATTGTTGGTAGTAAGAGTTGTTAAGGGAATTCAAAAGTTAAGTTAAGAAAACTGGGTCTACTGACCTACAAGCTTGTCTTGGTGAAATAGGGGAAATAAGTCAAAATTGAGTTTGTGGATAGAAAGGTGATTTGAAATCTTCTTGAATTGAGAAAGTAACAGGTTTCTAAACCTTGATTTCATCATTTTGCATATCCTTTGTACACTAGTAGCTTGCTTTGTTTCTAACCATAACACCATCTTCATTCAACTTATTCATGAATACCCATTTGGTGCCAATTAAATTCTTGTTTGAAGGTCTAGGAACCAATTCCCAAGTTTTGTTCTTTTCAATTTTATTGAGTTCCTCTACCATTGGCTTTATCTAACTCTCATCCTAAGTAGCTTCAGTAAAAATATTTGGTTCAATTTGAGACAAGAGAGCAAAGTTTACCTACTCATTCTCTTTTGCAAGTCTCCTCCTGTTCAACACACCTTCATTTTTTTCACCAATTATTTGGTCTGGAGGATGGTCATTTTGCACATATTTTTTAGGAGCTCATTCAATCTCTTCTTCATTCTCCTCTTCTTGTTCTTCTTCAATTGTTGCACCTACATCACCATCTTCTGATTCAAACTCAAGGTTATTTCTATTAGACTTAGCTTGATTTGTATTTTCATCAACTTTGACATTTATGCTTTCAACTAATTTGTGTAGTTTATTGTTGTAACATTTGCATGCTTTTCTTTGATTGGAATATTATAAGAATATTCCTACATCACACCTTGAATCAAAGCTTCCTAAATCTTCATCTTCTCTCTTAATATCGCATTTCCTACTAAGCACCTTAAATTTTTTGACAGATTCAGTCCTACCAAACCATAGTTCATAAGGATTTCTACCATAGTTTTCTCTTAGTAGAGCTCTATTATGAATGTACAAAATAGTTTGAATTGCTTCCTTCGAAAATGTAGATCAACAAAGTCTACCTCATTTAACATAACTCTTGTCATTTCCTTTACAATTTTGTTTCCTCTTTCGTTGATCAAGGTTTGTCTTGTTATCTTTCTTGTCTTCAATAATTTTCTTCTCTTTATTAGATTTCTCTTCATCTTTAGAGACTTCCCCTTTGTCATATTTTTCACCACTAAGTATTGATTTTTCTTCTACTCTAAATGTTTCATAGAGTTTTGTAGAGACATCAACAGATGAGATCTTTCCTTTTTCTAGTCCTAAGCCTGATTTCTCTTTATTTGTTGGCTTTTGCATACTCAACAATTCATCAAGAATGTTTAAACCTCCTTTTAGTTTTAGACCCTTACTTATCTGCTCATTAGCATTTTCCAACTCTTTTCTCAAGGAAACTACTTTTGCTTCTAATTCCATGCATCTATCTATCTTAGATTCTAACTTGAATTTCATTACTTCTTCACCTCTTTTACCTTATTCCACTTGCAATTTTAGGTTTACAATCAAATAATTTGACTCTTCAAGTTCTTGAGTTAATTTATCAGTCTCCTTCTAAGCATTCTTTTTCAATTTCTTATTTTCCCTCTTAAGATCATATTTATCTATTAACTCATCAAGATCTTCAAGAGCACTAATCAATTCTCCCTCTAGATCAACAACCACTTCCTTTTCTTCCTCATGCGAGTCCTTAACTTATTCCTCCTTTTGATCCTTAATGACTTTGGCCATGAAGAGGAATTCTTTTCCAACTTCTCTCATTACAAGAGCATGACCTTAATCATCATCTAAAGTATAACTAGCATCAGATGCACCACTTTCTTCATGAAGTGTAGGCTTTTCTTTTTCTTTCCAAAATTCTTCCTTTTAGGATAAAATGATTTCTTCTTTTTGAAATGTCCTTCTTGCTTGGAGTTATCCTCTTTATCATATGGATACTTAGAAGAAAAATGACCTATTCTTCCACAATTAAATCACTTAAAGGGTAGCTTACCTTTATATTTGTTGGATTGTCTCCTTAGTATCCTTATGAAGTTTTATTCTTCCTCACCAGTTTCTCATGATTTGATGCAATGATTGTAGCTTTGTCTTTCTTTTCTGCTCTATCCTTTTCTTTTTCAACAACCTTAAATGCATCTTCTCTCCTAGAAGGCTCAACATCTGGCATTCTCATCTCATATGTTGTAATATGCCATGAAACTCATCAAGAGTGAGTTTATCAACTTCACATCCTTCTTCAATAACAAAAATCTTGGAATCATATTTAGTAGTCATAAACCTCAAAACTTTCAACACAACATCTTTTTTTACTTTTACACCATATCCTCTAACAACATTCACTATATCATCAACTCTTAGAAGATAGTCTACAATTTTCTTGTCTTCAGTCATCTTTAAGCCTTCATTTTTTTCTCTCAACACTTGTAGCTTTGCCAACTTTACCTTGGTGTCCCCTTCATAGATCTTATTCTATTTTTTTGAGACATCGTAAGTAGTTTCACAATGCATAACCTTGCTATACACATAATCAAACAAATTATTCATAATGGTGAACCAAGTTGTCTAATTATTCTCATAATCCTTCTTTCCTACAACATTGGTGGGCCTAGCTCGATTGGCTAAAACATCTTGTTGTAGGCAAGAGGTCATGAGATCTAGTGTCCCTACCATCCCCGTGGTACCAGAGGTGTGTCATGCCAGTTCCATTTATCACCTGAATTTTTTTTACCAAACACACTATAGTTTATACGGGGACGGATACACGACCGATTCTTACAGTCTCAAAAAAAGAAAAACAAGAACTATCCTATATCGTGTACTAGTTGATCTTGTCCAACATATGTTACGAATAAGAATTATTATCTTCTTTCTTTTACTTTCTATTCAATCACATCCATTTCTTGTCGTATATCGACACACTTCACATGAAATTAATCACATCAATAATATATTTTTGTTCAATCCATTTCGATTGTCAATCACTCAACTCCAAGAACGTGCGAAGATATTCATTAAGACATATACATAGATAGTATGATTAGCTGCCTAAATAGACTCATGATATGCATATATTTCACCTAAATATGAGTCAAATAGTTAAATTTCACAGAATATATAATTTATTGACCAAATTACTAACAAATAATATACCTAACCAAATATGCGGATTTTCAAACATCTTACAATGTAGAAGAACTAATCCGTAAGCCACACGTTAGACCAATCCTCCATATGTTAGTGTTATCTTTTTTCTTTTACTTTCTCTTCATTCACGTTCATTTCTCCTTGTACACGGGCATCTCTTAAATTAACACACTTAACGAGCATTCCCTTTGCCTGTCTGATGACTAGTAGGAATGCACTTCGACCTCTCATGCCCCTAAATTCTTCGTGAAAGCCCAATTTCTTCAAAGGTATACAGTTTGGGCCCGAGCATGCTTCCATATAAGTGGGGCACAGAATATTACTAATAATTGTTATCTCGTTTCTTTTACTTTCAATTCAATCACTTCCATTTCTTGTCATAAAGCAAAGCACTTCATCAGCATTCCTGGTTTTTTCCAAATCCCATGGACTGTGTATGCGGGGCTCAGCTTTTCCTTTTCCCGTCAGATGATTAGGGGACAGTGTATATGCACATCGACCTCGCTGGAATGCACTCCAACGAATGTAAATTTTACCAACCTACTCATGCATGCCCCATTTTTGGAATCTTTCTTCAAAAAGTATTACATTTCGGGCCCACGTAATCCTCCGTATAATTGTACTCAACGAGAAATAGTGTCATCGAGAAACTTTCGTCACATTAACTTCTACTTTTTATCATTGCCAAAGAAAGATTGTTTATTACATGACATTGTAAAGTTAGCTTCTTAAAAGGGTTTTTGTATTATTAGATTGTTTATTGCATGACATTGTAAAGTTAGCTACGTAAAAAGGTTTTTGTATTATTGTGTGGCATTAGTTACATAGGTTCTCTATTATTGTGTGGCTTTAGTTTTTTTTTTTTTTTAATTATTATTATTATTATTATTATTATTATTTAGGTTGGTTAAATAAATTATATAGTAAGTGTAAATATTGATTCAAATAAATTAGAATTGAGATAGGTAATTGAAATAGTATTTTAAAAATAAAATATAAAAAGAAAATTTTAGTTTTACAATTGATAATGATAAAGAAATATTGCTAATGTGTAGAATTGCTTTATTATGTTTAGAAAATTAATGATCTCATTTAATAATTGTTTAGAATTAAAATAGGTGAGCAAAATTATTAGATTCAATCTCAAACATTGTAGGTTTGATCCTAACTACCATGAATTTGAATTCTAACACTTAGATCTAAATTGGAAAAATGTAGAATGTTAAACCATGTTCACCTTGATATACTTTTAATGATGACAATTCTCATGAAGACCTCTGGAAAATTTATTGGATCACTAAAATAAAGTTTACATAGGTTATACCCCTATTTAGATTGGTTTTATGCCTTGGAGTGAAGATTTGATGACAACAATAACAAACATGTAAGTGGAATATATATAGAGCAAGATTTTTGTCCCTTAAAAATTGAAGTCTGCTCTTATGATTCATCCTTTTAATTACTAACATAAATTTATTTCTAGACATTTTGTCTGATGATTTTAAGTGTACATTGAATGTGTTTGAATACCCAAACATAGCAGCATGTCACATAAATGTGTAGCAAGTCAATTCACAATGGTTAGCTCAAAAGGGAAATAGATTTAGAATTTGAATTTCAATAATTGAGTTTTTGGTTTTGTTGACGTGGTTGTTACACACACTAACATGCAGACAAATCATTGGTCAAATGAATAGAAGAACCTATCTTTACTTGAAAGGATCATTAAGATTTTTCGATTATAGATGATCTCAACTATGCCAAGCCTCATGAATGTTAAGTCTTGATGCACTAGATTCACTCAGGGGTCATTGTACAATTTTTTTGTTAATCATGAGTTATCTCTATTTTTTAAGTCTAATGGTGGTTATTGCAAACATAATATTGTAAAGATATAGTAGATTTAACATATATTGCTCAACCACTTCATGAATATGAATGATTTACAAAAACAATTCATGAATTCAAACATTTCAAAATATTTGCAGGAAATATTTAACATCTAACTAAATAAACATATAAAATCCTAAAATTAAAGGAGATCTCCCAACTATTATCCATGCATACACCATGAAATAAACTAAATCAAAGAAAAACCACTCTACACTTCACTAGATTGCTTCACAACTATGAATAGAATGATGCAAAAGTTTAAAGAAACAAGAAATCATTTATCATCGAATAGTGCCAATATGCACCCAAATCTAGCACAACACATTAGCTTCTTCGATAGGAACAAACAATCAACTACCTAAGATTTCATATCAAGAAATAACTTTTAAAATTATCTTTGACATTAGAAAACTTTAATGGAACATACAAGTTTTAAAACTAGAATATAATAGAAAATAGTAAATAGAAATAAAATTGGTGAAAATGTTAATTTATGTCTACATAATTCTACAAATTTTGAACCTAAGAAAAAGAACAACTCTTAGCCTTTTATAAAACACAAGGCTATCAAAGAGTTTCAAAAGGACATGGCACCAAAAAACTAATCCAATCATATCATAGCACGTGTCATAAAAGACAACTAGTACTGGAGATATGTTCTTCATATCAAACATAAGTCAAAGACCATTTGAATTTTTCTCCACGACTGAAATCTTTGAAAATCACGAGAAATTTTTTTTTGAGAAATTGGAATCTTCGAACAAACTACAAATATTTAAAATTGCTAGCCCTGCTACCAAGTGTTAGGCCTAGAAATAACTTATTCTTGCAAATCTTGAAAAACTTTTCACTACATTGATTTATCAAAAACTCAGGTCTTCCTTGCTTGATTATTCACTATTCCTCTTCAAACACTTCTTTTGTAGACTCATCTCCACCTTTCCTTCATCTATATTCCTCGAATGCAGTCAACACCCAATTCATATCCTCCCACAAAACACTTTGTGTCATTCTCCAACTATACGTGTGAAGCCACAATAGTGGTTTACAATTTGATGGAGGAAGGAGAACTAAGAAAAAATGATCCCATGGCAAAAAAATTGGTTTTAGGGGTTTGAATGAACCTACAAGTTTGATCAAACCAAAAAGAGGTTTGAGTGAACCTATTTATTACTGGGCCCACAGTTCCCGCCCAAAAAAAAAGAAAAAAGGCATATTGGAGGGGGTTCAAATGAAACTTGGTTTGAACGAAACCCCCTAATTTCTTATCCCCCCCTCAGACACAAAAAAAACCTAAATTTTGGCACTTCAGAGCTCTGTTTAACGATGAAAATGGAGGAATCTTCACAAACCCAACTAGAATCAGGTAGTCCTCAAAACGAACTATCCAACAAATATAATTTTAATATGTATTTGTTTTTTTAGTTTTATTAAACATAGGTTTTTCATTGAAAATTAAGGTCTATGTTCTGCATGTGGAAAAATAGCTCAGATTATCAAAAAAAAAGAAAAATATGAGTGCACCAGATATTGAAGTCCTTGATCCAAAAATAGAATAAAATGAATTTCAATATATACAAAAAATATTATGCATTAACGTCGTGCTATGTCTAAATTGTAATTGGTTTGACTTTCAAACTTGATCAAAGATAAAATATTCAATAAAAAACTATCTAACCATGTGGAAGCACTAGATATCAGAGTCACAAATCTAAATTCAAAAGAATTAGAATTTTATCCTTCATGGAAAAAAACTTATACATTATACAGTTTGCGTTACTTTTTAAAAATGTTGTTTTATGAAAAAAATCAGTTTTCGTGGGAGATGGAAAAAGAAGTGCAATCTAATTCCAAAAAATTTGAAAAAAATATTTTTAGAATCTAAACACAAAATTTGACGAGACTCTAGTTTGCATCATCTTCAAATTCCTCATGGTTTAGCCGCTATAGTTTTCTCAAATGTGAGTATTTAGTTAAAAATAATAATTTCAATTTCTAGTTTGGCCAAAACTTGTAAACCACTATTGTGGGATCACCCATACTTATGTTCTATAGGAATATTCTTTCATCACCTTCTTTATAGCTTTGTTTCTTTGTAACATATTGATTTCATACTTTCCAATGTGATTAATATGCTTGATCACTTCATCTAGGAATCCTCGGCTTAATGATTGAACAAATTGATTATTTATCCTCTCGAATGAACCTCTGAGTGTTTTCACTTTGACATCATCCTTCCCTATTCACTCTAGATGGAAATCTTGTTTTGCTATTGTTTCCACGAGGTCTAAGTCCCTTTCCATCATTTTCTTAGTCTTCATTGTGATATTTTCCAATCCCATTATACATTATATAGCAATATATCACTTTTGGGTATGTGCAAGATCATCATGGAAAAAACTGGTCCTTAAGTGGCAAAAAATTCAGGAAAATTAAAGTTAGGCAACTTGACATAAAAATTTCAATAAGTTATCTATATTATTTTAAAAATATGTAAGAATAGAATCTATAGAAAATTGAATGTAGTTTCTAAACTACTAGGTTTATTTAAAAAAATAAAAATCTATTTGGTGAAAATTTGAAATTTCAATGCAGTAGTACTTAAATTTTAGGGAAAAAATAAGTAGGTGTCTGTTTGACCACCCTAACCACAATAAAATCATAATATTTTTTTATAAGATTTTAGATATAAGTAGAGGACTCATGTCCCGATGTGATGCATATTTTTTGTAATTTTTTTCCAAGTAAATAATTAATTATAAATTTTTTATTACAACTTTTAAAAAATATAAAAAACTCGTATCTCTGACCACTTTAACTTGGTCAAAACTTCATGAAATTAAATTTTTTTGTTTAATCCTATAGTATGCAAAGCAGAGAATGTGACACATGTTTCAGATTCAAAAAATGTGATACTGTTTGAAAGCTATAGATGTTTTTCAATCAACCTATCAATCAATATTTTAGTTGTAATTCAAATAGAAAATGAACAATAATTATTTATTAAATTCAAAGTAAAGCATGTAATTTATATTAGTGGAAAGTGAGAATCTCCTTTAAAAACCCTTTTCCTTTCATCAATTTTGGGTAAAACTAAAGTCGTCAGCCACATGGGCCATCATATCACTTACATATCACCACTTTTTGGCCCATCATGATCCTGCACATACCCTTTCCCAATATAACTGCAATCTCCACTTTTTCAACATCGAAACATCTTGTTCTATAACCACTTTCTCTTCTACCAAAACCTAGGCTTCTATCTTATGAGTTGCATCCGACCATTGAACCTCAATTTTATTCTAATCCATGTTTTCTTTGCACTCAATCAACAATATTCTAACCTTATTAAGCTAATAGAATGCCTCCTTTCATTTTTTCAATTGCTTCTCTTATCTTCTCCTCACCCTGTTGCACCAAATATCCCATCTAGTCTTCAAACACATTTATCTTGTGCTTCAACCCCTCAATGGCACGTACTTTTTTTTTAGACATAAACAAAGGATTAGGTAGTAAATCCATCATTGACTCACTTGGTCAAGCTATAGCCTTGATGAAATTCTCCAAGTTAGTGATGCACTCCTTGAGATCTCTTTTCTTTCGTTTATCCTTCCCCATTTGGGTAGCAATGGCTTCAAAATTCGTTATCATTTATTCTAGTTCCTACTCTCACAAGGAGTGTCCTAGGCTAATTGTACAAATCTCGTAATCCTTAGTCGTTACCTCATTCTTATATTTCTCACCAATAGGTGTGGCTATTTAGAGAGTCTTTCCTCCATCTGAATCCTACCTAACTACATGTCTAACCTTGTCTTTGTTCTTAGGCTTTAGAACTACTAATTCTTACATCATACTTTTAATTTCTAGAGGCACAAATTATAACTACAATGGCAAGACTAATTACTAAGCCAACCACTCAAGTATGTTTTCATTAGGACTTTCCTCTTCCTATCTTTTTTCTTGTTGATTTTGATGTCTAGGAACATCCACTCTTAACACACGGTTTTCATCATTCACCATCTCAAAATCATTAGTTACATCACCTCTTATTGGCAAGGATTCTTGATTCACTTGATCCTATTTTCTTTATTCACCTTCTGTGAATCTTACCTCCTCTTTCCCTTCATTTTAGATATCTCAACATTAATTTCTTGAACCAATGATTCATGTTGATTCAAGGCATTAGGGTTCTCACCACCTCCTTGTTTGTCATTCAGGGTTTGAGCTAACTTTGTATCTTTTCCTATATTTGGACTTTTACCTTGACAATTAGGTTGCTTGACAATAGTCTCTATTTCAAATTTCTCTTGTCAATATTGATCCTCAAATTCTTCTTTATTTACTGCTTCTTCATGCATTTCATATTCATCAAGCAACAAAAATGGTGTCTTGGGATGTAGCCCCCATTTTCTCATTCTGAGGCAAAACCTCTTCTTTCATTGCAACTTCTTCTTTTGAGCTCTCCACTCCCGAAGTAAACTAACTAACCATGGCTTCCATATCTTCTTTAGCATCTAGAAATACCTCTACTTCAAGCCATTTCTCAACAACAATTTGAATTATTCAAACCTTTCCTCATTGTTGTTTTTCTTGCATCTACTATATAATAGCAGTCCATTTATTCACCTCCCTCAGGGCATGGTCCATTGTTATCATAGGTGTTCCCTCTAATACTATATGCATTTCTCCTAGGGTTTGTCTCATTGTTGTTGTACTCACCTATGTGGGAGAAGTAAACATGGTAGCTGCATGTTGAGATGTTGACCTTGTCCACATATACCCTTATGATCTCATAGTCATGTCTTCTACAATCAAGGGTTCTTCTCTAGGTAGTGTTGTGAAAGAAGATTCCATTGGATTTTTTTTTTAAATGTAGGAATATCCAAAGTTTCTCTTTCTATATTATCCAGCTAGAAAACCAATGAAAATCCCTATCTTTATATTTTAATGATCCTTTCTTTACTTTATTCAATGGATTTGGCCTCCATGACTTTCCTTTTCTTATCCAAACAATCATCATATCCCAAGTCACTTATCATTTTTTTCTTCCTCTTTCTACCAGGAGGGTATGGAGGTGTTATTCCAACTTCCTTCAACAACCCGATATATCCATTTATCTAAGAAAGGCTATATCCCATTACCTTCCTAGAGATTTCATCTATAGTCGTCATCTTTGGTCATTCCTAATCAGGGTCAGAAATAGACTCATTATAGACCTTGTCTTCTTCATAAATAGGTTTTATAACATCATCATTGTCCACATCCATCTCTTTTGGAACATCATGTGTCCTAAATTTTTTTATCTCGACTATAGTCAACTTGTGATAGGACCATTTTGAAGCTTCATGTTCATCTTCAAAATCACCCTTGAAATCTTATAGATGGAGGATGTGGGAGTCATTTCTATTGATCTTTTTTATCCAGCCTCTTAGTTGGGTCAAAATTATTTCTTTTAAAAATGTAAGATTATAGCCCATATGAGATCAACTCCTTGTTACACAATTTAGCGCTCTTAGCTAAAATATATTTATAGCTTCCTACAACAAGGGGAAATTTGACTGATCCCTTCTTATGGGCTTATAGGTATGCTTCATGTGATGGAGACAACTACCTTGTAAACTCTAGCAACACCATTTTATTTGTAGGGTATTTGGGTAATATGTAAGGATAACTTGAGAACCCTTCAATTCTAATATAACTAAATGTGGGGAACTGGATATACCAACACCCAATATAGTGAATGGCCTCATATGCCTTAGGGGAAATTCTATTGGCTTTATCTCCTTCCATTATCTTGACTAGACTCATTGAGAATGCATCATTCACCCTATAGTAGTGATTCCGATATTGATTGGTAGTACTGTATAGGAAATTTTGGTAAACCAAATTTTGCGTCGGTTCTCAACCCAAAACTCCCACTCTATTTAATCCTTGAATATTTGAGTTTATAACATGTCATGCCTAGAATTTTACACAAGAAAATCCCAACAATTTTTTTTATTATTATTATTACAATTGCTTATCAATTTGCTATCATTACATTGACCATGCAAAACATAACGATGCACTACATGTATCAGATGGCATTGCCTATCCAATGATATCAACGAAACATCAGCCGAGGGAGAGGGTTGGGTATCTAGACGAGCAGTTGTGTGTGATGGAATCACACATACCATCAAGTGATCAGGAGAAGGGTCATCGTTAGATATTTGAGTAAAGGTAATTTCCAGATTAAAAAAAACAAGAATTATTTAATGAAACCTTATTTTAATTGTAAGTCTTATCCTGAAACCATCTTGACAATATTGATGAAAGCCACACATAACATTTCCTCACGAAATTAAAATTTAACAACTAAAATATTTAAAACCCACCTTATTTATTATTATTATTCAATATTAAATTATTATTAATTTAATTATTTTATATATATATATATATAAAATCTAAGAATACAATTAAAAGTTATGAGGTTAAAGAATTAAATTGCACAATTAATTACATTCTAAATTCCTTTACATTTACATATTACTAATTTTCCAAAATGGAAAGAAGAAAGAGTATGAAAAGAGAGATATTACTCTCTTTTTTTGAATTCTTAATAAATTAATAGAATCTTTCCTTAAAAGGGTGGGAATATATTCCCCTCTTCTCTTTTCTCATATACACAAATACTATTTAAAAGAAAATCAGCTCATATACACAAATACTCTTTAAAAGAAAATCAGCTCACTTTAAAAACTCTAATACCTAGCAGCGTGGAAGCCTAGTTTATTTTTTTTATCAGGTGATTTGCCTTGATTTTAGAAGGCCTAAAATTTTGGGCAAAGTAAAAAGGTAAAGTGATATGGAGATATAACGTAATGCATATTATGGGTTGAGATTGTCTTGAACGTATGAGGAAGGGCGGAACGCTAGCGCACAATGCTGACGATAATTTTATTTTAAAGGAGGAAGTCAAAAGAAAACCCAATTCCATTCGTATCCCTTCAAAGATAAATATGGCATGAAGATAATAATTAAGTCGGAGGCCTAGTCTCATTTTACAAGAGTTAAAGATTTTTTTTTAAATAACGTTAAAACATATGAGTATGATCGTAACAATGGTTTCCTGATAAACACAAAAGACTCCCGCTAAATATTATGCTAATATTAATATCGTCATACTCCATTTTATCAATGTCCATTGTAAGGGAATTGTTTCTTACGCTATTATAGCAGAAAGAGCCCCCCTAAAAGATAAAATTATTAGTCACTCCTCATAAAATTGATACAAAACATGCTAACGAAACTAACATTGATACTGCTCAGTTTTAATATAGTTCACAAACCTCTTATTTCTCTTAATGTCGTTTCATTCTGGAAAGATTGTTTTAATTCTCCTAGTGACCTCGTTTTACTTGTACACCTAAATCTTGACATTTAGGTATTTATTTACTTTTCTTGTTGAAATAACTGGTTTCAAACTCTATTCCTGTTTGCATACCAAATCTGCCTTATGCTATGCCAATGATTTTTTTTTGTAATCCATATGAATGCCATATGCGTGCTTTCTTTATATTTTACCTAGCATGATTCGTACCATCTAATGGCTTCCATCATCCCTTGCCTGACCAGGAATTAATTTAGTCAAAATAGAGAATTCACAGCCTCACCCTAGACTGTTGTACCATAAATATGACACCAACGCTAGACTTTAGTGTGACTAGATGTAAGTTCTATGGGTATTCTCTCTACTTACCCAAAATGATGTTAATTCTCACTCTAGCATATGTTAACATTACTTAGTGAGTGTCATACTCCAACATTTAAAACTCTGTTTACATGATTGAGTTTCACAGCAAACAACTTAGGTGGAGAATTAATACTAGAAGAACTAGACAATAGTGCTCCTTTGACTGATTCCATAATTACTGACAATGCCCATTTGTTGAATTAATTGACATCCAACTCTCATGGTCTTTTCAGCGATGCAAATTTAGATCGGTAGGGAAAATTGGTACACAGCATAATTAATTCTGATTGTCATAGCATCGAGAGAGATGGGTGACTCCGCACTCAACCGACAACAATAATTGCTTTGCAGAGGAGGCGTCTAAAATGTTGATACTCAAATCTCCTTCGAACTACTCTCAAGGAATTGTTGTTCACAAAAGCACAAGGACTCAAGTTGGAGGCAACGTCTATGTGTGACCAAATTTATTAAAAAAATTGAAACCATCGTTTCAAGATCATGCTGTCAGACTGAGTTAGCTGAGAATTAAATGGAGTGAAGTGATCAATAAGAGGCTACTCTTTCACCATTTGATATCCTTGGTATAACTTCTACGAATCCTAAGACATAGCTACCAGGCATGGTTTTCGTGTGTTTGCTTTGTATTGACCCCCTTTTTTTTTCTAAGATATTCTTATAGACGTCCCACTGTCGACCTGGGAGAATGGAATATGAGCACCAGATGGTAGCTGAGGTTCATTCGGGAATGCAGTCTAATATTTCTTGTGGGCATAACATTACCAACATCTTAGATGCAAGGCCCACATATATTTCGGCACACGAAGAACTGGGATTCAGAGAACGACCATTACTTCAATCCATTCACAAAAAAAAAAAGTAGAGCCAAAAATATATGGGTTAGAACTACTAGATTTCTTTGAAATTAGCGTAGCCATTAAGGCAGCCTTTGGCATTTCAACAGCAAAACAAATCCCAATGGAAATCTTAATGTTGCCGAAAATCTTAATCTTCTATATACTTTCTTCCCTTTCATTTTACAACACACAGATAGTAATGCATATGTAAGAATGTTTATTTACTGCTACATATTTTAAATCCAGACCCAAGCCTATAATGGGTTGTAGACTAAATGAATCATCTTCCATTTTGTTCTGTTTTTTTTTTCTTATTTATTTATCAAATTTCTAGCTCAACTCATACCATTGGTTTCCTTACAGGTAATTGATATGCAGTAGGTTTAAATAATAGGCTACTGGAGATATTTATCTTTTGTACTCAGATCTATGGTTCAAAGTCATTCTACCGATCAAGGAATTCATGCATTTCTATTTAAGAGAATCTATGTATCGCAGTTGAGGCAATATTATACTCTTCTCTCTCTATTTTTTTTTTCTTTTTCTTTTATAAAAATCATCATATGACATACTTAAGATTAGCAACTTGTGTTTGTATTTCCAATGTAGGTTAGTAAGATCTGATACATGTTTTAACCTAGATTACCTTCTCATTTTTCATCTATGTATTTATTTAATTATTAATTCAGGACATAAAACCAGAGATCTATGTCTACATGACTTATCCTTACTTGTAAGAAAAATCAATCTCAACATATACAATTTTAAGGACACAGATCTTACTGCTTGAAAGTTTACAAATCTAAATGTTTTTTTTTTTTTTTAACCTTTCTTATACAAGCTCATAGATTACATTTCTCTCACCCATTGTAAAAAAAAAATGTAAAAGAAAAACTTACTTAAACCCTCCTTGTTACAAGCAATGCATAGCATGAATTTGAATGGCATGTCATAGGAGAGCTTGCTCTTTTCATTTCTTCATTGTACAATATGAAACCCATCTTTTTAGACTTGCAATGTTACCACAATATTTGATGAAGCAAATGACTTACAAACTACTGAACAAGGTCTTGCTCTCCACCCTACCGTAATGGCGTCATGGAGCCTCGTGGACTCTAGCCATACCCCCGAGCAAGGAATTCTTTAAGCTCCATGATGATAAATGGAGTCTTTTCTCTTTTTTTTTTTTTATTTATTTATTTTTTTTCCCAAAGGGCTAAAACCAACATAGCACCAATTTCATGCATCTAGGTTCTCTACTTCCTATTTTCACTTTCTTCTTCTTGCAACCAAATAAAAAGGTAAATGGAAAAAGGAAGAACTTATCTCTTTTATTTTAGATGAAGGGGTTGAACTCTTGTGTCTGTATTTCCTCTCCTAGCCAAGTCATCTTGATCACCATCCTTCCAAAGAGGGCAGAACTCCTCTCCTCTTCTCATCCTTTCTTCTATCATATCTAGAGTTCTCCAAATGGAGAAGTGGGTAACACCCCACTCATTCTTCCTCTCCCATATATATATAGGAGTTTCAACTTGCAACCTTTGGATGGGGAGGTGTGGAGTATACCTACCTCCATCAATGAGAGTCTTTTCCTTATTGAAGAAGAAACATGCACTTGGACAACCCCTCCATTTTTCCATCCCATCCTCTCTTCAAAACTCGTCACTTTCCATAATAATGACTTTTCAAGGGTCAAATCATGTCCTAGGGGCACTATTGCATGCCTACTTGACCCCTATCACTATGGTATAGACCCTAGAGAGTTTATTTTTGCATCTCAACCAAGGAAATTGACCAACAACCCTCTTTAAAGACCCATTTAAGGACCTATCCGAATTTCAACTTGGATAATGGTTTCTAAACCTTATCCCCCAACTTACAACTCACTTGGAACACAAATAAATACCCTCTCAACCCAAAATATAAATAATCCCTTTTATATCAACTTGTTAACTTTATTTCCTTCTAAGCCTTGAAAGGGGGTCAAATTCATGACCATAAGAAGATGTCTTTTGATCTACTCAATGGTCTTCCCTTCTTGTACTGACTCTTACTTTCCTGCACATTACCAATGAAACCATAAGAAACAATCTATATCATGTTAATCTAATAACAGGAATAAGGTTTAAGTTTGCAACCATTTCATTTACAATTTAAGCTCATATTCACAATTTACGATTCCTAACTCCTTCATGGTAGCATAAGTAAAATGTTAGAATGAAAGAAAGAATGTTATCAAATAATCACACTATTTTTCATCCACAATACATCTTGCCATCTATTTAGGAACACATAATATAGATTACAACTTTACTAATCACATGCATGGTGGGGCCTTACATAACACAAGAATACACAATGTATGAGGACATAGTAAACCGCTCTGTAGTCAAGAATGATTGGACATGTTATTATAATTTGTTACTGATAAACCTCATTGAATAATATTAAATAGGGTTATCCCTCTTACGCTTGATAAAATCATGCATCCACAGTTCAAATTTATTGGTTTCTCTACAATCCACCATCCTACTTAACAAAACTATTATGTCATATATTACTTGAATGAAAAGTGACCTCAATATATTCTTTGGAATTCTAGCTAATGACTTGGGTCTCTCTTGGAATCAATTCAACAATATAATCTTTTTATCGTGCTCTTCCATATTTGCATATTACCTATCCAACTCTTCTATATCCTATGTGTGCATCTTTACAAATACCAGAATTACAAATATATGGGTGATGCCCTCTATAGATAGGTTTGCATATACCCTTCCTTTAGGACAACCCTTCTATCAGTATCATATAATTTCATGCACTCTAGAACTAACTTTGGGGCCTCCATTGCTAACAGTAACACTACCACAAAATGCATCCCAATGTTAGCTATTTTATTGGCACACAAGCTAGCATCAAACCATTGAACTCTATCCAAGAAGTCATATTCATTAAATTCTCCCAAATCGGTATCCATCACCAAGCCATAGCTGGAAACTACTTGTGAAGCAGGGTGTTCAAACTCTTCTTTGGGTTGTTTCTTTCATGAGGTGATCATGTCTACTTTGGTTTCTTACATGATTAATATATCAATATTCTGCATATAAATTATGATAAATTCTAATAAAGCATTTTCTACAATTTAATTCTATAAAATTTCATTACCCATTATCACATGCATATTAAATTTGCATGAACCCAAATGAAACACATTCCAATCCATTTAGTAATTAACTAAACAAAATGCTATTTTCTAGAACTAAACACATACAAAAAGAACTTTTAGAGTTTACTTTAAAAGAAGAAATACTTGGTTTTGTTAGTGGTGTTCACTCGAGTTGGAGCAAAATTAAGTGTTAGAATATCTTTGGTGAATCCTAATTTCTTACTCTTCTCAACCACTTTGACCAACACCTCAATTCTTAGTAGGTTTTACAAGTGTCTTCCTTGGTGCATTATGGTGTGAACATGCAAAAGTAAGAAATACGATTTTGGTGGTGACAAGTATATTTTTTTGCCACCTTCTCCAAGACCCTTAATGATTTATCATTAATTTCATTGAAAAAGAGTGCAATCATGATAGTTGAAGGTCCACATAACAAAACACTTGGTTTTCACACCTTGATTCAATTAAAAAGTGTGGCACTAAAACTGACATGGCAAACTCATAGGACTATCATACCCATGTCAGATACTAATGACTAGGTGGCAACGTGCCCCTAGCAATGAAAAGACTAGCCTTAACATTTTGACTTGAAACATCTAACCAATTTATTTTGAAAGCAATGTTGAGCTTTTCCCTTATTAGGTTTCATAGATCGAATAAACATATGCTACTTGCAAGAAGATACTTGGGTGCCAACTTAATATTGGACTAACACTATGCAAACATAGCTTGAGCCAACATTTTTGACTCCTACATCCTAAAAGAAAAAAATCTAGGAGGAAGTTTAATTATTTAAACATTAAAGTGCATAGGTCGAGAGAAACACTTCCCCAAACAAAAGACCAAGTGGGAAAATACCAAGAGGGTAAATGACTTATTGGGTAAATGGCTTATCAGGTAAACTTTGACAATTGTAGAACTTGCATTACTTTACTTAACCAACACCTAACACATTGAAACCCAAAATTATGGTTCCCTAGAAGCCACAAGATTTCCAACAAAAAACCTGAATTTGAATGATTTCAACACAAAAAACCACCAACTCTACTAGAAGCCAAGCAATCAAGCCAAATGGCACCCATTTTACCATTTCCTTCCAAACCAAGCCAAATAAGCAAAAGAAAGTAAAACGGGGGGTCCACATCTTGCCAAGGGGTAAAATGGGTGTGTTGTGAGACCATGTGCAACAAGTTCATTCATGTATGTTAAGGGATTGATGCCAAGTGGAAAATAATTGTGTGGACACATACAAATAACCTAGGCCTACAAGCTTTATTTTTTCATGACTTACCATATTTCTTCTCAACATAATTAAAATATTTAATTATGTCCTATGGTCCAAATTCAACTATATTAATTAAATAAATCTTAATTGTTTAATTAATTCCTATCTTTTATTCCTCTTCATTATTTAAATAAATAAATTACATTTATTTATTTAAATACAACACTAATTTCATGTCTCTCTATAATTAGATAAATTCCTAAATTTATTTAATTATTATTCACTTTATCCTTTTTCCTCTATGATTAAATAATTTTCATTAATTATTTAATGGTCCTTCTTTCTTTTCCTTCAAAATTTAAATAAAATCATTTATTTAAATTCCCATTTCTATTTTTCCCACCAAGTAAATAATTAAAAAAAATTATTTACTATCTTGGCCCCACCTCTTTTGAATTAAATTAATTTTTAACTCAAAAGGTCAACACTAATTCCTAAATTAAATAATTTTAAATTCTTATTTGATTCTCCAACAACCTCTTTTTTCGTGCCCAATATCTTCTTGTCACATGCATTTTTGTCCATTGATTTAATTTTCCTAAAATTAAATCGTAGCTCTCCATTTCAAATTTTACCCTAACCCTAATTGCTAGTTGTCATATTCAATCTTAGCCTTCCATCTTAGAGCATTCATCAACTATCAATCCTAGCCATTCATCCAACAAATTGAATTTTATAAAAAGGTAGTGTCAACCTCATTTAGACACTTTATGCTTGCAATGTTTTAGTCAAATCCTTCTATATTTTGTTGAGTCTTTGTCATAGGTTGTAGTTTCCCATTAAAATCTAAGGGAAAATGCTATTTACAACAAAAATGGAGAAGGGAAATGAAGAGTAATCAAGGAGTGCATGAAGGATTTTGTGAGATTGTTCCCTTGTTTATGCTTTTTACTCCATTGTACTTCATTCTTAACTAGGGTTTAGTTTATTTATGTGGTTTATTGCTAACCTAAATTTTTCCAATAGTTACATTGGTGAGCCCAACATGAAGGACAAAATTTTGTAGATTTCGTATGTATTTTTTTTGTTTTTGTAGGTTACAGGTACAAATCAATGCAATCACAAAAGCTAGAGTGACACAATCACCAAATTGAACGACGCAATTGCTTTGCATAAGGGAATATTTAGATTTCATTTAATTTCTAGTTGTTTCTATTAGATATAGGTTATTTACCCTTTTGATTTTTCAGTCTAACTCTAGTGCCATATCATAGGAATCATTAGATCATTTGTTTTTGGTAGAGTTTTTGTTGCTTTATAGGTTCATGTTCATGCATCGTAACTAACTGTTATTCATTGCATTTGTGTTGTTGGTTCACCACAATTGTCATAAATCAAAGCCACATATGTTGGTGAACTATAGTTGAAATCCCATGAGCTACATTTGTAGTTTTTGAGACACATTTGATCACTTCTATGAGCTACAACTTTCAATCTAGGGTTTGTTTTTAATTTATGTTAGTATTTTCAGTTTTCTACCTTTCTATTTCAATAGGCTAGGGTTTTCTATTATTGACATTATGTTGGCAGCATGTGGCAAGTTGGAGGAGGATACTAACTTTGTTTTGTTGTTCATTTTTATAATATCCTTTATTTTTAAGCAACAAACAAATAATAAATACAACTTGCATCTCACATTCATGGGTTAAAATGAATTGCATTTGCATTCATTGGGTTTAAAAAGAACACAACTTGCATCTACACTCATCAAGGTTAAAATGTATTTGAATTTTTCATAGTATTGGGCTAAAAAGAGCCTTGTACTACAACTTGCATTTCACATTCATGGGTTAAAATGAACTACATTTACATTCATTGGAATTAATAAAAAAGCAACTTGCATCTACACTCATCAAGGTAAAAATGTACTTGCATTTTTCATAGCATTGGGCTAAAAAGAACCTTATTTGTTTCATAATAAGTTGGGTTAAAATTCACAAGTGTTTGGGGTGTTTTTTGGTATGGTAGTGATTTCTTAGTGCATATGCACTTCTCTTGTGCCTCACAGTAATCTAGAGAATCAAAAGCACTTCAGTATTATTTCTTTGCCACCCACACATTTTGGATTTGGGCATTAAAATGAACAACCTTGTGAGTGTGAAGTGAAAGCTTTGTGTATGCACTCTCCTCACACCTTTGTGTGATCTTGGAGATCAAAAACAAAGTTGTCAATTCAATTTTATTTACCCATCATTAGAGGGCCTACCACCTTGCTTCGAAAGGTGGGAATGACCCAAGTGGTAACGAGCTAAAGCCAAGCTCTTCTGAACCACTATATAAATTTGTGATTGCAAGGAAATTTTACAATTGATGGGAAGTGGTATGTGATAGTTCTCCCCCAGTGTATTTATGATGTGAAAAACCCTCATTATAAGGGTTGGGAGACCTCTTAAGGGATTTTATCATAGTATCCCCTAAATCAGATGCCCTTACTAAAAACCTTTGTGTAGAAAGCCAAAATCCTTCTATCTGTTGGCATAGGAGGTTGGACCTCTAAAGCTATCCCACAATTTCGTGGTTCATTATAGAGATGGAAAATTTCTTGAGATCCTTGTGGTCTTAGGGAATTCAGAACTTGGTATGCCTGAGAAGTGAGTGTTGTAGAGGGGAGCCAATCCTACCAAGTTCCTAAGCTATCCACTCTAAATAGGTGCAGCTGGAGAAATTCAAGTGGGGACCAACAAATATTGTCCTTACCAACCATAGGATTTATGCAATTATTTTCAAAGTGGTTGTACAAAACAATCCAAGATAAAAAAAAAATGTTTTTCAAAGTGTTTGTTGAATTAATGAACAAATAAACACCTCTGCAATCTAGAAAATCATAATCAAATTGGAACAAATTTACAACCTTGTCAAAATTGAGGAAAAATAGACTTTGTTTACTATGAAATGCAACTGAGACTCTATGAAACGCAGCTGATTGTATTGTAATGAAAATTTGTTACATTAAACAATGCATCTGATACAGTGAAATGCAATAGCCTCTCTAAACAATGTATCTGTTAAATCTACAATGCAATTGTTGTCTTAAACAACACATTCAAGTCCTCTACAACACAACTATGACCTTCAATGCCACAACTACCTGTCACTCAGAAAAACAACCTTCATAGTCACAATTATAAATTAAAAATTCAAGATCTATCTCTGACCAGCTCTTCACAATGACCTCTATACAAAAACCAGAAGGATCTGCTCAAACTACCTACTATTTCACCTTTTAGTTTGTCATTTAGTCTTAAAAATAGGCATACCATTGCAAAATTTAGTTACATTTTAGGATTGGGTATGTGCAAGATCATGATGGGCCAAAAAGTGGTGATGTGTAAGTGATATGATGGGCCATGTGGCTGACGACATTTTTTTTACCCAAAATTGATGAAACAAAAAGGGTTTTTAAAGGGTATTCTCAGCTTTCCACCAATATAAATTATGTTTTACTTTGAATTTAATAAATAATTATTATTCATTTTCTATTTGAATTACAACTAAAGTCTTGATTGATAGGCTGATTGAAAAACATCTATATCTTTCAAACAGTATCACATTTTTTGAATCCAAAACATGCATCACATTCTATGCTTCGCATACTATAGGATTAAAAAAAATTGAATTTCATAAAGTTTTGACCAAGTTAAGGTGGTCAGACATACGTGTTTTTATATTTTTTAAAAGTTGTAATAAAAAATTCATAATTAATTATTTACTTGGAAAAAAATTACAAAAAAATATGCATCACATTGGGACATGAGTCCTCTACTTATATCTAAAATATTACAAAAAAATATTATCATTTTATTGTGGTTAGGGTGGTCAGACAGACACCTACTTATTTTTTCCTTGAAATTTAAGTACTACTACATTAAAATTTCAAATTTTCACCAAATATATATATATATATATATATATTTTAAATAAACCTAGTAGTTTAGAAACTACATTCAATTTTCTATAGATTCTATTCTTACATATTTTTGAAATAATATCGATAACTTATTTAGATTTTTACGTCAAGTTGCCTAACTCAGATTTTTCTAAATTTTTTGCCACTTAAGGGCTTGATTTTTCCATGATGATCCTACACATACCCGATTCCTAATCACCATTAGCCTATTCAAACTCTTAGGTCATTATCTTTGCATATTTTAGAATAGTCCAACTTTCCATACTTTGTACAAACCATTGCTTCAAGAAAATATTGTCATTGGACCAAACCACTTGTCACACTTATAGTCTTTGTCATTTTGGTTGAGTCTTTTCTAGCTCATAAGTCTAGTTTGAGAAACTCCCTTTGTCTATTTGTCATTTCACTTGGTCTCACAAAAGGTCCATTGACAATTCAAATTGAAGTATTGGCTAAACTTTGGAAGGTTAGTAAACCTCTTCTCAAATCTCCCAAAGTTGTAACTTTAGAGCTTGGTTAGGTACCCTTGCATTTAACACTTCCATAACATAATTAGACATTGCCATAGCATATCAAAACTCTCTCACTTTAGGACACCATCATTTTTCACTTTGCATTATACATTCCTCTTAGACATCATTATCACCTTGTTTTATACATTCCTCTTAGACATTATTATCACTTTGCATCACTCATAAACATTATTGTCATCTCACATTGGCCAACCAACATCCTATTTAGAAATTATTATCACATTGCATTAGGAAACTCCTCATTTCTTATTCCAAAAAAATCCAAAAACATAGGCTTAGTTCATATCATTTCCATCCATAGACCTAGTTCCATATCATTTGCATTTCCAATTTTTATTTGAGCAAAGATTACATGGTTGAGACTAGATTAACAAAAAGGAGAAGAGACATGGACCTTTTTGGAAAAGAAGATGACCTTTATAACCATACTAGTGACATGAACCTAAATGCTACTTCACATACAACTCACAACAATACCAACATGGGGATCTACCTCCAACAACCCTTTCAATGAAACAAATATTGGACATCCATCACACAAAAATCCTTTTGAGGAATTCATTCAAAGAGATGCAAATGGAAATGTCTTTGTAGAAGGCATAGAGGCTACTGCCCAAAATCTAGAAGTAGTTTCTTTTGTAGATGAGTTAATCATGCTAAACCCATAATGATACTTAGTAAAACTCTTACATGAAGGAGTTATATTACCACATGGATTTGATGTTAATACCTTGAGAGTAGCATCATCTAGTCACAACACACAAACTAGTCAAACTCCCTTAACACCACAACATAACACTACCACTACTTCTATTGGCATGACAACTCAAAGTGCAAAAAATACGATCAATACAACATTTGCTTTTGGGGCACCAAATATATCATAAACCATGTCACAATCAATTCCACAAGTGTCTCAAATTGTGTCACAAACTTTTGGATCAACATTCTCCACATTTGGATCATCATCCAACACTATGGGACATCCTCATTTAATCCTTTTACAAGAAACAAAGAAATAAAAGTTTCCATTCAAGGACCTCAACCTAACACCAATACCACGTCACAAGGTCTTGAAATCAACACAAACACTAGTGGCCCTCATAGACAAGACATGAGCTTCCCACATGGTCATATCTATCAATTTGGACAAGGAAATCAAGTATCACAATACATGAACATGTCACAAACAAGTCACAACCTGCTCAGTCATCAAAACACCCATGGACAATGCATTCCCTAAATGAAATTCAACACTACTAGATCACACATCTCAACATATACTTCCCATGTTCATACACATGCTCAACCTCAACATGCAAACAACATTTCAACACAAAACATGTCATCACAACAAATGCGAATGTAGGGAATTACTATTGACAACATGAGTGATGGCATAGACAATCCAATAGTGGATGCATTAACTGCCCAACTAGCCACCTTACATTTAAGCAAGTGGAAAACATGTAACTATCAAACAAGAAGACTTATACATCCTTTTATTTTCATCTATATCCATTTGACACAAGCTTATACATGCCACCATTTCCTCTAGGATATGTGGTCCCAAACTTCTCAAAATACAAAGGAAAGACAAACCCTATTGAGCACATAAGAGAATTCACAACCACTTGTGTAGACATGGCATATGAACACACTAATTTGATGAGACTTTTTTCCTAGGAGTCTCATAGGTCCCTCACTCAATTGGTTCACACTTTTTCCTAAAGGGATAATATCATGGGATGAACTTTGTAATGTCCCTATTTTGGAGGTAGAGTAATTAAATTAAATTAATTAATTAAGTTGTTCAAAATAATGATATTTCATGAGGATGACTAATTGATTATTTTAATTTTAAAAAGTGATATTAAATTAATTATTTATAAGGTTATCAAATAATTCAATAATATAAGGTGACCTTATATTTAATTAATTTAATAAAGTGACTTGAATGAAATATTATATCATAAAGTCACTAAATAAAAATAAATAATCTTATTCTAGAAGCTTCTTGAAGGATTGGAGGAAAAGAATAAATAGAGGGGTTGGATGAGCTTCTAATCATCCAGGTATTTTGATATTGACATTTGATTGGTTTGATTTGGGAAGCTTGTAGTTTCTGTAGTTTCTACATTTGATCATTGAGACCGAAAGCTCTCTTTGATTGACATAACTGAGGTAGTGAAACTATCTACTAAAGGGTTTGATTTGAGGAGGTGATAAATTAGTCATCTCAGTTGGGAAAAATTAGTGGCCAAGGGCCAACTTTGCATGGTACAATTTGAAGAGTTGTTGGAGACATTTTGTGTGATTAGTCTTCATTGATTTGGTCATTGGAGGGATTGATTTGGATCATTCATCAGTGGATAACAAGGTCTGATATTTTATTATAGTCAACTCTAGTAGCCATGATTTTTCATAAAGGATCTTCAACACCATTCGATTTGGTTGAGATATGACGACACTTCACTCCTAGGGCTGGGACGACATTTTTTGGAGTGATTCAAGGTTGCATAAGGACCATTTTCATTTTATATCTTGGTCACAATAGAAAAATAAGGGTGGCTGCAAGAGACCATCAATTTGAGGTTATAGGAGGTCATTACAAGGATATTTTGATTGCTTCATCACTCACAAGTCAAGACGACTTTGTAATCAAGTTCTTTACATCTGATTAGGTATTTTTCATATGTATTTGTGAATGTAGTGATTGTTGTTGTAGGTAGAAATTTATATTATATTTTTTGTTATTGTTGGGTTCTCATTGTAATGCCAAGAGTCTTCGCTTTTTCATATCAGCATTGTGTTGGAGACACATTTCAATAAGAGTCATAAGTTGTAGATTATTTTGTAATAGCATATTCATATCTTTATAATTATATGCATTCCAATTGCATGATGAAATGTCACTTGGTTGTAGGTGATTAATTTGCATATAGAAGTCATATATGTGCATTGGGAAAGATTAAAAAAATTCATTCATGCATTTAGATTGTTGATAAATCATTATAGCCTTGAATTACAATTATTTATAATAGTTTGACATCATTCACAAGCCATCAAAACAAACTAAAACCATAGACCAACAAGCATAAAGTTTACATCATAAGTGTTTGACAATATTCCTTGAGGCAAAAATCACATCAGAATAGTCAAGGGATATTACAAACTTGCCAACAAATTTGTAGAAAACTATTCCTATAACATTGAAACTAACATTACGATCACCATAGTATGTAAGACAACACAAGAAGAATCTAGTGAAACATTCATTCTTTTCCTTCAAAAATGGTGAGGCTTGGAAAGCTAATGTTTGGTTGAAATCCCCAAA
Organism: Sequoia sempervirens; assembly: GCA_007258455.2. Lineage (NCBI taxonomy): Eukaryota > Viridiplantae > Streptophyta > Pinopsida > Cupressales > Cupressaceae > Sequoia > Sequoia sempervirens. Next base: position 7,497,671 of record VDFB02256132.1, read on the forward strand.
AAAGAGAAGGGACACATGTTTTTTCAAAACCTCATTGGACCTTTGAAATATAATGTGCAAGTCCATTGTTGTACAACCTTCATAGACCTTGTTGAAAAAGGTGTCTAGCTTGAAAAGGCCCTTATCACACAAAGCAAACTTAAGTACCCTAGTAAGAACACAAACATGAACATGACCAATGATAAGAACAAGTATTGGGAAAAAAACAAACATGTTACCAATGATGGTCTCATCGACACTAAAGTGGTGAGTAAAATCAGTCCTACAATCACACTTAGGGGATCTCAACCAAAAAAAACTTTCCCATCTATTCCAACATCTACCGCAAATGTCCTTCAAAGCAACCAAGATCAAGGTCAACAAAGGAAAGCTAGACAATTACCAAAACTATGCACATACACCCCCTTGGGAGAAGCTATTGAATCTATCCTCAAGAAGCTCATCCAATCTAATGTCATAACCTTGCAAGTACCTAAAGCATATGACCCAAGAAAATTTAAACCATCATGGTGGGACGACAAAGCCTTCTGTGATTACCATAGAGAAAAAAGACATAAAATATCATCCTATAAATAATTAAGGAACATCATACAAGATCTAATTGAGAATGGTGTCATCAAATTTAACGGTCAACAATACTCTTCCAATACTAACCATACCACTCATAAGAATCCACTACAAGATCATGGTTTGAGAAATTCCTCCTCGTCAGCTCAAAAGATGAATAACTAGGCTAACTACACTCATGTTTCCTTCGATTACTTGAGTGGGCCTATAATCAATCACCTTTGAGTTGCCAATGAATATGTTAACACCATCACCATCAAAAAGACTCTTAAATGCAATGTCACCACTCACCGAGGAAAAATCATGATACCTCACCCTTCTGCTAAGCTACCGCATCCTAAAAAACAATTTAACCTTGTTGATCAATTGGGTAAAACCCCTACATAGATTTAAATACTCAAAATTTTGGGCATCTCTCCTACACATAAAGCTATTCTTGACAAGGCCTTAAAAGTCACTTTAGTCACCACTAACATTGATGCTAATCGGTTTGAAGCTATGGTCAGATATTTGGCCAATTCCAACCAGGTCACTTTCTTAGACCAAGATTACTCCACACCAAAGTTGTACCACAATGATGCATTACACATTCAAGTCTTCATTGACAAACACAAGGTTAGACAAGTTCTAATAGATGGCAAAGCTGGATTGAACATATGCTCCTTAAAATTGGTCAAGGCATTAGGCTTATCTAATGCATGTGTAGATGCCACTAAAAGAATTTTAATCAAAGCTTATGATGATGAGGAGCATTATTCTAAGGGAATTATCACACTCCTTATTCATGTTGGGCCAACAATCATAGAAACCACATGCCAAGTCTCGGATCTTGAATTTTCCTTCAACATCCTCCTTGGTTGACCTTGGATTCATGCATTGAAGGTTGTACCATCCACATATCACTAATGTCTGAAGTTCCCCTATAATGACATTGAGATTAACATAATTGGTGATCCTAACCCTATTCAATATTGCACCAACTGAAGGGGCATTTCCAAACATCAGCTACCTACTAATCGTGGAGCTTCAACATCCACCTCATCCCAATACATCAATCCATCTACACTTACCAAGTCATCCACTACCACTGTCTTGACCTCCATCATACCATCCACTCCCATCATTCCAATCATCAATCCAAATGTCAAGATTCATGACATGGGATGTGGTGAATACCGCAAGGATAGGATGTAGATAAATGACAACACTAATGTTGTTGTGAAGGTTCAAGCTTCCAATAATGATGTCAAGTCTAGTTTAGAAGGCACACAAATAGATGGTTGTGTTTGGATTGAAACCTTTTGGGCTCCTAATGATATATTTTCCTTTACCCTACCGCTTCCTCACAAACCTTGCATGTCCATTGCAACCCTACCCAATCATCATCCCACTATCCCACCCACCTTGGGATAGGATATGTTTCTCCTATAGTCACCTCTACCAAGTTACCTTGCCAAGTGGGTAAGGATGTGAAAGCTTCCTTTGATGTTATTAGTACCCAAATGGATAGTCCCAAATACTCCATTAATGGCATCTCCACTCTCATTCATCGACTAAACATTCCTGTCACTTCGACTACTTCATCCATCTCATTCATGTCCATCCACATCATACATAGGGATCAACAAGTCATAGCTCACAAAAAGAGTTAAAGGAAAAGATCCAATGAACAAGCTATCTTTAAAAGGAGATCAAGAATTAAGAGAAATCATGAACACAAAATAATGTCAAGAAAAGTCATCTAGCCAAAATGAAAAACTATTAAACCCATCAAAAATGAAATTAAAAAATGAAGATAAGAAAAGGTTGATCTCCAAGCATGCCTCTTTATCACAAATCACTAGGGGCATCTCTCAAAAGTCATAGAAAAATAAATAACTTATTGATCCAAGTTCTTCATCCACATCATTTTCATATTTACATGGCCATCATATCATCCCACTTCCATTGGAAATGTCTTTCAATGTACCTTTGACAATGACACCTTCATGTACCCTAGCTCATCGGTCACCCAAACTCATTTTCATTTGAAGCCTAGTGGCACACATAGTGTGCACATTAGGGATCATATCATAGCCTCATTCATTCACCACTTTTATCATCCGTCTTATTTGCCACCTACATTTTGCATCTAGATTAGGACTTTTTTCCAAGCACGGTCATCTAAATAGGGTCAAGGCAACATCATGACATATCAGTTCTACACATATCCTTTGAAAGTCTTCCTAAAACCATAAAAAACCATAAAAATAAAAAAATACAACAAAAAATCATTACCTCGATGAAACTTGGCAAAAGGTGTCTTGGTGACACCAAAAAAAACAAAAAATATCAAAAATAGTAAAGAGAAATAATTCGTCCAATAGTGAAAACCACTTAAGTGGCTCTTTGGATAAGTACCATGGTGAAAACCTAGCAAACAGGTGCCATCTATAGGAAATCTTGGCTTCACCATCTACTCTCACTCCATCTATCAAGGTGTTCCATAATAAATACCCATTCTTCTGTCACCCTCACAACATCCATCATAAAGTCCTAATATTTCTCTCCATGGCTAACAACAGTTGACATCACGCCTTGCATATCATCCACCTTTCATCCTAAGTATGTCCCATTCTATCTCATTTATCCTAGTTATTCCTAGACCTGACTGGGGGAAATACCCCTATCACCTAACTCCAGTGGGTCTTGCACATGGTCTTGTATAGCACAAAATGTTAAAAATCCAAAAAAATCAAATATTCCCAAAAGACAAAAAATGAGCATATCCAAATAATCCAAAAAAATAAAAACATGTTGAAAAATAGAAAAACATCCAAATAACTATCAAAAATCCCAAAAATAGAGTCAGAGTCAATCATAGTCAAGTCATAGTTAGAGTTGTTGAACTACACAATCTTTGTGCATTTGCTACGTAGGCAAGGTCATCATTTGATGTACCCCCAAGACCACCTAAGTTAGTCTTTTAGGTTTTTAATGTTAGTTGGTCATTTGATTGTAGTAGGAAAGTTACTTGGTCTTTTCCAAGTCAGTCATGTCATTCATTAAAAAATTTCATCCTTTATCATGGTGTTAGTCGAACTATGACGTCTCTACACATTTGCTACATAGGCAAGGCCATCTATCGATGTGCTCTTGAGGCCCCCTAGGTCGGTCTTTTAGGGTCTATCAGGTCAAGTTAAAACACATCGGGTAGACTTCAATCAATGGGCATGTTAGTGCTATCTCTGTCAAACTATGAGGTCTCTAATTGTATTACATAGGCAAGGCCATCATTTATGAGTCCCCAAGGCCCCCTAGGTCAGTCCTTTAGGGTTCATCGCATTAGTTAAATACATTAGACATAGTCAAACTCAGACACAAAGATAGTTATTTACACGTAAATATTCAAATCGCGAACCAAAAAACAACATTGTCCAATCAATCATCAACTCAAAATTAATCAAACTACCAAAACAATGTCAACCTAGTCACTTTGTGATCTCCTCCAAGATGCGTCCTTCTTGGAATTGGACCCCGTCAAGATGTTATTTTCCTTTTCAAGATGTGTCTTTCTTAATGACAGGGCTCATCACATTGTCATTGACCTTTTCAAGATGTGTCCTTCCTAACAACAAGCATTGTCAAATCGTCAAACCATGAAAATTGTTAGACTATTCAAATCATCAAATTGTCAAATTACCAAGCAATCAATCTCTGTCAAAAAAATAATGGCAAACACATTGAATGGTTTTTTAAATTTTTTGGTCTATTTTGTCCTATATTTTTATTGTTTTATCTCTTGGCCATGTTACTAGCTACCTCAAGGATGCCCCATGAAGGATTTAGAGGTGCGATGACATCTCATGACCTATTTTTCCTTGATTGTTGTCTTTAGTGTGTCTTGACAGAAAGATTGGGGCAACTTAGCCCTTCGTATAAGTTAGAACATTCCTTGTTTACGACTGTTTGTTTTTGCAAGTAGATGATCTTACAAACCTTTTTCTATGTCATGTCATGGTTTTTGTTGTCCATTTTTCATATTTGATTGCCCAATGATGATTATGCAATGCCTATTATGTTCTTTGACAAAATATTGAAGCATTCCCTTTTCGTCCCACCATCCATGTCTTCCGCATTAAAAGTTATTCTATTCCTTTATCCTCTCATCTTCTCATCTATTTCAAGAACACATTCATGTTCTTTGAACACGCCTGTCCTCTTAAGGGGGCATACCACTCTGTCCTCATCATCCTTCCTCTCCCCACTTTCACACTGAGGCATCTTCGACTCAAATTTCTTTGATAGAATGTGATAAATTGCATTGTATCAAATAGGGGGAAAACATGGACACATAAAAATAACCTAGGCCTACAAGCTTTACTTTTCCATGACTTACCATATTTCTTATCAACATAATTAAAATATTTAAATATGTCCTAGGGTCCAAATTCAACTATTAATTAAATAGTTCTTAATTTTTTAATTAATTCCTACCCTTTATTCCTCCTGATAATTTATTTATTTAAATACATCACTAATTTCCTATGTCTCTCTATAATCAGATAAATTCATAAATTTATTTAATTATTGTGTGAACCCCCAATCCTAATACCTACAAATCAAAAAGAATGAACACATTAAATTAGAGATTGCAAGCAAGAACAAGGATTCCCCATGAAATCCATTCACCAAGCTCAAATTAGGAAAAAAAGCAATGAAGAACATAATAAAAACACAAAATAAAGATTGAATCCTAATTAAGCAAGCAAACTCATGATCCCATGGGGCAATTGGTGCCAATTGGATGTGAAAATTGGCCCTTTCCCAATTCCTATGATGCAAGCTTGATGTGTTGATGACAATTGATCCACTTTGTTGGTGAAGGATGAGATCTCTAAGCCAAAAATCTATATAACCTAGCTAAGAACTCAATGGTGATGAATGAAATTTGATAGATATTTGAGCATGGTAACTTTGCATAATTTGTGGATTCTCAAATGAAGATATGAACTCTTTATTTATAGATGAGATTGAAGGATGAATGTCCAAATTTGAGCAATGTGGGACTAACATTCATCCAATGGAAAGATGTCACTTGTCAATCCATGAGTGGATGGAGTATATGCAAGTTTTGAGGATTGTGCCAATAAATGCCTATTTTTGAATTTTGAATTTTAAATTTTGTTGAAATGACATGCAAGAGGGAAGGTAAAATGCATTAAAAGCCACTTGGCTCAAGGCAAAGGACATGTAAAATGAAGTTAATGCCTTGTTGGGTCTACATGTCCACTTGGATTTTTTGAATTCAAACTTGGAGAATATTCCAAAAGATGCCTTGTGAGGAAAATAGAGATTTAATAAAAGAATTAAATCTATTTTCATGTGCAAGTGGGAAAACCTAGAGGATGGGGCATGATCAAAGATTAAATTAATCAAGGGTTAATTAATTTAATAGAAGGTTAGTTGATGTGACCTATTTGACTCAAATTTATGGATTTATTTAAATCAAATAATGAGAAGAATATGATAAGAGATTAATTAAATAAATATTTTGATTTATTTAATTAAAAGAGATGACTGGTTAGATTAAATTAAATAAGGTTTTAATTTATTTAATTTAATAGATAGACTTAAAGATATATAACTAAATAAAATTGACTATTTAATTAAATCGGATAATTAGATCAAAAAGGTTGATTTAATTGTCGGGAAGAGGTGACTTAATTAGATAATTGGTTTATTTAATTAAGAGAGGAATATTGAAGAATTTAATCAAATAAGGGGATTTGATTAAATGGTTAGATTGAAGGATGATTCAGGATGAAAGGTTGTTAGTAGTTGGGATCAGATGCACAATGTCAATTGGTACATTTTATGTGTCTACATTTTTCCCCTCTTTGAAGCGATGCACTTGCTGCATTGTTTTAAAGAATAAATAATCTCAATCAAAGCTAAAATTTCTTGCTTATTTAAAATCTTGCCTCACTGTTGCTCAACGAGAGAAAAAATGCCAATATACTACCCCCTTGAGAGATTGGATGAAAATTTCTAATTTTTTGGGTGATCTTGTGAAAAAAAGAGGACAAGGTGCCCGACAAGTTCAAAAAGGCTCTAGGAGGCCAAAAACATGTCTAAACACAATACAACGATGTAAAATAGGCCTCAACTAGTCAAAAATAGGTTCGAGGGTCCAAAACCCTAGTAGGACAGCTAATTAGAGTGAAAAAACCCTAATTTTCAAGCTTAAAAGGGACCCAAGGGGTCACTTTCAAGTCATTTTCACACACAGCCATCTAGCAACCTTGAGATTCAAGCTCTGACCTCCTAACGATATGGTGTAGTGACAGCTTCCAATGCACATTTCTGATTGAGTCCGGATGTACTAATGACCACCTGGCATTGGAGCACTGGTAAGTGATCCTTACCTAACCTTTATTTCTCACTTTTCGTGCATATTTATTGCTTTCAAAGTTAGTCCTTCTACAGCGGCACTATATAGCGCCGCTCAGAACTCAAACTACGCTGCTCATTGTGATATTGTGTCGCGGCAGTGTAGTTTGGAGTTTGAAATAAATTCCAAACTCTAACGTTGAGCTCATGACCAGCGAGGGGATTTACAAACTATAACGCGACAGTCCTATATTTCTTCAAAGTGCGTCGCTGGGGAGGAAAGTGCACCACAACAGTTCTATTTCACTATTTTTTTCCCTAGCGTCAGAGTTTGATTAAAAATCAAATTGCGATGCCTTCATAGATTTCGATGCTGGAGTGGTTTCTTGGACGCTCGGAAAAAGATTTTTCAAATTTTTTAACATGGTGGCCTTCCTTGATGTAGGACATAGGGAGGGAGCTCTACTCCTGAGAGCACAAGTTGTGAGATCTGTTCAGCTACTTGCGAGACCTGAGTGATAGAGATCAGGACCCACTTTGAGACATGGGGCTATGGTTCATCACCTACACAACACCCATTCACACTCACCTAGGGATGTTGTCAGTGCTTTCTGAGAGGTGGGACAATGAGATTTCCTCTTTCCACCTTTTGACTGGCAAGGCCACCATCACCTTGGAGGATGTTTGGCACATCCTACAATTGTCGATTCATGGTCGGTGTGTCATATTTGATATGGACAAGGGGCATAATGCCTACCATAGGGTCCTCGCCATAGATGACATCGTTATTTATGAGGGGAAGATCGTGCTATATTGACATAGGGCCCTAGCACCTCTCTTTTGCCTGGATATTGTGACGATCATCTCAGGTCTCGTTGCCCCAGACTGACGAGGTCGATATTTCAGTCCCGACTTGGGACTTTGCTGGGAGTGGATGGTTCACGACATAACATCCCATTTTTCTTGGTGGCCTGTTCTTCTTGCCTCCTTGTAGAGAGATTTGAATGAGTGCGTCTACATGGATGGAAGAGTGCTCAGAGCAAGTATGACACTCCTTCACGTATGGGCATGGGAGCACATTGTTGTTCTTTGACCACGAGTTGCTCTAATTCTGATGTTTCCAGACAATACCCTCATGTGGTGTTACAGAGGTAGTGTGTCCTTGACACACACAGGTGAGCATGGGATCCCCTACTGGTGGAGGGTCTTAGATGAGATGCAAGTATTCAGATGGTGACCATACCTTGGTTGGCCTGGATGGGTCGGCGATGCAAAGCAGCTGTTTTATGCCCTAGGATCAGCCTGATGATGATTATGTGGTCGTCTACACCCGCACTCTTTCATAGGTTTCATTGGGGCGGTATATTCTTGCCTCAGAGGCCATTGACAGCTTCAAACAGTTGGTGGCCCAATCCTGGGTTTATGATTAGGGGCTTGCGGATCTAGGCATGACACATGAATATAGGGATTGGTTCTGGCCTCCCCTACAATTGACCATTCCAAGTGCAGTTCCTGATCAATGGAGGGTGAGAGGTAGATGGGGAGGATGAGGACAGAGGGGGGATGTACAATAGGACCAACTGTTTGGGCCCCCAATGTAGCCAGATCAACTAGTTCAGCCTGACATGCATATGATCAAGAGCAGGTGCCAATAGGTCCAACACCACAGGTTGGGGTTGAGGATTAGCCTCTAGTACAATGCCCATGAGTGCAGCCAGTAGGAGAGGTGGATCCTCAAGATACGTTGATTGCACAACTGCAGGCCCAAGTACAAACTTTGATAGGGGAGAGAGATTAGGCACGAATTGAGAGGTACCAAGCCAGGGCCGAGAGGGATCAGGCTATCCAACAGAGGTAGCCTGTAGAGTTACAGGTAGCCATAGAGTTAGGCTGGAGACAACAGTTAGAGAGCATGGTATCCTCCTGCTCTCAGGGTTCAGTGTCAATTCGATCCTATAGGGAGGCTGCTTGAGAGGCTGAGTACTATTAGAAGCATTATCACGAGGCCATACCCAGAGCATCACGGGTCCCAGAGTATTCACAATAGACTAGCTTCAGGCTAGTAGAGGGTCATGGGGACAAAGGTGAGGATAGCAAATAGGAGGGTTAGGCCTCCTTTTGATTGAGATGATATCATTTTTTGTGCCTTATGGGCTCCTTTTTGATAGCCCAGTGGGCCTTTTGTACTGATTGACACACATGTATAGTGATCCGATTATTTTGTACTATGACAGTTATATTATTGATGATATATATGAGCCAATGATTTCGATTATGATGTGTTGTGATGTGATGTGTATCATTTATTTATGCATGTATGGATGACTCTACTTCTATATGCTGTGCAATGATGTTTTTATGGATGGATTTATTTCTAATGATATATGTATGATTATTATGACTATCAGATCTATATTATGTCATTAACTTATGATATGCAGATGTATGTGAATGGGTGATATATGATGATGCCTTGATGATGATGATATGTGATATGAAATATAATGATAAAATGATATGTAAATGAACTATGGTGTTTACGTGAAATAATGTGAATCATTCTTATATATGAAATGATTATGTATGGATGTACGCTTTGCATGTGATAAATTTTTATGTTCCTATTTATAATGATGTGGGATGATTTATGCAATGAAATGTAAAAATGAGTGTGATACTATTTATGAGATGATTAGTGGTATAATGCAATACAATGGTCATGGTTTATATGTGTGTATTAATAATGCAAATGAGATGGTTTCCTAAGATGCTTAGAATAACAAATATTATCCTAAACATGTTAAATGTATGCAATGTATGTGATGCATTTACTATGATGTACTATATGTAATGATATGATAATGATATGCAAAATGGTATGATGAATGTAAAATGAATACAATATGGGAAATGACCCTATGATGTTATGAAATTATGTATGCAATGGATTATCTATAATGCTTATGTACCTATTTTGTATGATTATCCAATAGGTGGTAAATACTTATGCTAATGTTTATGCAAATTTTTATTATGCAATAATTTATGTGATGAATGCAATGTGATGCAAAAAATGAATGCAATGTAATGAGGAAGGGATGTACTAATATATAACATGTTTATATGATGATAAAAATGCAATCCATGTGTTTCCTATATGATATGTTTACGCAATATGCTAATGATTCGTGAATGCAGGATGGATGATGATGATGATGGTGATGATGATCAACTGTCATAGTATTTTGTTAGCACGAAAAGCAAGAAGGAATGAAAGAGAAGAAGTCATTTCAACAAGACACAAGATGACAAAATATAAAAAATGATGATTACTTGCTGAGGAATTGAGATTTTCAAATGGCCAATTTTCTTATGTTTGATAAAACACATGTTACGATGCATCAAGGTATAGAAAACCAGGATGGCATTATACCCAGTGTGATGGACTTTGACTTGAAAATCAGATAGGAGTATTCTTGTTCACACCTAACATATGGAAACCTTGCTAGGATGCATTTTAGATGTTTCAAACACCTTGGGCCAAAACACAGGAAGGTATAACCTTTCCATGCAATAGTCAACAAGTTGTTCAAAACACCCTCCATACATAACTAGCAAAGCAAGTATTCACCAAGTTATATTACAAGAATGTCCAACAAGCACAATAGATAAAAGATATTGATCCTTGCCCCATTCCTATTTCTCTAAATTCTCTTTTTGGATATCATCGAGAAGTCCTTGGAATGAGTGAAATATGATAAGTCAAAAGATAAAGACAAAGTAAACAAACAAGCTAATGTTCTTCAATACCGCTAACCAAAAGGAAATGTGTTTCTAAGGATAAGAACCAAAACTATTCCCAAATGATAATGCCTATTGTAGGAAGGATGCATCCTAGGACATGTTAGTGGATGGTGGTACATCATTTCATTTATCCTAAGTGTTCTTTCAAATGATTGATATGGGACCAAATGGATGATAGGTTATTGATACTAAGAGTTGACCAAGTTGTTTGCATACTGACTTAGACCTAATACTTGACTTTTGGGTTTTACTTTTCACCTGCTAGACTTGTTTTTTATTGTCTTACCAAAGATTGAGGATGACGATTGCTTATTATGAGTGGTGTTATTGTGGGTGCACGCGAGATGAGCTGGATGGATTTTTCAAATATTTGGATGTTTTTGATGCTTTTAAGATGTTTTGAGGTTGTTTTTGGTATTTTTGAAGATTTTTAAATGTTTTGATTTTTTGAATATTCCAATGTTTTTGGGGTTTTATGAGATTTGGACCAAGAGACTAACCTAAAGACCCATCCTAGGGGCCTTAGGGCTGATCAATAGATGATCCTTGCCTATGTTATACATGAAGAGACCATGTAGTTTGACTGGCAACTTGACCGATTTACAAATATGATATACATGATGAAATGCCAGTTTACTATGAGAGACTCCTAAAGGACTAACCTAAGTGTCTCAGGGGGTAATAAAAGATCAACCTTGCCTACGTTCAAGGCTCAGAGACCCGTAGTTCGACAAGAAAAAAATGTTTTTGACTTTTTGATTGAATTTTGACCTGTTTTGGGATTTTGATATGTTTTGATGTTTTTGGATTTTTTGATGTTTTTTGATTTTTTGATTTTTTGATGTTTTTGGATTTTTGGATTTTTGATGTTTTTGAATTTTTTGATTTTTAGGACCTTAAGGATATGCACGAATCTGATTTGATGAGAACATTCCCCCAACATGATGCAATAGACTACTCCAATAAAGGTAGGACAAACTGACCTTGAGGATGGGTCGAGTAATACTAGGAGGGATCATGATATGAACACAAGACCAAGCTATGGTGTGGATGTAGGTGGATGAGTGATGGATGGAGATTTGAATGCGATGGATGATGGAAATGTTATGGATAGATGATGCAGAACAAGCCGTAGAGATCCTGGTGGATGGAACATGCTTATTTACACAAGGTGCTTGTTTGCTAGGTTTTCGCCAAGGTACTTGTCCAAAGTGCCACCGAAGTGGTTTTCACTAGAGGACGATTTTTCTCTTTACTATTTTTGATCCTTTTTCTATTTTTTTGGATTTTTTTCTTTTTTGATTTTTTTTGTTGTCACCAAGATGCCTGTTTGCCAAGTTTTCACCAAGGTAACCATATTTTAGGACATTTTTTGATTTTTTGGATTTTTTGGTTCTATACCTTGAAAGATTTAGGCATAAATTTTTTTGAGATGAGAGCTATTTATAGGCTCCTACGGAGGTTCCCCTTTGGGTGTTGATGGCTGGTATGCCCCTGATTTGTAACTTTTTGTGATGATGAATGGTCCCAACCAATTGGGTTCAAAATTGCCTTTGTTGCTTGTGTTTGGGACATTCTTTTGATTCTCCTTCAATACCATCTCTTCGACTTTGAAAGTCTTGCTTCTAATTTTCTTATTGTAGCTCCTTTTGAGTCTATTCTAATAGACTTGTAAATGATTCAAAGAATATATGCATCACTCATCTAGTAGCTCCAATTCATTTAGTCTTGATACCTGGTACTTTTCATTCGTGATGAGGTTTTGCAGTGATATCTTGAGGGATGGGAGCACTGCTTATGATTCGTAGACCAGGTAGAAGGGGGTGGCGCTGATGGGTGTGTGAATACTGGTTTGATAGGCCCAGAGGGCGAGGTTAAGCTACAGATGCTAGTCATGACCTGTGTCATTGATTGTTTTCTTGAGGATTTTCAAAATGGTTTTGTTTGTAGCTTCTGCTTGGCCATTGCCTTGGGGATAGTATGGAGTGGAGAAGCAATGTTTGATTTTGAATTTCTCACATAAGTTGCAGACATCCTAATTTTTGAATGGTGTACCATTATCTAAGATAATGGCTTGTGGGACACTGTAAGAACAAATGAGATAGTTTAGGATGAACTTTGAAATCTGCTTCCTAGTTATGTATGTCATGGGTATGGCTTCCACCCACTTAGTGAAGTACTTTGTAGCAATTATGATGAACATATGGCCATTAGATGAGGTGGGTGTGATTTTCCCAATGAGATCGAGTCCCCACTACAAAAAAGGGCCATGGTGTTATGATATGATGAAGCTCTTGTGCTGGAGCATGGATGAGGTCCCCATGTTGCTGACATTGTAGACACTTTCTGGCATAGTCATGTGCTTCTTGTTCCATTGTGGGCCAATAATACCCCATCCTCAATAGTTTCTTGGCTATGGTCATTCCATTCAAGTGTGAGCCACAGATACCATTATGTACTTCAGTTAGAGCGGTCAATGCCTCCTCAACATTTAGGTGTAGTAGGGTTCCTTCTATGCTCCTACAATATAGGGTATCTCCTAGGATGACGAATCTAGATGCCATTTTTTACAAAGGTTCATTTTAGGGTTGAAGGTAAGTCAACAGGTATGACTCCTATTTGAAGGTATGTGTAAATTTTGTGGTACCAAGGATCACTAGGACCAACAATTTCACACATGAATTCTAATTCTGGTACCTCAAATGCGGGTACAAGAAGCTACTCTATCAGGAATTCATATTTTGGAACATTGTGGGGGATATCAAGTAAGGATCTAATTGTTTCCATGGCATCTGCTACTCTGTTGTTGGTTCTAGGAATTTTCTCAAATGTAATTTGATGAAGGATTATTTTAGAGTCTCCACCAATTTCTTGTATGGAGTGAGCTTGTCGTCCTTGGTCTAGTATTCACCGTTCACTTGATTTATGATCGATTGAGAGTCCCCGTATACTCTAAGAGCTATAATGTTCCACTACACTGTTATTCTAAGGCCTATGGTTAAGGCCTCATATTCTGTAATGTTATTGGTGCAAGGAAATGCCAGTTTGTCAAACCTTGGTATGCAATCCCCTTGTGGGGTGATAAAGAATATACTAGCTCCTGATCCATGCTATAAAGAATATACTAGCTCCTGATCCATGCTATGTGTATGAGTTGTCAAAGTATAGCTTCCAATGGTCAGCTACATTGAGATTGAAAATAGATTCATCTGGAAACTCTAAAATGAGAGGGTTCTCTGAATAAACTAGTGCTTCTGCCAGCTAGTCTGTGATGACTTGACCTTTTATTTCCTTCCGCTTCACATATTCAATGTCGTATTCTGATAGTATCATCACCCATTTGGCCATTCTTCTCATAAGCATTGCTTTTGATAATAAATATTTGAGGGGGTCAATTTTGGTGATGAGTTTTATCTTATGTGCCAACATGTAATGTCTAAATTTTTGTGATGCAAACACTACCGTTAAGCATGCTTTCTCTGTGAATGAATAATTTAGCTCATGCCCGACCATTGTTTTTTTGATGCAGTAGATAACCCTTTCTGTTCCATTTTCATCATGCTGAGCTAGGAGAGCTCTAAGGGATGTTGTTGTTGCTGATACGTAGAGGATCAATGGTTTTCTTGGGATTGGTGGCATTAGGACTAGCAATATCAATAAGTATTCTTTGATTTTATTGAATGCCTCTTCACACTTGGTATCCCACTTGTATGCTACCCCCTTGTGGATTAGGTGAGAGTATGGGTTTTGCTTGTCTACCAACTGTGCTATGAATCTGTGAATGGATTGGAGCCTGCCTTGGAGACCTCTTAATTGCTTTAATGTCTTTGGTGCCTCCATCTCGAGGATTGCTTTTACCTTTGTTGGATCTACCTCGATACCCCTCATTGATACTATATATCCTAGCAATTTTCTTGATTGTACGCCAAAGAAACACTTCTTTGGGTTTAATATGACTTTTTACTCATCTAACCTATCAAAAATGGCACTTAGGGTTGCTATGTGATCTTTTCTCTTTCTGGACTTGGCTAGAATGTCAACATAGTCTTCAACTATCTTATGCATCATATCATGGAATATCAATTTCATGGGCCTGTGGTATGTTGCTCCTATGTTCTTTAATCCGAATGGCATCATGTTCTAGTAGTAAGTCCCCCATGAACAAGTGAAAGTCATCTTATGTTGGTCCTCTTTAGCTATCATGATCTGATTGTATCTTGAGAAGCCATCCATTAGTGATAGAATTTCATGTCCAATTGTCATATCTACGATCATTTCAATGTTTGGAAGTGGGAAGTCATCTTTCAGAAATGCTTTATTCAAGTCTTTGAAGTCTGTGCAGATTCTAATGCCCCCATCGGGTTTTGAAATAGGTTCCAAGTTTGACACCCATTCTGGATAATCTATCGGTTAGATGAATCCTGCATCTAGTAGCTTTTTTAGCTCCATTTTGACTAATAAGGTGATCTGAGGGTGAATTTTTTGAAGCTTTTGTTTGATATGCTTTACTTCTAGATATATTGCTAAGTGGTGGACCACAATTTCTGGATCAAGTCCTGGCATGTCAGCATAGCTCCATGCAAAGTTTATCTATCTTTCTTTTAGGAAGGCTACTAAGAGTTCTTTTTCCTCTAATAGTAATGACTCCACATAAAATGTGATATGTAGGGTTTCCTCTATTCCTAGATTGACTGGATTGCACCTTTTAGCCAAGACTGCTGATTTTTCTTGATGAATAGCTCTAGAAGGAAGATTGAATCCCCCATCTTTGGGTGCCTTAAAAAGGTTTTCATTGTTGGATGTGTCCTCTCTTTTTTACTTTTTTCTGGTTAGAGAGTGCCACAGTGTGGTTTTCACTCAAAGACTTAGATATTATTCTTAATTTTTCATTTGTGCGACTAAGGGATTCAATCGTTTCCCCATAATAGGCATGTGTATCTAGTTTAATTATGAACCCTACTTTGTGATCCCCACATGGAATATTATCCCTTAGTCCCATGAATTCCAAGAGTGCCTCATTGTTTTCAAATGTATCGAGAATTGGTGGTCCTTGTTGGTTGTAGTCGATGAGTTGGGGGTATAATAGGCAGATATCATGATTTTGGTGGTATGATTCAAAATATAGGGTGCTATTCATGAATAGAGCGGTGTCCTCAAAAATCCTAGGTAGATTGGATGTGGGATCCTCATCATCACTACTACTACAAACATTGTTTATAGAAAACATATAGTTATCTATTACGCGACCTGTGGATACCGGTAAGCATAGTTCTGTTGTGGTTGGATAAGGAGGGTTATTAACCATTCTCACTAGAGGACTTCAGCCACGTATGGTTATACTCAGAGGGGTACATTCAAGGCCAATATTTTTTATTTCTCGCCTCTTCGGAATGATAGGTGTTATAAGCCCATTTTCATTTTTTCCAAGTCTTTGATTTCTATTATAGCCCATTGCGAGCGTCATTTGCAAGCCCTTGCTTCTATCATCCATTAGTAAATCAGCTACTGGTCTTTCATCTTGATATAGCATTTGAGATGGATCGACCTCAATAACTTCCTGGCCAAGGTCTCCCCACCTTATGAATTTGGGATAGTCTTTAGGAGACATTTGAGATGTAGAGGCTTCATTTTCTTCTGGATCTCCCCATGATCTAGGAGATTGTGGTAACTCTCCAATCACAAAAGCATTGTTAGGGAGCTTGTAGTTTCCCCAATCATTATCTTGGATGATGAGATTAATGTAAGAAATGGTGGGAATGGCGGGAGTGATGGGTGTCTCTGTCAGAGAAGTGGATGCGAGAGTGGCAGGATCAATGTATGGTGTAGATGGCCCCTCATCATTTTTTGGTACTTGGGGATTTTATAGGACATTGCTTCAAGGATTTTGCAATAGGAGAATGGTTCAAAATCTCCATGGATGGTGACTTCTTGTCCCTCATGTGTGATTTTCACACATTGATGGAAAGTTGATCCTACTACCTTCATTACATGAATCCATGGTCATACTAGAAGGATGTTATATGGAAAGTTGAGGTCTAAGACCTGACAAGTGGTTTCCATAATTGTGACCCTACTTGAATATGGAGTTTGATCATGCCTTGGGACACTCTTTCCTGATCATCATATGCTCTTATTGTGATACCCTTTCCTTTGTTGATAGAATCCTCTGAGATTTTCAATTGTTTGATGAGGTTGAGAGAACATATATTCAAACCCACACCTCCATCTACAAGACCCTTTTGAATTTTTTCTTATGTACTATGGCTTCTAAGTGAAGTGCACAGTTGTTAGATGGTTGAGCGAGGAAATCCTAGTCAGAGAATGTGAGGAGATTTCACATAATGATATTTTCGACCATAGCTTGGAATTGCTCCACATCAAGATCTGCGGGGACAGTGGATGAAGCCAATGCTTCCTCAAGGATTTTCCTATGGTCAAATGAGATTTTTAGCAACTCCATGATGGAGATTTGTGTTGGTGTTCTCTTGAGTTGATCTAGGACATTGTAGCCATTAGGGATAGATCTAGATGTAGGGATTCTATTTGGATGGGATGATCTTGCGATGGTAAATTTATTGGCTCTTGTGGTGACTCCACAATTGGCATGGGCGCCTTTGATTGTAATGGTTGTGTAGTATTCATCTAGGGAGGCGATGATAGTTTCAAAAATATGATTCATGTTTGTGTGGGTTCTCTTCCCCTTATCGGTGTTATTATTCCCTTTATTTCTATGGTTAGGCATCAGATTCATGTATATCTTAAGATCTTGGTTTCTCATTGGTTGTTCCACATTTATAATCCTTTGATCGATGAGATCTTGAACTATGTTTTTTAATCTCATGCAATTGTTTGTAGTATGGCCTTTGATTTTATGGAATTCATAGAGTTGTTTTTCATTATACCAAGGAGGTTTCACATCTGGTTCTTGGTAATTCTCAAAGGTAGGAGCCTTGATGAGTTTTTCATTTATCAGCTTCTTCATTATGACTTCAAGTGGTTCCCCCAAAGCAGTGTATTTTTTTTTGGGATAATTCTTATTCCGTTGAGGTGGTCCCCTTTGATCATTGAGATTGTTCATTGTCAGATTGTGGTTTGGTTGTTGTATTACTTGATGATTGTTTGGGTGTTGGATTTGGATTTGCGGTGTGGGTGTATTTTGGCGGGGACCACTAATGACAACTTTGGCATCGACGACACCATCATTGGTAACAATTTTATTCCTTGCCCACGTGGGAGGTTTATCATTGTAATTTGAGGGTGGGTAGTTGTTTTGTTATTCAGGGTATGAAGTTGATCCTGTGGGTTGTGTCATGAGGGCTTGTTCGATGTTAAGCACCTTGGAGATCAACTGATCATATGTGGTGATCCCTTGTACCTTGAGATGAAATTCCAAGAGGCTGTCAAGGTTGGATATGATGGTACAAACTTGTTGCTCCTTTGGCATGGTCCATTTGCTCCAATTGGGCTTGGATCACCATTGTTGTAAGACTAAAGCGAATGATTCATTTTTTCCTTGCTTTAGAGATGATAGTTCTTATAGATTGACATCCATTGCAATATTGTATGCATAATTTTTAATGAATGCATCTATAATTTCTTGGAATGTTCTAATTCCTATTGGTAGGTGAGAGAACCATTCCATTGCGTGGCTAGCCAAACTCCTAGGGAATAGCCGCATCAGATAAGTATCATCGTATGCAACTTCCATGCAATGAACCTAGAATTCCCTGATGTGATCTTCAGAGTTTTCCATCCCTCGATATTTTTCAAACTTAGGGATCTCAAATCCTTTAGGGAATGGTTTCATCACAAGCCTCCTATCAAATGGATAGGGACACAAGTTACTTGGTGTTTTTGTGGTTCGCCCTGATTGAAGTTCGAGCACTTGTTGCGAGAGCAACCTGATTTGTGTTGTTACATCATTTTAAGGATTAGGGGGTCAGATAAAGGTATTTTGGGGTGTTTTGATTGTGAGTTGGATGAGTAGGTTTCTTGGTGTGTTATTTGATAGTATTTGTACATTTTTCCAAGCTAGGTATGCTTGCACTTGTTGTTGATCTTGTTGTTGTTGTGCTAGGATTGCTTGTTGCTATGCTTGTTGTTGTGCTAGGATTGCTTGTTGTTGGGCTGCCAATTGGGCTGCTTCTTGTTGCTCTTGATATTGCTTTATTGGTTGTTGATATGCTTGCATTTGTGCTACTTGTTTTTGTGCAAGAAGTTGTGCATGTGGTTGTGCTTATTGTGCTTGATATTGGGAATTTTCCTAAGCTTGTGCTTGTGCTTGGGCTTGATATTGGGAATTTTCCTAAACTTGAGCTTGTGCTTGTGCTGCTTGCGCTTGGGTTTGGGCTTGTGCTTGTGGCACTTGTGCTTGGGCTTGTGCTCACACTACTTGTTGTTGTAATAGAATTTGGGCTTGAGAATCCTTTTGTGCTTGTAATGCGGCTTGGGCTGCTTGAGCAGCTTGTGCAGCTTGAGCAACTTCTTCTTGTTGTTGTAATAATGCTTGGGCTTGTGCAACTTGTTGTGTCTGTAATGTGGCTTGGGCTGCTTGGGAAACTTGCACAACTTGACCAGCTTGTTGAATAGCTAGTTATGTGGCTCTTTTCTTTTTCACTTGTTGGAATTCCCTTTGAAAAGTAGCTTGCTAAGCTGCTTGCAATGCTATGTGGTTTTGGCTTGATATGCTGGAAGTTGGTGGTGGTGGGGGTGGTGGTGGTAGTGAGCAGTGATTTTGTGTTGGTGGTTTGATTGGTAAATGGTGTTGTTGATGTGATTGGACCTAGAAAGATCATGCTTTGAGATATTAGGGGGTGTTTGATGATGTCACGATTGATTGTGTAGTTGTCATTTGTTGTTGTGATATCGACGACAAGTTTTGTGTGATGTTTTGATTGATATTCGGGATGTTGGTTTGGTTGACATTTGGTAAGGGGGGAAGCCCTAAGCCAAGGCGAGGTGTGGATGATGATGGTAATGGTGGAAGTGGTGGAATGTGAGGGGTGTGATGTCAAAAATGCCCCTAGGTCTGAGCACATCTCCCTCCTCTTGCAAATTTGTGGGAAAAGAAGTTTGAGGTGTTGTGTGGAAGAATGATGATGGTGGATCATTATGGAAAGTGAGAGGGACATTTTTATTTAATGGATTTTTGGGTATGTTTTGTTCCAAAGTGGTGTTTGCATCCAAGTCTTAATTCTTAACAAGGGGATGTGTTTGAATAGCATTAAGAAATGCATTTCCCTTATTAACATTAGGTTGAATTGGAGCAAAAGATGTGATTTGTAGAATGTTTTGAGTGATATTTTGGGATGCCGGTGTAGATGAGATGGGGATGGTAGATGTTATTGGGGGTAAAGATGTCTCCACTATGGTACTCACATTGAATTCAGAAGGTAATTTGTCCCCTTGTTTTGTTAGTTCAAGCATGTATAGTGAAGGGTTAAGCCTCATCATGATGTTGATGATCTTATGGTTTTCCAGATTTTGGAGCATTTTGGTTATTTCTTCAGGTGACATCCCATAGGCGGGATCTTTTCCTTGAGTTTCCTCTTTTGGGTTTTGTGATGATGAGATATTCAAAGGATTGCTTGATTCGATAGGATTCATTTCAATGTTTGTTTGGCTTAGATCACTTGAAGTGGGTGTTTCTTTATTAGCTTCCATGTTCTTCTTGTATTGAGATTTACTTTGAACCATAAAACAAGGATCAATTTTCAAGAATATGGGAGATCAATCTCTTAATTCTTTAGATTGATCTTTACTTTATGCATAAAAGAGAAAAATTTGGGATATCTTGAGAATCAAAAGGGGTGATATGATGATCATGATGCAAGAGATGGATGATGTGGATGTTCTAATCTTTCGATAAATCTTGAGGGGAATGCTAGACTTTTAGGACTTTTGGATATGTTTTTGGATTTTGATTTTCTTGATTTGATTTTGGATTTTGGATTTTTCCTTGATTTGATTGATTTTGGTTTGCTTTGATAGAAAAAAATAGACCCTAAGATGTTGGATGATTATCCAAGGGGTAGATTTTCTCAAAGGATGATAATTTGAATATGTGTAGGGAGAAGGATGCATCTACCCACGCGCATTCAAATAAGATGATAATTTAACCAAGCATATGGAGAAGGATGTGTCTACATATACCTAACTAAATAGGATGGTTTGATTACTTTGACTAAGCATATGCAAAAGGATGAATCTACACATACCTAGCCAAAGATGATTTTGATAAAGATTTCAAGGATTTTGTCTCAAGGATTTGATGATTTTGATCTTTTCCAAAAGGTCTAGCATTTAAGGATGGTTTCAAGATTTCTCAAAAGGTGATAATGAGATGATTTTTGATTTGATGTTTTGAAGGATGGATGAGAAAGGATTTTGATTTCTTTTGATCCTAAGATGAGCCTAAAAAAGACACTTTGTTTACCTAGACCTAGGTATTGAAGAACATGCAATGCTTCTATAGAATTTTATAACCAAGAAGTGATTTAATTTGAACATACATTTCTGGATTTTGAACAAATGACATTCATTTTGGGATTTGGCTTCTTTGAAAATTGTAAGGTTTCAACACATGTGAGGGTTCATTTTGCTTAGCTTTTCTTAGAGACTTTATTTTACCATAAACACTTCTTTGATTAGGTTTTCCAAACTAGATGTCCAATGCCTTAATTTCTTCAAACCCCACAAGGTATGTGGAAATTTGATGAATTCAAGGCAAGGGTTACCTATTGTTTACTTTAGTAGAAAAATTGAGATGTAATCCAATGTGTTTAGAAACCTCTAAGGATAAATCCTAAGGGTGGGCAATAACACATGAATTGAGTCAATTGTATTTGTCTCCTAAAAGGATTTGAGATTTTGATGAAGATGTTTTAAGTGTTTGTTCCCAAGATGTTTTTAAACAAGAAAATCATTTTGCACCCAAGAATAAGTACAACCCTATGGATGTGAAAGAAAATATTTTTTGGATTCCCACTTGGATAGGTCTAGCTATGCTTATCTTTAGCTAATTGTTAGATGCTTGACCCAACTGGCTCCCCTCCACGACACAAATTTATGTGTGGCAGCCAAGCATCAACACCCATGAAACTCCCATGGCATGCTTTCCATTTCTACTAAAAGACCGTAAAAGTGTGGGGTGGCTTTAGAATGATCGTTTTTGCACCAAAAAATAGATTAAGGATTTTGGAAATTCTAAAACATGGGTTTTAGTTAGGACTTTCCATTCATGGAGATTGACCCATACGATAAGAGTCCCCTTTTGGATCCATCTCGTCGGAGCCAACCGCGTGATATTGGCGTTTATTCCAATACCCACATTTATATCCCGGTTGGAAATACTCTTGGTTTTAGAGTGTTACCAGTTGAGTTGTTCCCTTGGGTGAGTACTTTTTCCCCAAGGTAGGCCCTCTAAGATAAACAAAAGTGAATAGACTTATTCATAGTTCGATCGACCCTTGTTTAGAAACAAAGGGAGAACACATGCAATAAATTTATTCACACTCGCACAATATTTTGTTTAATTTTAAACCCAAAATGAAGTGTGAAGGTGAGTGCTTTATCTCAACCTAAAATCATGAAACAAGCCTTTTGATTCTCAAGATCACTATAAAGTGCAAGAGAAGCACATATTTCATTTTCCAATGAAGTTAGTTCAAGTAAGCCCTCACAAAACAAAATAGCACATGTTCATTTTAAAAAGCCACAAAGCAATAATGACTTCTTTTTAAAGCACCAAAAGACACATGAGAGTTGTTTTGTTCAATTGTTAGTTAACCAAAAAAAAACTCTAGTAAGTTGTATTCCTAATGTTCATTTTAAGCCTTTACAAAAATTGAAAAGGGTTCTTTTTAAAGCCCAAATGAAATTAGTGTCCTAAGCAAAAAGGAATAATAGCTTCCTAAGAGTGTTGAGAAAACACTAAAGTGTTTAAAAACATTTTGATTTTGTGAATTCTCATCACCATGCTACTCCTTTCATTTTCGATTGATCCAACCTACAAGAATGAAAACTAGTCATATTTTGTAAAACATAGATGTTAAAAAGTAGGAAACAAAAGATAAATTCATCATTTGAAAAAAAGCACATGCTAAAACAAAATTTCAACTTTTTCTCTGTGCTAGTGGTGCAACCCATGATTGCGTCGTAGTTTGATTTCCTAGTGGTGTTGTATAGTGTCGCTTACCAGTTAGCGTCACTTTGTGTAAGGACTAGAGAGCTCAATTGCGTTGCCCTTTTTCCCAACGTCGCTGTTTAGAATTTAAATTAAAAAAAAATTAGGCGGGATGGCTAAAGCGTTAGAGTTTGATTTGTTAGTGGCACTATATGGCGACGTTGGAGAACCAACAGTGCTAAAATAGCAACGCTGAGCTTCCAACATTGGAATTTTTCTGTGCATAAACAAAAATGCATAATTTTTTAGAAAAACATGATTGAAATGAGATTATGCCCTCCTTCTAGCACCAAATGTGCAAACCCCCAATCCTAATACTTGCAAATCAATAAGAATGAACACATTAAATTAGATATTGCAAGCAAGAACAAGGATTCCCATGAAATCCATTCACCAAGCTCAAATTAGGAAAAAAAGCAATGAAGAACATAATGAAAACACAAAATAAAGATTGCATCCTAATTAAGCAAGAAAACTCATGATCCCATGGGGGAATTGGTGCCAATTTGATGTGAAAATTGGCCCTTTCCCAATTCCTATGATGCAAGCTTGATGTGTTGATGAAAATTGATCCACTTTGTTGGTGAAGGATGAGAGCTCCAAGCCAAAAATCTATATAACCTAGCTAAGAACTCAACGGTGATGGATGAAATTTGATAGATATTTGAGCATGGTAACTTTGCATAATTTGTGGATTCTCAAATGAAGATATGAACTCTTTATTTATAGATGAGATTGAAGGATGAATGTCCAAGTTTGAGCAATGTGGGTCTAACATTCATCCAATGGAAAGATGCCACTTGTCAATCCATGAGTGGATAGAGGATGTGCAAGTTTTGAGGATTGTGCCAATAAATGCCTATTTTTGAATTTTGAATTTTAAATTTTGTTGAAATGACATGCAAGAGGGAAGGGAAAATGCATTAAAAGCCACTTGGCTCAAGGCAAAGGACATGTAAAATGAAGTTAATGCCTTGTTGGGTCTACATGTCCACTTGGATTTTTTGAATTCAAACTTGGAGAATATTCCAAAAGATGCCTTGTGAGGAAAATAGAGATTTTATAAAAGAATTAAATCCATTTTCATGTGCAAGTGGGAAAAGCTAGAGGATGGGACATGATCAAAAATTAAATTAATCAAGGGTTAATTAATTTAATAGGAGATTAGTTGATGTGACTTATTAGACTCAAATTTATGGATTTATTTAAATCAAATAATGAGAAGAATAGGATAAGAGATTAATTAAATAAAGATTTTGATTTATTTAATTAAAAGAGATTATTGGTTGGATTAAATTAAATAAGGTTTTTATTTATTTATTTTAATAGATAGACTTAAAGAGATATAATTAAATAAAATTGACTATTTTATTAAATCGGATAATTAGATAAAAAGGTTAATTTAATTATCGATAAGAGGTGACTTAATTAGATAATTGGTTTATTTAATTAAGAGAGGAATATTAACGAATTTAATCAAATAAGGGGATTTGATTTTAAAAAGTTAGACCGAAGGATGATTTAGGATGAAACATTGTTAGTAGTCGGGATCAGATGCACAATGTCAATTGGTACATTTTACATGTCTACAATTATTATTCACTTTATCCTTTTTCCTCTACAATTAAATAATTTTCATTAATTATTTAATGGTCCTTTTGTCTTTTCCTTTAAAATTTAAATAAAATCATTTATTTAACTTCCCATTCCCATTTTTTCCCACCAAGTAAATAATTAAAAATCATTATTTACTGTCTTGGCCCCACCTTTTTGAATTAAATAAATTTTTAATTCAAAAGGTCAACACTACTTCCTAAATTAAATAATTTTAAATTCTTATTTAATTCTCCAACAACCTCTTTTTCCCTGCCTAATATCTTCTTGTCACATGCATTATTGTCTATTGATTTAATTTTCCTAAAATTAAATCATAGCCCTCCATTTTAAATTTTACCCTAATTCTACCTTAACCCTAATTGCTAGTTGTCATATTCAATCTCAACCTTCCCTCTTAGGACATTTTTCAACTATCAATCTTGGCTATTCATCCAAAAAATTGACTTTTATAAAAAGGAAATTCCAACCTCATTTGTTATCAACTGCTTACAGACATTATGTACACCTATCTGTTAAATATTATTAATCTATTATATAGACTTATTGTGTTTGTTTAAAAAAAAATGTCAACCTTATTTGGACACTTCATGCTTGCAATTTTTGAGTACACTTTCAACTTTTGAGTCAAATCCTTCAATATTTTGTTGAGTCTTTTTCATAGGTCATAGTTTCCCATTAAAATTTGAGGGAAAATGCTATTTACAACAAAAATGGCGAAGGGTAATCAAGACGAATCAAGGAGTGCATGAAGGATTTTGCAAGATTGTTCCCTTGGATATGTTTTTTACTCCATTGTACTTCATTGTTAACAAGGGTTTAGTTTATTTATGTTGTTTATTGCTAACCTAAATTTTCCCCTTAGTTACAAAATGAACCTAAAGAAGGGAATAAGAATCTCAAGGTAGTTATCTATTGTTGGGTTTTTGGTTGGGATTTTTTGGTGGCCCTTGTTGGCCTTGGGTTGGGGGTTGTGCTTTCTTGGCTCTTTTCTTTTCATAGCCATTTTGTTTTGGATATATTAACACTTAATATTTTCATCTTTTGTAAACTCTATGATTTCGGGTCCCTGTTAAACTCATTTTTTCCTTTATCAAAAACAATCTCAAGGTAGTGAGTGAACATATTGAGGTAAATGTAAATGCAATATAATAGACGGGGGTAAATAGTAAATATATAAGAATGAGTGTAATTGGGAAGAAATACATTTAAATAAGGACTAGGTCATGTAATAGATGTAGCACAAGAATGTTTTACTTATCAATATGTAAATTTCTTTACTTGTTGTTCCAATAAAATGGTGCTAAAAATAATGGGAAATGGCATGGGTATTTCCAAGTTCGTTATTATATTTTGTCACAACTATAAGGTACAAATGAATCCAATATGAGTGTGTAAACATGCCATTTGATCTCATTAAGACATAATTGACATTTATCCCTCTATTAGCGACCTTTGTAACTCATGAGTAAATGGAACATACCATTTATTTGGCACACACCTATTGGTTCACATGTGCACCAACAATAAGTTAGACCTACTTATATTTTATTAAATGGTAAATAGGTTTTATAGGGATTTCTAAACCCAAATAAAATAAAATTTGAGTAAACTATAGTTGACCAATTATAAAATAGTGCATAAAAAAAGACACCATAGACCTATAAACATGTTACAACTTCTAGAATGATTCATCTACCTAAAAATCCTCTATTAAATTTTTCATGTAGATCAATAAAACATGATAGTTCCTTCTATTCTCTACTTTCTACTCCTCATCCACACACAATACCTAACTTTGTCATTTATTTCCTCCTAAAGAGGAGAAATAAGATCCCCTTCCTTTTTTTTTTTTATGATATATTTAAACCCATAACACTATTATCAATATTTCATATACTAACCTCTATAGTCTATTTAGTATTTCCTTTATTTACTCCATCTCCTAATACAAAATGGAAATTCTCAAAGTGTATTATTTCTTCTACATTTCTTGGCAGTCTTAAACTACATCCAACCTTTTCTTGTGATCTAACTTCTTAGGCTTTGACTTACTAAATTTGAGGAGGAAATTCAAGTTTTGGAAGATGGGCCTATCATCCCTAGGATTGACTTTCCATGCACAATCCTTTTTTTATTTTCCAATGTCCATCTTAATGTACCATATATTTATTTCAATAAAAAATAAATTAGTAAGATTACTTTGATATTTAAGGCCTCCCAATGGAATCTTGTATATTGCCAACTATTAGCAACAATCCTAGAAGTAGCTTAACTTTTTTATATTGTACTTAGAATTAATTGTTAGTATTTGTGGATAACTTCTCTATTTCAATGTTTCCATTGGTGACAACAAGTGGGGACCATATAATTTGACCACACAACCATATTTCTTCAAGATAGCCTACCTAGACCTAAATGTGACTTATCACCCACTATGCATTACCTCACTGAAAGTGGAAGAATTTTTTTAGTCACGGTCGTGTGAGGCCCGTGCACATTACAACATTGATTTTACATACTTATATTAATGGTTTCTCAATGGAAACAAAAGATTAACATATTTGATTAGTTGTAGACATATTCTTTAGTTATGAAAGCACCAATTTTGTGTTAAATGTTACCCTCAATGAGCCTTGCATTACCAATATTGCTTTCTTAGAAGAAATAAAACAATCTAATGGAGGGTTATTTACAGTGAGAGATTTAGTTTCTGAATTAAATTAATTTCATTAGTGCACCACAAAGGTTTGGTAGAATGATACAAAGTCAATTATGACATCATGCATTGCTAACCTTAGCAGAATAGTTGGTTAATTATATGGGGATAAGAATTATTCTCAACATTAATATTAATATAATATTATTCTTGATTAAGGTTTATATTATCACTACTATCCTTTCATTTCTCTCTTACTCATAAATAAATTATGATCATTTAAGATTACCCTAACCTCAGCATTGAAAACACTTTTAGTAATAATGATAGTAAAATAATTATTATTTATAAAATTTATTTCCTACCCTAGCACTAACATTACTATCACTATTCCTTCTAATGGCACATGAAACTCCTCCCCTTTCCCTTTAACTCCTCCACATGACAAGTGATAGCTATTTGAAAATACTGAGATATACTTTCAATCTAGAAGTTTGACTTGTTGGTTATGTCCCACACATAGTGCATTTGTCTTAAAAAAAGATAGGGGTGCATGATTGTCTTGGGGGAGTTGATGGGACCATGTTAAAAAAATTGTGGGTGACAATGATTTAGGAGGATGGGAAGGTAGACAATGAAGATGCAAAATAACCCATGTGTAGCTTGTATTACATGAAACCTAGTTAAGCATACAAAATAGGGCATTACTGGCAGTTTTCAAAGAGTTGAAAGCTTGGAACAAAGTAGCAACATCCATCAAAGCATGAATGAAGGTAAAACCATAGGTTATGTAAGCCAATATTCATAAATTTTATCAAGGGCATTGTGCCTTCCCCTCAACAGAACTATTTTACATACATGTCTACCAAAGCACATACAATCACAATATCTAACAAAAATCCCCCATCTAATATACTCTAATGAATGGAAATACCATGTTCCAAATTACCCATTTTGGAATAGGCTGGGAGGATACTGGCAAAGGTTGTGGAATATTTCTTTACACCTACCAATCACATTTTATTGAAAGTTTCTAAAGCTTTTTCAACAATCCATTTTGTGTTATCCTACAATCATTACAGTTCATGAGATGACATGTTTTTGAGATGTTTTGGAACCAAGAAAAGTATTAAATTGGATTACAAACAATTACAATGCTAGCTCAAGTGGGTGTGTATTTCATAGTAGGCTTCCCATCATCCCCTAAGAGATGATTAATCCATGAAGATGGAATGAAAAAATATGCTATGTCAAGGAAATGTACCATCTTGACATGCCAAGAAAAATAGTCCATTTCCCTATTTGATTTATTGCCTCAACCAAAAACTGAACATGGTAAGTAACTTCCTAGAATGGTCCTATTCCAATACACTACATTAAAATATGCTTCAAAGTTAAAATTGGTGAGTCACTACTAACAAAGGTTCTTAATTAGGATTTTTTGGATAAACTGGTGTCTATACATGTTGTGATTCACTCAATTAAGAGGCCTCCTATCCCTTCGAATATCACACAAATACTAAGGGAGACATTCGTCAGTATAAGGCATTCACACTAGCTAGTTAATGACTTTCGTTACACTAATTATTTATATAGCAAACCGAAATGAAAGCACCACTTGGGTTGTTCCCTCTCACAAGTTGGAAGGCAAGCCCTCTAATGGTAACATAATGTGTAAAAGACACTTAAGATGCTTTTTATCACCCAATATCACCAAAAGGCACAAGAGGAGAGGATACACACTTTAAGTAAGCACAAGAAAAGAAAGCATACTAGTGTGTTTCTCTTTACCTAGGATCACATGAAGTGCAAGGGGAGTTGATACACACAACAAATACACACAAGCAAAGAAATAAATGATTCATTTTAACCTTGCAAAGTGCAATGAGTTCATTTTAAGCACTAAATGAAATCATTTGATTGTTTTGTTCAATTTTAAACCAATATTGCAAAATGAGGATATGTAGGTCCAATTTTAACCAACTTTGAAAGTGAATTTTAAGCCCAATTGAAAGCTAGTTGTCCTAAGATTGTAAATTTTAAAACCCAATGGAAGTTTAGTGGTCCTAAAACATGAATCAAATCAACATATGAGGGGTTATATCATCCCCTAATTATCAAAACACTTTTACAATAACTAGAACTAAGAAAAACTAAAAATAAAAATATTCAATTTTTTTCATTGTTTTCTATGTTCTAGTAAATTGTGTTTTCAAATTCCTTCAAAGTGGAATTTGGGGTTGAAACTTGCATCAATCCTTAAAAATTGATTGCCATACAAATTGATTTTTAGGGACTGAATTGGTACTCTTTGAGAGATTTCCAATGGTGAAAACGGATTCAAATTTTGAGCACCGAGTAGAAAGTTATGACCCCAACAAGTTGGGGTAACTAGTTTCCTAGTTTTTTTTTCCAAGTTTTCAAAACTAGATAGCCTAAACAGAAAAACTAGATGTTAGTGACATGTTCAAAATTAGATGAAATAAAAAAATTAAGCACATGTCAAAATTCAGTGTCTATTTTGTTTACCAATAAAAAGCGATGTTGAAATCAATTGCGTCACCATATTAGATGTGTGTTGCTCTAGTGAAAAATCAAATGTGTCGCTCTATAGTAAATAGTGACATCAATTATGTTGCTATATCAAATGCGTCACTAAAATGAAATTCATGATGTGAACAAAAATTAGTTTAGCATCATGTTTTTAGGCATGGGATGATGAAATTAATTAGGCATCACTAAATTTAGACCAAAGTGCATCACTGTATAGTGATGTGTATTAGATGTGTCACTGAATTGATCAATGGCATCACTATATTTGTAAACACAAGAAAATGAGAATCTAAATAGAAAATTGTCAAATTTGATCAGTATATCCCTCCTTCTAGTGCTAAAATGTGACCATAATCATAGTATTAACTAAACATGCTTGATCCAAATGAATTTAAATCCTATTTAATGATCTAAGTCATGATCCCAA
Organism: Sequoia sempervirens; assembly: GCA_007258455.2. Lineage (NCBI taxonomy): Eukaryota > Viridiplantae > Streptophyta > Pinopsida > Cupressales > Cupressaceae > Sequoia > Sequoia sempervirens. Next base: position 7,527,851 of record VDFB02256132.1, read on the forward strand.
TAAGATATTCAATATCATCAAAGAAAATAAATCATTAAAATTATCATGCTAAAATAGGAAAGCTTTGAAAAACATCTATTCTAAGACATTGAATCTTAGATCCTATTAGGGGATTGGTGTCACATTGATGTGGAATGGTGACCATTTCCCAATCCCTTGGATAATATGATCCTTTCCAATCAATTTTATTGATTAAAATCAATGGAAACTGATAAAAAAGATGAACAAAAACATGATAAAAGCTAAGATGTTTGATGTAAGTGTATGTAAACCTATAATATATGTATACAAGATTCAAAGATGCAAGCCCTATATTCTAAAATATAGTAAATGAATGCAAACTAAATTATCATGGAAGCCATTGATGATGCTAAGCTAAAAAAGCATAAAAAATTAATCTAAAGTGCTATTAAATGTAAAACATGAGTGCAAATGGGTGTGAGTTTCAACAACATAAGTTTTCTTTGAATAGGTGGATCCCTATTCTATAGATATGATGACTATTTATAGAATAGGCAATGAGAAATCGATGGTCAAGATTGAAAGAATCAATCAATGGTCAAGATGGAAAGAAGATGGAGGCATGGATCATGGATTCCCATCAAGGGTTGAGAATGAAATTTGATATTTAATTAAAGGATCATAATCATGCAAAGAAGCATACTTTCAAAGCTTGCTCAAGAAGTTTGCTAAAATTTTATTACAAAGAAGAATATTCCATTTTTTGAATGAGTGAAAAGGGAGAATATTCTCAAAGAATACTCTTATGCAAGTGGATGAGGAAAATTAGCATTTAGCAAACTAAAAAAAGTTTTAATGTGCAAAGGGGAGGGATATTCCATAGGAATATTCCCTTTTAGAGGAATTTAAGATTTAGCATTAAATAGTTTATTTATTTAATGAAAGGGATAAAATTAGGATATTTAATTAAATAACTAGGATAAATAGTATTTATTTAATTAGAATAAGAAGACATAGAAGGATTTATTTAATTTGCATTATTTGATTAGACATGATAGATGGTGAATACGATGGAGAGTGAATTAACCTTTAATTAGATTAATAGGTGAACATGAGGCCCTTTGATTAATTAACAAGGCTAATTTAATCAAATAAGAGAAAAGTGGATGGATTTTAAGACGAAATGATGTTAGTATATATGATGCTAGTGTGTGGTATCATTCAGGACATTTTTATGTGTCTACAATAAGATATGTGAATTTTAATAGGTTTTTTTAATAATAGTGTGAACAAATATCCTCAAGTTAGTGTATATTTATTAGCTGACACCTGAAGATCATAATCATAATAGAACTTACCCTAGTCAATATTTCCAAGTACACATGCAAATTATTCCTTAGCACATATTGTATCACATATACCAAACACACAATCTTATCTTCCCTTTAGCCAACATGGTTGAAACACAATGAATTCTATTTTATTTTCATAGAGACTAGGCCCATCATTTGAATTACATTCAATTCCATTTACAACCATTATACTAAAGATCAAAATGATCCAATGGCTTAGCAAAATCTAATTAGATAAAATTCTTTAGGATTCAAAGTATGAAATAAGTTGCTAAGATTCAACAAGAGAATTTTAACCCATATATGGCACATAATACTCGTTAGACATAATTACATCCAGTTATTAGTGATGCTTGTGAAGACTAGCTAAATTAAATCCTAAAGCATCATAGAGTAATACAAGGTCGCCTTCAATTAAATATAAGATACTTAACAAATGTATTGCCTATGGCCTCTAGTCAATTCAAAGCATAACAAAACCACATAACTTAGAGATTACTAAACCATAACTTAATCCAATCATGGGTTAAAAGCACTTGGATAAATGGATGGGGATTAGATGTGTTTATACTTGATGCACATCAATTAATAATCCCATTTCACCCTAATTGTGAGACAAGGAACCATAGGTCATGTGTAAAGATTCCATTGGTAAAAGGGTTATTGTAATATTGGACATGAAACTGTGCCACATAAGGGAAAATGAAATTCTTCCACATGTGCATTCACAATTAATTGTAGTGTGATTTATTTTATTTGCAAAAGACCTTGGTGTTATCTAGGGAATATCAAACCTAAGCTACATGTCAATATTGAGCTCAGATGGCCCCACTAAAAAGCATGTAGCTTGATAATCCATAATTAAATCTTGCATCTTTATTCCCCACTATTAGATGAGCACATGACTTATTTAAAGGATTTAATTCCTAGAATAGAATAATAAAAAAATTAATGCCATCTAATTTAAACACAATAATTTTTGGTCATTTATTCACCATCTAGTCCCACATTGTGCTACAATGTCTTCTCTTAGGAACAATACATAGATTGACACATGCTCAATTGAACTTTATAGCCCATACAAATCTTGATATTGAGTAACAATGCATTAAAACAAAAAGATTATAATAGACTAATCTATACATACATACATAAAATATAAACCATCAAATCCCCTAGACACATTTTTAATCTCAATCAAAAATTTGAATATACTATAAATCTTATTTTTATTATATTATTTCTTATTTTATGCAATACATTTTTATTTTAACCAATTGATTATATGTACGTATATCATTTAATATTCTAAAAATTAATCACCACCTCATAATTTCTTTAAATTAATTAAATTAAAAAATATTCATATAAAGGTAAAGTAGTTTATATAGAAAAATTAGACTCAATCATTGCTATATATATAAATAAATTGTGACATAATAATGAATCTATTGTGCGAGAATGATTGGAATTATCTACCAATATACAAAGTAATAGACATACATCTTTTCTTTTTCTTTCTACCATTGGCCAAGCTATCATCACCAAGTTGTCGTCACTGAGCTATGGTAAAAAGAAAACGTCCATTTATTTTGGCATCTTGTAAAGAAACGCACTTGATCATCATTCGATGCTTTTTACAAACTCATGATTTATTCCACTCCATGAGTATGATATAATAACAAGTGACGTGAGCGTCAAGTTCCTACCGAGAGGTAAAAGGCATGTAGCTAGGAGTTAGGAAAAATTTAGGGAGAGCAAATAGGAGTATAAATGTATTTTAATTTTGTAGGATGCATGGGGAGCGTGTTCCATAGGGACATGTGAAATGGCAACACATGTATCATGTATATGTGGGGTTTTGTATATGGAAGGAAGAATGCATTATTAATTTCTATTAATTATTGAATGCAAACAATCGGAAACATTTTAAATGCATGAGAGATATATGCATACATGTATCCACATGTGCACAATCCACATAAGAGTGAGATGCATAGCTAGAATTTGAACGAGTGTTAAAATAGGAGGAGATGTAGCTAGCATTTATAGTATTAAATGAAAGAGAGCAGGAGAAATAAACCATTTATGACTAGTGCAATGTTTTTTTATTTAGAGAACTTGTTGATTGAAAAATTCATTAGTCATTTTAAATGGAACAAAGTTTTGGTGTAGAGATATTTGTAATTGAGTTATTTTAGTTTATCATATTACAATATGCAAGTGCTAATAGGAACAGTAGTGTTAGGTGGAAGATTGATAGGGGTAGCTCATTTGAGTATAAACTTTTGTAAGATTAAGGAATGTTTTTTTTTAAAATGTAGTGTGAAGATTAGTATTATATAAAGCTATTGATTTTTTTATAACTAAGATTTAAATCCTATGTATGTAATATGATAAGATATTTTTGTGTATAGAACAATGTAATTATATTACAGTGAATTGTTAGATTAGTGACAAGAAAGGTATTGATTTTATTATAAATAAGATTTTAATATTGTTTATGTAATATGAGTAAAAATTTGTGTATATATAATAAACAATAAGTAATTTGCAAAATTATAATAAAGAACCTTACTACCTAAGATTAAATTTGTGTAACTATAACATAAAATGTAATAGTTTAACTTATGAAAATGTAATAAGTGTAAAAAATTTTATGATAAACTCTTAGATGAAACTGTACAAAGGTATTGATTTTATTGTAAAGTAGATTTGAATGTTGCTAATGAAATACGAATGAATATTTTTATGTGTATATATTTTGAAAAAAAAATAATTAGAAAAGATATAAAGAATTTTATATTGGCAAGATAAAATGCAAGTACAATAAAATAATGAACATGTTTGTAGCACTTTGCGTATAAACATTAAATTATTATAATAAGGTGTACATGGAGGAATTTAGACATTTAGCGATGTGCACAGAATGCACAAAATAGTGGAAAGCATCGTCGGCATCGGAGCAAGCCTGAAAGCGTGATGAGACTGAAATTGCATTTGCAGTATTAAATGAAAGAAAACAAGATAAATAAACTAGTTAGTATGAATGCATATATGGAAGGAAAGCATTAAAATATGGATCCTTGTAAAGACATATGCATGCACGAATGTGTACATGTGTCCATTTAACTTGGTATGTTAAGAAGAATCTATATATGCCTGCGTCCATAAAGCTAGAAATATTAGAAACAAGTTACAACTTGTACAAGAAGTAGGAAAACATCACAGATTGAAACAAATGAGCAATACATTAGTAAATAAGAATGTATATATGCCTATGTGAAGAAAGCTAGGAAAATGTCTAAAACAATTTGCATTTTACAGATATAAAAAAGAACATTTATGATCGAAACAAAAGAATCATACATTATTGTTTTTTGACCAAGTGTATTAAGGATATCCAACTATGCACTTGAATGCATGGATATATGTAAATATTTATGAAAAATGACTATACATTTTAGCCTCCAAGAAACTGTGATATGTGCTCTTAGTTATCTGCAATAAACATGTAATAGTATAAAACATTTTCAAAGGAAGTCCTGAATACAACTCTATGTTGTCATAGTTATTTTGAAATCCCTCAGTGTTTAATTGCATAACCTTGATATTTTTTTCAATTTTTCCTTTGGTATGGTGTGAATTTTGTTCTAATGGATGAAGGTATATTTGAGCTATAGATAGATAAAGATATGTAAGAGTGGTAAAGAAGAATGAGTGATGTAAGTGCAACAAAGAGAAGGAATTGAGAGAATGATGTAATGCAAGTAAGGTATATGAATGCCATATAAAAAAATTGAATGAGTGAGTTGGATTGAGAAAAAAAAAGGAATGCAAGACATTGATGTGATGCAAGAGAAGCGTATAAATGTATTTGATTTGAGAAGAAATGATGTCCACGGGTGGAAATGGAAATGAGTGGATTCAATAGGGTGTGAAGTGAACTTTTGTTCCAAGCAAGGGTGGAAGAATGTGTATTTTGTTATTGGTTATGCTTTTTAAAATCATCATATGGCTGAATGTCTCAATACAAATACAAAAGAAATACTAGTGTCTCATTTCTCACTCTCCTTTGGACTAAACAAAGTTCCAAGATCCTTGAGCTTCCTCGAAATGTGACAAGAGATGAATAGATATAAAAATATAATGATATTTAAGGATGCAAGAATGAAAAGAGAAATACCAATGAACATTAGCACCTTTACATGGGTGCATGTCCACATTTCCAGTAACTAATTTCCTTTATGACCTTATCAATGAAGCAAAAATGTATTATTATTTTGTTTGAAGTTTTGAATGCAAATAATCTTACACATTTGTAACAATGATTGAGGTATGCATGTATAGATGTATGCATGTGCACAAAATGAAAAGAGTGTAAAGCATACATGACATGTGAACAAGAAATTTGAATGGAAAATAGTAAACTGAAGTAGAAATACAAATTTGTGAAAGCATAGCGATGCTCAAGTAGCATTTAAAGTAGGAAGTGAAAGGAAAATAGGGAAAACAAATTATATACCAGCAAAGCATATATCAAAGGAATGCATAAATATATGGATCCATGTGAACATTTGTGCATGGAAAAATGTATAGATGTGTCCAAGTAATTTGGTACAGAAAGCACAATCTATAAATGCATGTGTAACCTATTGAAATTGTTGTATAAACTTTAAAGAAAATGCATTTTCCTTTCTATTTACTTTCATTGTACATCATAAATGGAATTTGGGTTTGGCATTGTTGCAATGCATTTGGATAATTTGATTGTAAAGTAATAGTTTAGATCATTTTAAGTGTTATTGATTCAAATATGTCCTTGAAATACAAAGGATTCATCTGAGTCTTGTAGGCAATGTACAGTTGTCCTATAGAGAGAGCTTTGGAACCAATGAGCTGTTATCAAGGATAGAGGAATACTGTTAAATATTGTGGTTATTGTCGTCATAGGAACACATGGAAAATATGGAAACATATAGAAAGCAAGATAACTCTTCAATAATCCCATGAAACATAGTCTCTGTATGCATCCATGCATATAGGTTTGCATGTATATATGTATGCATGCAATTATGTATATATGAATGCATGTATCTATGTTGCAATGTATGTATGTGTGTATATAACAGATTGCTGTTGCATTTGCTTTAAATGCTTTTCTATGGATGGTGCCAGCTAGCCATTCAGTCATATTGTGATTAAACAGTTAAGAATAAGTGTTAGATAATTGAAGTAAAATGACCCCATTCAGTTAGAAAATCAATTTTTCTCAGGCCTTTACATGTTAACTGAGAGTTTTGAAGGTTTTTCTATTCATTGGCAGTCTTTGAAGCTTAAATGTCACAGTATATGTAGCATTATACCAAATAGCTCTATCATTCATGATCATTTAGGCAAGTTCATATTTTCTTATTCATCCTTGTATTGTCCCATATCTAAATAATTAGGCAGTTCCTAGTTAGCCTTTAAGTACCTAGCAATTCAAAGAAAGAAATGATTGCAATTAGCTTTGTGTGCATTTGAACTATTAATCAAAGGAAAGTAACAAAGAAGTCCTAGAAAACCATGTCTGTGTTAATGTGTTGAATACCATGTATTTGTGCATGGGTGTATATGAATACTATGAGTTGTGATTTCTACCATTGTGTAGCGCTTACTATTGCTCGTACAACCAAGCGATATGCAAATAGAATTTATAGTTCATAGTATCCAGATACATTGAAGAACAAATACAAATCAAGGTTGTTAGCATCTTGATAAGAAAGATGATGAGATACATCCAATTGATGTATGTGACAACATCCTATAAACAATAATTCCTATCAAACGCAGATGAAACCTTCACATTTGAACAAAAAGACTCGAATAAACAATACTAAAAGTAGTTTAAAATGTGAATTTATAATCAAAGCATACAATTTCCTTAAAGCACTGTGAAACCCTACTTGGATTTCTTGTATCAGACAGATTAAAAAGCGAAAAGCAATATTTGTTAAATCTGACTACACATTATAGGCTTGAAGAAACTGTCATACGCGCTTTTAGGGATCTGCAATAAACAAGGTTTACAAAAGGCATTATGAAAATAACTCTTGAATAGAACTATATGTTATGAGTGTTATTTTTGAAGCCCTCAGTGTTTATTTGCATAACCTTGATATTTTCTTCATCTTTTTCTTTGTTTGGTATTGTGTGAATTTTGTTGTGATGGATGAAGGTATATTTGAGGTGTAGATAGATAAAGATATGTGAATGTTAAAAAGAAGAATGAGTTATGCGAGTGGAACAAAGGGAGTGAATTGAGAAAAGGGTGAGATGCAAATAAGGTGTATGAATAAGTTATGCAAAGTATTTGACATGGGAGGCAAGGATATGGGATGGTGGATATGAGAATGAATGTGAATGTAAATGGTATGAATTTATCGTTTGCAAGTTGTATTCTTACAATTAAATGGAAGAAATGAAAATCTCAATGAGAGTGCTAGGTTTAGTGAAAAAAGGAACACAACACATTGGTATGAGGCAACAGAAGCAAAAAATTGGATTTTGAAATGTATTTGATTTGAGAAGAAAGGACGTGTGAGGGTGGAGATGGAAATAAATGGAATCAATAGGGTATGAAGTTATTATTTCTTGTAACAAGGGGTGGAAGAATGTGTAGTTTGGTATTGGTTATGCTTTTAAAAATCATCATAGGGCTGAGTCCGTCAATATAAACACAAGAAAGAGACCCATGTTGCATTTCTCACTCTTCTTCATACTGAACAAGGTACTGAGATCCTTGAGCTTCCTTGAAATGCAACAATAGAAAAGTGGATATAAAAATATAATGATATTTATGGATAGAAAAGTCAAAACAGAAGACAAAGTGGAAGTTCTTATGCATAGACTATGGAAAATATAAATATGGAAGAACATAAAAATAGAGAACATGTGAATGCTGATGGAGTGGAGAACATTAAATACATGGAGAGATAACCACAGGTATATGCATGGATGCATCAACAGAGACATGTATAGACTAAAAACATAACTACATGGAGAGATGGACATATGAACACATGTATACATGGATGTATGCATATTTGGATATAGGTGCAAATGTGTATGTTACATGGAAGGATTTATTCATATACATATGCAAATATGGATGAAGTCATATATGCATATATGCATGTATGGACAATATGCATAAATGTATGTCAATGTATAACTTTTAATTTTGTTATATTGGAAAACTAGCACTATTCTGATAAATCAAGATTGAAAAATTAGCATTTAGTTGTTTCTATTTATCTAAATAGCTTTATAAATTATTGTTGTTATTGAAAATCAGTGAAATGCGATTGCATAGATTGATTAAATAAATTTAAGCAAAGGCATAGTTTATATAACTGGCGAGTAGAAATACATGATCCTTGAATGCAAATTAAATGCATTGAAATATCAGGAAAATGAAAACACATGGAGGGGTGAAAATAATTGAAGCAAATGCATTAAATGGCGTGTGGGTGGTGGAGAAGGCGCTGGAATTGCTTGACAGCCATGGGTGGCTAGGATACTTTGGTGATTAGGGGCCATTTGGCCAAAGACAAAGAGAAAGACCAATACATGGATGCATCAGTCCACACATGCATATATACATGTATCCATGCAAAATATCAGTAGATACATATATAGGTGGATGTGTGTATGCAATTCATAGGTGCATATATGCTTAAATAAATGTATACATGCACCCATAGATACAGTCATACATATATAGACAGATGCATGTAGAGATGGCAAGATATGCATAAATCGTTATATGCATGGCTGCATCTATGGATACATATATACATAATGAAATAGAGGAAAATACACATTTATATATTTGTATACTTTGATTATAAAATCATAGTTTAGATCATTTTAAGTGTTATCCATTTGAATCTCTTCTTGAAATACGAAGGATTCATCTGAGTCTTGCACACAATGCACAGTTGTCCTATAAAGAGAGCTTTGGAACCAATGACTTGTCATACATACATGGGTGCATGAGTCCATAGATGCATATATACATGTATCCATGCAACTTATTGATAGATGCATATATACATGGATGTGTGTATGCAATTCATAGGTGCATATATACATAAATGAAGGTATACATGTACCCATAGATATAGCCATACATATATAGACAGATGCATAAAGAGATAACAAGATATATGCACAAATCGATATATGCATAATTGCACATATGGATACATGGATACATTATGAAATGAAGAAAAAGGCACATTTATATATCCATTTATTTTGAGAGTTTGATTCTGAATCCATATGCATACTTCAATTAAAAGTAATGGCTGAAAGTACACAGTTCATTGATACAAAATTAATGCATTGAATTGCATTTGACTAGAGGGGAGGCTGTTTCGATTGCTAATTAGTCTTCAAATATATAACAATTAAAAGAGATAAAAAAGTATAAATATCCTTGGGAACATTTCACATTTTGACTTTTCAATGAGAATGAATTAACAAAGTAGCAGTCAGACCTAAAGAAGGTTGAAGGTCTATGCTAATAGAAAACTATATGTTGGACAATGGCTAGACAATCTCTTGAAATTGCTTTAAAAACTTTGAAGCAAATGCATTTTTCATTCTGTTTATTGTCATTGTACATGTTAAATGAAGTTGGGTTTTAGATTGTTGTAGTGCATTTGGATACTTTGATTATAAAATCATAGTTTAGATCATTTTTAGTATTATCCAATTGAATCTTTCCTTGAAATACCAAGGATTCATGCAAGTCTTGGAGGCAATGCACAACTGTGCTATAAAGAGAGGTTTGGAAGGAATGAGCAAGTAAAAGAAAACTGAGTAAAGAAAGTATATTTGCTCAGATTGCTAATCTAACTGTGTGCTTTAAACCTCTAATTTAAAAGAAAACTGAGGAAAGAAAGTATTTATTGCCTCAAGCAACTCGTTTCTGGTTCTGGATACTGTAATTATTGTCCTCATAGGCACACATGCAAAGTGTGGAACCATATAGAAAGCAACTGAACTCTTTAATAATCCCATAAAACATAGTCTTTGTATGCATCCATGTATACAGGTTTGCATGTGTATATGTGTACATGTAATTATGTATATATGTTAGACAGTATGTATTTGTGCATAGGTGCATAAGGATGGTATGCATCTCTAGAATTTAGATTGCATAGGTAACATGTAGTTCACAGTCATCTAGTTAGAGTAATATGATGACTCTGTGCATATTGGTATTTAATTCTGGAAGTTGATGTTTCCAAAGTTGTTTTTTTTTAATCTGGAAAGTAGTAAAGACATACATATATGCGTGGATGTATCTATAGGTAGAAGAATACATAGAAACATAGTTACATGGATAGATAGATAGATGCATAGCAGGATACATAAATGCTTAAATATACATGTATGGAAATATCCAAGGATTGCATATGAAGCTGCATAGATACTTATATCCATGGCCACATGCACACATAGATACATGTATTGCAGTGGACATGGATGCATGTAGGAGTGTAACTGTAAGAAAGATGCATGGGTGCATGTGACGCTTGTAAAGTTTGTTTTTTTTTCATTACTGCAAAGCGGTCTCATAAAGAGAGGTTTGGAATGAAAATTATGTCAACATGTGTGGTAATGAGAGTTTTTTCCTTGAACCTTGTTATATATTCAAAGAGTAACTAGCAATGCAAACATCGTTCCCTTTAGCCAGATGCCATTGAATGCATTGAGCTTGCATCAGTGCATTATGTACCTTCATCCACTAGTTTGAATCAAAGTATGCATATGGATTCAGAATCAAAAGCTCTTTCCTGTGAACGTATACTAAATTTGCCTATGCATTTGCCCAGAATGCTTTTAATTGACAGCATTGGCGAATCACATTTTTCCATTGAACATATTACTTCTTTTTTTTTGGTATAGTTTGCATTTGGAGAGCTATTTTATATATTGGAAAATTAGCATTTATCTATTTTTCTATTCATCCGAGTAGCTTTATAAATCATTTTTGTTTTAAAAATTCAGGAAAATGCAAACGCATAAATTGATTAAAAAAATATAATCAAAGGCATAGTTTAAAAGTTGGTGGCTAGAGGTACGCAATCCATGAATGCAGATTAAATGCATTAAAATATCAGAAAAATGTAAGCGTAATGCATGAATGCAAAGTAAATGCATTAAATGACATCTGGCTAGAGGTGAACGCGCTGGTGTTTCTTGGTGAACATGCAAGGACAGGGTACTTTGGCCATTTAATATAGAGTTAAGCCACTTGGTATGCATCTTTATTACTTTGTGTGTGTTGTTTTTGTGTTCTGTAAGCTTGTGTTATTAAAACCTAGAATCTGTAATTGCTTTGAGCTTTCATGCTATGATGAAAGCATACAGGATAAAGGAATTTTGTGACCTGTTGTGGTTAATGTGCTCATAGGCATATATGCAAAATATGGAAACGCATAGAGGGGAACCGAATTGTTTAAAAAAACTAGTCAAAGAAATGTGGTCAAAGAAATTGATTAAATAAATTTAAGCAAAGGCATAGTTTCAAAAGGTAGTGGCTAGAGGTACGTAGTCCATGAATGCAGATTAAATGCATTAAAATATTAGGGAACTGCGAGTGCATAAATTGATCAATTAAAATTAAGCAAACGCATAGTTTATCAAACTGGTGGGTAGACGTACGCGATACATGAATTAAAATTAAATGCATTGAATGGCATCTGGCTTGAGGTGAAGGCAGTGAAATTGCTTGGAGGCCACGCATGTCCAGGGTACTTTGGCCAGGGTACAATGTTGCAGGCATTACATGAACAATAGAACTATTCAACACTCAACTCTATGCTTGTAATAATTATTGGAAAAGCTGTAAATGCCATAGATGGAAATAATATGAATAAAATCCTAGTTTCTGGTATTCTTGAAATGCAATGAAAAAACTGCTATAAAGGCATAAGACAAGGTTGTGTAACATATTGCCATTCATGTATCTAATTTCTTTGAACACGAATGCTTTACACACTTGATTGCAATAGTAACATGTCTACGAAAATGGGACAATAGAGATCGTAAATCAGTAGTTTTTTGTGTCAGTATATATGTATCCTGACACACATAAGCTTATCTGGCATTCATGAAAATAGTTACTATGTACAGTGAAACAGTTAATTAGTGTTAATTAGTGTTAATATATACGCTATACATATAACATAATAAATTGGTACAAGGCTAGAGTGACAGATCCATAAATACATGGACGCATGTATACTCAGTTGTATACAGGAATACATAGAAGCTTAAATGAGTACATGGACACATGAATATGTGTGTATGTACATATGGACATAGAAGCATATATACATGTGTATATGCATATATGCAGTGAAAGCAACAAATGGATTTGTGTATACAGGAGTGTGCTCTATACATTAGAATACATGATGAAAAGGTGACTATAAAGTACAATGCATAGAAGCAGGGGTGAGACTTGGTTGCAATAACAACAAAAAAAAGGGAAAAAGACAAAGGAAAATAACCATTTACTATCTCAAGTAACTTGTTAATGGGTCTAGAGTGTGCAACCATAATAACTTCTAACTGGTTACCATAAATTCTTGAAAGCGTAAGAATCATAAAGCAAATTTTGGAAAAGCCAGGAATGACAGAATGCAAAAGCGAACATTTAAACTATATAGTTTGAATGGCATTATACATAGAGGGATTATAATTATTGAACATATATGTCAGATGTACATAGAGAACCATTGTCTTCATAGGTGCAAAAACAAAATTAGAGTTTCAGATGTCCATATTCTAGAATACTTTAACATAGTAACCTATAGAAGTGTCTATATGTATAATAGCAATAAAGTTTTTTAAAACCAAAGATGTCTATAACATGTGAGAACCAGTGAAATGTCTTGGAGCATGGAAAGGAGAAAAAGTAAAAGTTTGAACAATGTAAATCTCTGCTCCTCTATTCCTAGTTTCCTATAAAGCCAACAAAATCTTATGTATTAGAAACATAGTTTGTATGAATAATGATTTAAGGTACTAGTTGAAAAGGAAAAAAGTTTACATATGAATGACTTTATTACCTTCTAGTGATGTTTCTTGTCTATTTGTTAATGCAAATGGCTTCAACAATGGAATTGTTTTGGTCAAGGCTAAAATGTCCTTCAACACTGAAGTCCCGTAGGATGAATATCACTGCTGACTTGTCCTTAATGTAGTCTTCATAGCTAAGCCTTTGCAGTGTGGGCAATAGACGGTGCATGGTGGCCTGGTCAATTGAAGACTGAATTGTTTGATTTTCATAAGTTGTTATGGTGGTTTTAAGTTGTAAAAAAAATGTATAATTGACTTGCTGGTTGCACTGTTTGCAATGAGCATTTTTTTCTTGGAGTGTGCCATAAGTAGTAAATTTGAATTTGCACTTTGGGCAACGTGCATGAAATGGATTGGAAAACGCATTTTCTACTTTTAGAGTACCAGAAACCTATAGAATATGGTTCAAAATTGTTAGAGGAGACAAAATTACAAGCTTGGATGAACTAGATTTTTTAAAAAAGAATGTTGTTACCTTGAAAGTTGAATGTAGTAGGCTGTTGAGTTTTTCCAAGCTTCTTTTGTCATTCAAGGCACAGATAAATGTTGATCTACATGTGTGAAACGTGTTCCTTTGATCTGTTTTTCTTACAACATTGTTGAGAAGCATTGCAGGTGTTTTATTTGTATGTAATTGGTCTTCAAGTGCAAAGTATTGTTGCTCATATGTTGACCGTAATAGCAACTACAATTCAATGAGACAATTAGATTTTGTTCCGGAAATTGTTATAGGGATGATTGCAGAACATTCAAAGCTTGAAACTGAAAGGAGAGGTAAAAGTTATGTAGACTGAAATACCTATGCCCTGTCTATGTCAGTGTGGCCATCTTTGATGTCAATAGCAAATTAGGTACCCATTTTCCTGGCACCAACTACCAGTGCAGCTATTGTGCTAGCTGGGTACTCATTTACAATTGTTAGCAATTGGTTGATAGTTGTACTTGGGATGAATTTGTACTCTTGACATAGGCGGGGGATGTTTTCAGTGCTACTTATGGCTGTTAAAATCAAAATGCAATCACAGTCACCTCTGTCATAATCTGTCCTAGGTGCAACTTGGAAATTTGATATTGAAATAGCTGATCCTGGGACTATTTTAGGCTCATGTTGATAGATGAGGTCTCCACTAACATTTAACGCGATTGTCATTTCTGCTTTGTGATTTGTCATATCAGCACATAGCATTTCCCATGTTTTGTTGGCCTTATCCAATGTTGCTTTGTAGACAACAAGGGCATCACCCTAGAAGGTGTCTCCAGCTCTTCTTGCATTTAGTTGTTCAATCAAAACAATTCTAGGTTTCTTGACTCTTGTCCTACAAGGAACAAGGACAATGTCAGTAAAATGCTAATTTTATATTAGCAACTTGGGTAGTGGGAAGTACACTGTAGAACGAAGGACTTTACCACTGTGTTGATTCTTCTTGTGTAATTTGCACCTATTTGGCTTGTCTTTTGGATACATCTTTTGGTGTCCTGCAAAGAATTGGAACAACGTTATTTGAATATTTGTGATTTGGGCGAATGAGTATGAAGGAATAATACTATGGGCACTTTACCGTTGTACTGATTCTTCTTGTGTGGTTTGTATTTGCTTTGCTTGCCTTTTAGTTTCATCCATAGATCTCCTGCAAGTAATGGATATAGTATTGGAAAAGACATTGCAATGCATAAAGGTGATATAAGGCTATAAGTTCTATAAAGTTGAATCTGTCTATTGTGCAAGATGCAATTTTAGGAAAATTGGATTGTGATCAGTCCAATATGCTTCTGATATATAGGTAGAGCATATATTTGTAACCATGTTGGACCAAACGTGGTCAATGACTGAATTTCCTATGCTATGTTGTTGGTTCAACATAGATTGTATGTTGTTCTGTTGCATATAACTGTGAAGCATTTTTTTGCCTCTGCTTTCTAAAGACATGTCAACATTCAAATTGCCTAAAATGTATAACATGTTTTCTGAATTTGTGGACCCAATAATTATTTGCAACATTGCAATTACTTCATCTATGGCAGTTGCAGGTCTTGCATAAATATTACAAACATTGAGTTCATTGTTAGATAGCATTACTGTTAATGTGATAGCTTCAATATTTGAAGTTTCATGTTGTACTATTTTTGACAAGAGCAAATGTTTCCTAGTGAAAGTTGCTATGCCAGTATGTTATGTACAGAGAAGCTATCAAAATTCTGCAGCAAGGTATTTAGCTCAAAGGGATGCATATGTGTTTCTTGGAGACATAAGATATCAGATTGCATAATGTCATAGTCATTGACAATGTCTTCTGCATGTGCTTTCAAGCTACGAGTGTTCAATGTACATAGGAGCAAATGTGATTTGTTTTTTGAACATGTGTCTAGATTATCAAGTTTCCATTGTGCACATGTCTGAAGACGAGACATTTCTAGTTGTATTTTGTCTTTAATTTTGAAGTTTTTTGTAGTTAAAGGTTGTAACAGGAACAATGATTCTAATGATTTTGTTCGTGACAGAGTTGTATAGGTTAGTCCATGTTGTCTAATGCCTGTGGGATCAAAAGCTAAGGACTCTATTGTTTATCCTTGGGATCGATGTATGGTTCACGCACATGCTACTTGTACTGGGATTTTTTTTCTAGTTGTAATTTTCTTGTTTATTGTTATTTTCTGGATTGGCCTAGCAATGCGTTGTATAGGCACCCAGTCTTTGTCAATGATAGTAGAATAGCAATGTGCTAGTTTTGTGCGCTGGTGATGTCCAATTGATGGGTCATTAAATTTAATCCAAACAATATCAATATTGTTTTGTGATGTATATGCTTTAAAAACTCCATCTGATCCGTTGACGAGGCCATCTTGAACATTGTAATTGCATGCATAAAGCTCAACAAGAATGTTTGGTTTCAAGCATATTTGTGATGGGAGTGTCGTTGTGTGACTGTACACTCGTATTGCATTAAGGTCCTCGTTAACTTCATCTATCGCATCTAGCACAACCATTTGGGCTGGAATGATTGATAGCATTTTGTTGTTATGTGCTTGAACGTCTACTCTCCTATAGAAAAGGTGCGGAAGCAATGGATCTAATGGTACAGGATGAAAGAAAATTTTGTTGATATAGTCTATGTCATGAGTTGTCTGAATGCCTACTCGTAGTCTATTAAGAATTGAAATAAAAATTTCATCTTTTTGTCTCATGGTAGTCACCAATGAATAGCATTTTATGTGGTCTTTCCAGAAACTATAAGGCATTAATTCAATTGGAGTGGGCCTATTATCAAAAACCACAGAGTCAATGATAGGTTGTGCCTGGTAAAGGTCACCACAAAATATGGTATCAAGGTTCCCAAAGTATGATGTAGGCATTTGCATTATGTCTCGTAGTCTTCTATCAATATACCATAGAAAGGTTGAGCCAACTAATGATATCTCGTCTATAAGGTGTATGCGCAATTGATCATAGTGCTTTGACATAGTGTCAAGTACTTCAGTGTTCAGGGGTAGGAATTTTGATGTATTAAAAGGTATGTGAAATGCTGAATGTAATGTGAATCCCCCTATGTTATATGATGCTTTACCTGTATATGCAGTTAATAAGCCCTTGGGTTTGTCTGGATTATTGTCAACAGAATTGCTATGCATGCGAATGAGAGCTTGGTAGATGGATTTTGCTATAAAATTCTTACTTGTTCTAGCTCCTCCAGTCAAAAACAAGTGCAATGGCTTTTGTGAATTTTTCATTTTTTTTATGAGAACATCCTTAACAATTGCTTGTTGTTCTTTATTTAACATTCGTCTTAACTTGTAGTATTCATTGTTATCTATAATATGTGGGTGCTTTGTAATTTGAAATCCATTGGAGTATGTGGTATTTGGGTTAGAATGGCCTATGTTTGGAAGGTCTGTTTGAATGTCATATAGTTCTCTCTGGGAAAGCTTTTCTTGCACTAGCAAGTCAATGAGCTTTTCATCTTCAAGAGACTGAAGTTCATTTATAGCTTTGTCAATGTCACCCCATGCGGAGTTTGTGCTATGGATGAACTTTGCACTATTTGTTTGAATGGTTTGTCCATGGTACATGTATGCATGTTCCCAACAATCAAAGTTTTGTTTTAGTGTATTTTCATTAATGGTAAATGGAACATAGAGAACCAATTGCTCTCTACAATGATTCTCTAAATCAAAGTGTTTGTTGAAATTGATAAACTATATAACATTGGGTTTGGCCTTTGGTTCAATTTTAGCACCGTATTTGTTGTATCTTGAAAAAAAATCTGCAAGACATATGTCCACCATTGTTTCAGGGCATTTTAAATAGTAGTCTATAATAGATTTTGCAAGAACGTTTTGTGATTCATCTGGCTCATTGCTCAATTGTTTAACAGATTTGAGTATAAATGTACGATCATTGTCAGATCACGTATCAATGAATATACATTTTCTTGAACTGTAATTTAATGGCAATGACAAAACAATATGTGCAGCTTGTTGTGATGACATTTGCTGCAAGTTAAGCATGGCATTGCCAAGTTTACTCACCATTCGTATTGCATCAATATTGTCTTGCTTGTGGTCTATACGTATTCTTTCGAATGCATATGTCATTGACTTGTCTACTTTTGCAATATATGAGCTACAGTACATAGCAGCAACATATGCATTTAGGACAAATTGTGCATCTCTATTAGCCTTCCAAAGGTCTGGAATTTTTCTTGAAAAACTATTGTTCCATATTTGTGATGGTTTTCTTTGTAAGAAAAGCGTGGGCTTGTTTAATGTTGAGCTCAAAGCTTCAATGTATTCATTGTCAGTTAAGTTTAATTCTTTTAAGAACATTTGAAAAGTGAATGTTTCATCATACTTTTCTTTTTGGAGTTTTGAAAAGATATAAGTGGCATTTGTAGTTATCGCTTCAGTCTTTTGGACTATTGGTAAAAGTATAGTTGACTTTTGCATTGGTGGGAAAGGAAAATTGTACCTACAAAGTTGTTTTCTTGATCTCTTGCATTTCTTTGTATGATGGTGTTTGTGTAGCATTGCCAAAGGAGGTTCCAAATTTTGAGTGTCGCAGGTAATATACTTATCAACAAAAGCTATGACATCCATGTTGTTATTTTCTGTGTAGATTGGTGCAATTTTAACCCATATGAGGAAATGATCATGTGCATTTGGAACTTAGTGACTGAAAAGTACTCAATGACATTTCCAAAGAGATAGTCATCTGTAAGTATCAATTTTTTAATTGCATTGATCCTATGTTTATAGTAACGTGCACAAGTGATAGGATCTTTCTTGATTAGTTCAAATTTGTCAATGTGTGTTGGGTGATTAGATTCTTGGCGGTTTTGTGCTAATTGGTGTAGATTGTGCAGCTCTTGTAATGTTTGAATTAGTGGATCCCAATTTTGCTCAGCACTAGAGAAAGTGATGAAAAATGTTGGTGGTTCTAGTTGTCGAATCATAGCAAATATATTTTTCTTAAGTTGTTGTGAATAGTCTGGAGAGATTCTTATTCTTTTGAAATCAACGTATCCAGTATCTGATTTAAGGATTTTTTCTAGGTTTGGTTTGTGTTTAACGTCTTTCGCAAATAGCTTCCGCCATTTTAACTGGCCCTTGCAGATTCTTATTGTCATTGTGGACAGTACTTGTTGTATTAGAACCTTTATAGCTTTGAAAAAAATGTTTGTTGTATGATATGCAAATTGTCTTTGTGACTGTAAGAGCTCCCAGTGTACTATTTTTTGATACGTAAAGTTTTTTAGAATGTCATTATCATGCGGCTTGCCAAAAAATAAAGTTGGGAAATTCATTTCTTCAGCATAAATGTCCTTAAATATTCCAATTGGATACTTGTGCTCTACAGGTGCAATTTCAATAATCTTGTCCTCCATGTTATGGATACTTCTAGACTTAGTGAATCCATGTATCAATGTTTTTGATGGATTTTCATTTTCCATTTCACTGTCTGATTTTGTTTCACTTGTATTTTGTGGACTATTGGCTTCATTTTCTTTAGTGCATTGGAGAACTTCTTGCCAATCTTGGTTTATGTGGACTTCGTGCATTTTGTATAATGGTGTCCTTGTTAATTGAGTCAAAGCTTGCATGATGACATTTGGGTGCACCATGCCTTTTTGAAATGCATTTTTGTATTGTAAGCGTCTTTTCAATGAAACAAAATTGTTTGTGTGTTGTTAATTGATTGTGGTAATGCTCTCTATACAATGTTCATGTCAACAGGAACATTTATAATAGAACCTGTTAGGCCTATTTGAGACCTTTTCAACCCTAGTTCCCAAATTTGTGCAATTGCAATTTTAAGTGAGACAAGTCGTTCTTCTAGATGAGTTAAGTTTTTCACATAGCACAATGGTCTGTTAGTTCTTATTTTCTGTGCCGTAGCATACTTTGGAATAGTAGACTATTTCAATGCAAAGTAGCATACATTGCATATGAGATCTGTGAATGGTAAGAAATCTGATTGTACTAGCTCACAGTATAGTTGTTTTAGTTTTTCTTTGAAAATCCTAATGCACTTGTTAAAACAAAGCACTTGGAAAATTGCACATGAGTGTTTTGGTGTATCTTGTATTGTTGTTTTATAAATTTCTATTGGTGTCAATGTTTTTTTTTCCTTTGGGCTGCTAGGTACACTTTTTATTTGTTTTTCTTTTCTAATCAAATTCTTCAGGTGATTAAGTCTTATTGTTGATTTATGTTTAAAATTGTTCGCTATGACAGATGGTATCAAATTTTCCTTGTTTTTAGGCAAAGCATGTGGCTTGGTCAAGTAAGTATTTTTGTATTGTGGACGATTTCTGATCAACTTTTTAACTTGGAGTAAGCTTGTTGAGCATAGGCGAGTTAGATTTTGGGCTTTGATACTTAGGAGTGCTTAGGAGTGGCTCAAAATGTCCAGCCAAAGGGTTTGTATCATGGAACAGTATAGAGACTGATTTTGTATATCTAGAATCATTGAAATCTAAGTACTTTCTTGATGTTGTTAATGCCCAGAGGCTTATCTGTATTTTTAACCATTGGATATCTAGTGAATGCAAAACAAGTCACCCCACAATCCACGTTCACCATGGTCTTCGCATGAGCTTGTAGACAATCGCATCTTGCGGAAGTATGTTTCTTGATCATGTACTTTGTGCAATGTATATAGAGTATCAGGATTTAGTTCATTGTTATATGATTTAATTGCTTCTTTGTCCCTTTTTTGAAAGCAAGCCAGGAAATAATCTATAGCTCCATTGTGTAATGGAGTTGAGGTGTACTAGTTGTTAAGTAGAACTTGAAGCAAATCAAACAAACAATCGCCAACATTGTATGCAAATGTGCTTAATCTACAAAGGCCTTCAGCTCTAAGGACATTGTCAATGTTTGTTATTTGAGGATACTTTGGGCATAGTTTTTTATTTCATGTGAGCTTATGGGCTGTTTTGAACTTATGTTTTGTGTTTCAATTTCTAACAATGGTTCAAAGTGTCCACTTAAAGAATTCATGTCATGAAATAGTATAGAGACTGATTTTGTGTAGTCAGAACTATTGAACTGTAAGTACCTTCTTGCTGCTGTTCTTGACCAAAGGGAGATTTGTATATTCAACCATTTGGATATCCAGTGAATGCAAAATAGGTCACCCCACAATCCACTTTCTATGCAATCTGCTTGTGGCTATGCAGATAATCGCATTCTGTGGAAGTATGTTTGTGGATCATGTACTTTGTGCAATGTATATAGAGTATCAGGGTCTAGTTCATAGTTGTATAATTTTATTGCTTCTTTGTCCTTGTTTTGAGGGCAATTCAAGAAGTAATCTATAGCTCCATTTCGTAATTGAATTGATGTGTACCGATTGTTAATCAATAGTTGTAATGAATCAAACAAACAATCACCAACATTGTATGCAAAAGTACTCAATCTGCAAAGTCCCTTGCTCTTAAGCACATAGTCAATGTTTGATATTTGGGGGCGCTTTGTTAATTCATAGGTGTCAACGTTTATCTTTTTCTTTGTTTTTCGTGTAACCTAATGTGTTTGGGTATAGCAAATGTTGGGTATGAATATCATTTAACACTAGTATCTAGATTACAAAATCTATAATTGTTAACATTGTCGCCTATTTGCTTTCACTCAATAGCATTCGATAGTATGAATCATGTTGTCGAGGATCTTGGAAGTTAATAATCTCTATGTATGTTGGAAAATGGAGCTTGAGTAGTAGCAAAATCTTGCGTAACATACCACACAACAAACAATTTAATAGAAGCACAAGGGGAAAATAGTATTAATTCTTCAACCTGACCTTGTTATCCATTGCCCCCAGCAAAATTGTATGTACTTATCCCTGTTACATTGCCAAAGTGGATAAATGAGTACAATGCATGATGTATACTTTTAGTGCCACAAACACAAAACAATATTTTCAGGTATCTTTGTCTACATGCAACAATTGGTTGACAAGAATCTTTTTTGCTCATACTGTCAATCTCAGTCTATGGTATTTAAATGTTTTGTGTTATTGGATTCCTTTGTTGCTATGTACTTCTAAGCGACTGATTTTTTTTCAAAGAACAAATGATTTTAAAAGCTATTCAGGAAAACATGAATTAAGTGGTACATAGAGAATAGTTTGACAAATATTTTCTATTTATAGAAAGACAGGGAAATGCAAAAGCATTGTTTGATCAAAGAAGATCTATGGCTTTTCTTATTTGTGGGAATAGCTTTTTAAATCATTTGTGTATAGACAATTTGAGGGACATGCAAAGGCATAGGTCCATTGAGCAAAAGTGTAGGCATAGATTGATTAAATAATTTTAAAAAGAGATTGAAACTCAGAGGTGCAGCCACATGGTGCATATATGCAAAGCAAATGCATTAAATAGCATGTGGGTCGATGAAAAAGTTGTTGGAATGGCTTGGTGGACATGTATAGCCAGGTTGCTTTGTCCATTGGCTATAGACTTAAGTCAGCTGTTAAGCATCACTATTACTTTGTGCATATTGTTTTTCTATTCTAGAAGTCTCTGTTCTGGGAGAGTTTATAGCGATTAAGAAAACTTTGTTATATTTACAGTATCCAGAACCAGAAACTAGTTACTTGAGACAATAAATAGCTTCTTTCCTCAGTTTCCTTTTACTTTAGAGGTTTAAAGCACATAGTGAAATTGGCAATATGAGCAAAAAAAATTGTGCTTAAAGTCATTTTGCATGTAAGCAAGACCATGGAAAAATATTGCATCATGTCTATGAGGGAGGTAGTACATCATTCATTGTACTCATCTGCCATGTTAGCTTTTCAAATTAACTTTGCAGGATTTTATTTGTAAAACAAGAAGATTAAACATACGTTAACTTGCAAACTGCATAGCAAATTGCCACAGCTATAAACAGACCTATGAAAAAAATTTCCTTAAATGCATATAGGTAAAAACCAGTTCACATAAAACAAAGACATATGGCTCTAAACGCTATTTGAAACTATAAACAAGGTTTAAAAATTATATGCTAGCAGTTCATTTTATTCTATGGATATTGTATAGAGGAAATATAACATACTAACACAAGCAAAACCTGTTCTATTGCTCGAAGACAAATTACTATTGCAATTGTGGATAATGCATTTTCCTGTTTGTATATATGGAAACAGCCCTCTAAATCATTTATGTTCAAAGAAATGAGGAATACAAGATAGCAAAATGAATAAATGGAAAAGAACTTTATGCAGTTATTATATTGAAGAATTTCAATTGCATTTCAAGAAAAGAAAAAAGACAAATTGGAAAATTGACCTTGTAATCTGCTATCGAATGATCAAGTATACTTGTACAAATGTACAAATTGTGATAGGGACAAGCAAATTTTCCTAGTGTAGTTTGTGCGTGATTGTTTAAATACAGTTGAGAGCATTGAACCCTGTCACAAGGACAAATTAGACAAATGAGTACAGTGAGTGACATATACTATGTTATTCATAAAAAGAAAACAAAATTCTTATGTGGATTCATTCGAACGAGAAAAAATCCAAATTAGAACTTTTGTTTCTTAAAATACAAATTGCAAATTGCTTTTTTCTATTAGTTTTTGAATACTTGTTGCTATTTATGTACCCTATAATATAGAACATTTTATTGGATATGTATGCACCAGGGTAATTTTGTTATTGCAATGGTGGTATAAGCTCTTTAAGGGCAATCAATGGAATAGATCCCATATTTGCTTAAGCACCTAAAAAGGTGTAAATAGGCCACAGCAACTAATCAATACTAAGGCAAAAAACAACACTGACTTGTGCTAACACTGTTAAGCTATGGTAAAAAAAAATTCTAGCTATTGTTTAATTCCAAGCTAGCTATCACTTAATAGTGAAAGCAACATAAATATTGATTTTCTAACTAAATGGGGTCATTTCATTTCCATATGCATAAGTTTATTTTGTACCATTATGTAGCATTTACTATTACTTGTGCAATGAAGCCACATGCAAGTAGAATTCATAACTCATGGCATTTAGATACACCCAAGGAGAAATACAAACCAAGTTTGTTAGCATCCTGATAAGAAAGATGATGAGATACATCCAATTAATGTATGCTACAACATCTTATTCAATGGAGATGATTTGGATAGAAATGTTACAAATCAGAATCCTTATTGGTGTGTGAGTAATCCTCTTTTTCAAGACTTTTCAAGAAAATTGCATGCCAATACTATCAGTGAATAAGTGGAATTAGATCTTTTAATTGACTTTGTTTGATTGGTCAAATGTGCACAAGGATAGTTATAATTATTTGTTTGTTTTAATTATTATGTATATAAATACTATTCAACAGTTATGTAATTAATTAGATATGAAATGACAAAAGGAAAAAGAAAATAAATTAATTAAGATAATTTGATTCATTAATTAATAAAATGAATTATCATGTAAAAGTAAAAAAAATAGAAGTTGCGAAAAAATCCTCTTCACTTTATGGTTTAATGACAACGAGAGACATGAAAGCAATTGTGGAGTTTAAGCTTATATCTGTAAATTGCATTAGCCTGACAGTTTGTAAAGTGCTTTTAACACATTGTCCTCATATTGTTTGTAAGGTCCTATTATGGGACATGCTAACAGAACAGTGGCTCAAAAACTTGTAGTATGGAACAGGTTTGCAGCAATTGAAGATATGCAGTCTTTAGAGAGCTCATAAGTGCCAAGTTATTGTTAAGATGTCACATTCTACATTGGAAAAAAGACAATTGCTTGCCCAAGGAACTAGTTCCTAAAGAATAGCATAGGCTGAGCACTATGAAACCCAATGTACTTATGGACATTAAAATAAAAGAAAACTGATGAAAGAAACTATTTATTGCCTAGAGTAGCTTGTCTGCAAGTGTCCTTTTTTGGAATCATGACAACCTTTGCCCTGTCACTGTAAATTGTTTTGTAGAAAAGACATATCGACACATACATATATGTATACATATGTATATATATGTACAGATACATCCATGTAAAGACAGATTAATGCATCTGTGGACATAAACATATTTGCATCCATATGATTACATGCATATACACATAAATGCACCTATACATACATACATATATGCATAAACACATATATGCATAGATATATCTAGAGCCAGGTGCATACATGCATATATGCATCTACAAAGGTCTACATAGATATGCACATAGGCAAATGCATATCCACATAGAAACATGCATACATACATACATGCACTGACACATTAAGCAGGGAGTGATTGTGATAGTGAACTAAAGTACTATGAAACACAGCCCCGCGATGCACTTGAATAGAAAGGAACTGTGGAGAGTAACAAATTATCATTTCAAGTAACTCATTTCTAGGTGTGGGGCTTGCAACCATAACATCTCTTGCTTAGTGGGTATAAACTTTTCCTCAGAACAAGAGCTTACAAAACACAAAAAAACAACACACGCAAAGTAATGGAAATGCATACCAAGTAACTCAACTCTATATTAAATGACCAAAGTACCCTGGCCACGCGTGGCCTCCAAGCGACTCAACCACCTTTACCTCGAGCCAAATGCCATTCAATGCATTTTTTATTTTTTTTCATGCATCACGTACGTCTACCCGCCAGTTTGACAAACTATGCCTTTGCTTAATTTTTATTAATCAATTTTTGCGCTCGCTGTTTCCTGATATTTTAATGCATTTAATCTGCATTCATGGATTACGCACCTCTAGCCACCATCTTTTAAACTATGCCTTTGCTTAAATTTATTTAATCAATTTATGTGTTCGCATTTTCCCGAATTTTTAAAACGAAAATGATTTATAAAGCTACTCAGACAAATAGAAAAATAGATAAATGCTAATTTTCCAATATATAAAATAGCTCTCCAAATTCAAACTATACAAAAAAAAGCAATATGTTAAATGGTGAAATGTGATTGGTTCATGCTATCGGTTAAATGCATTCCAGGCAAATGCATAAGTATTTTTGCCTACTAGCAGGAACTAACAAAAGCATTTCAACCAAATGCATAAGTATTCTTGCCTTGACACTAGGAGCTAATAAAATTGTCACTATAGAAAAATAGTCTATCCAAGTGAGTGCTATTAGGGTTGATATCTTCAATTTCAAACTCCTTTGACGTTAATGCATTTTCTTTGGTAGTAGAATATGGAGTTTCCTTTTTAAATGGGAGTCTAGAAGAAAATGACATATACAAATAAAATTAAGCAAAGGCATAGG
The DNA here is from genome assembly GCA_007258455.2 of Sequoia sempervirens. NCBI lineage: Eukaryota > Viridiplantae > Streptophyta > Pinopsida > Cupressales > Cupressaceae > Sequoia > Sequoia sempervirens. Next base: position 7,554,040 of record VDFB02256132.1, read on the forward strand.
CTAGAAAACTGACAGCTTTTATCAATAGAAAGAGGACGTTTACAGTGACAGAGCATAAGCTCTTGTGCTCGTTGAATGAACACCAAGAGACAAGTTACTCAAGGCAACAAATGGCTATTTTTTTTCTATTTTTCTTCATTATATCCCAAAAAAGCAAGCTGGGTTTCACAATGCATGAAAACACATTTGTGCAAACAACTGTCAAAATTATAATTGCAATGGATGACAATGATGGTGTAATGGACACTAATAGTGCAAACATGGTCCTCTATAGGCTTTTGCAATGCATTTTAACTATATTGTTGTTTTGCATTGAGCTTCAAGAACCACTGCAAAAATGGTTTTGAAACAGATTTAAATCAATGGATGTCAGTCAAGAAAGGTTTCTAGTTACACTTAATACTTGAACCATGAAGCATCATTGCTTCAAGCTATAGCAAAAGTGCAGACAGGGACACTCAAGCAAATTCAACTATGACATCATCAAACAAGGATTTGTTTGCTATCACTATGACTAACTATTGAACTCAATTGACTCGTTAGTCAAACAGCTTTATTCATTACTGACCTAACTTGTCTCAAAGCTATCTTGTTAAACTGATTAGTTAATTTCATTAATGAGTAAAAGATAGAATTGGCTTAATTTGCACAAGCTAACTGTAAAATTGACTTGTTCATTAATTGACTTTGATTAATGGTTCAGGGATAGATGAGACAAATTAAATTGTCATGAGCAAAATGTAAGATGGACTTATTGGCTCTTACACCAAATATACTATGACATTTCAACTTTCATGAAATAATACCAAAAGCAATAGAATAAGCAGATGGCTTTAACATACACGAAGAGATACAATTAATATGGATAGCTATAGGCTATTGAATATTTGTAGAATAAGGAACAGAAAGGAAGATGTTGCCAAAGATTTTGCAATTTCGGTTTACAGTTGTGTTTGCTTCCTTGTCTATAAAGCCTTTTCAAGAAGTTCCTTTTTTTTTTACATATGAATGGCCATGATTGGTTTAATTGATTTGGTGTACAGAGATGTTTTATAATTAACCATAATTAAGTTTTCATCTAAGCTTCTATGTATCCCTATATACAACTGCGTATACATGCATCCATGTTTTTTTTGGATGTGCCACTATAGCCGTGCACCAATTTACTTTGTTATATGGCAGTCGCATATAGTAACACTAATAAGCTCCTTCACTGTGCATAGCAACTGTTTTCGTAAATGCCAGGTTGAGCTTATATGTATCAGGATACATATATACGCACGCTAAAAAGTACTGAATTATGGTCTCTATTTTCCCATTTTCGTAGACACGTTACTATTACAATCAAATGTGTAAAGCATTTGTGTCCAAAGAAATTAGATAAAGGAATGGCAATATGTTACACAACCCTGTTTTATGCCTTCATAGTAGTTTTTTCATTGCATTTCAAGCAAACCAAAAACTAGAATTTTATTCATATAATTTCATCCATGGCATTTACAGCTTTACCAATAATTGGCTATGACCAACCGTGGAGCACAATTAATTCATCAGCAAACTAGATTGATTGCTCACTGAATTAACTTGTTCAAAAGCTATCATCTTAAGCCAACTAGCCAATACACCACATTCAGTATGAAAATAAGCCAATTCTATCATTAATCATAGTGATAGCAAACAAGCACTTGTTAGATGGTCTCATTGTTGAGTCAAGTGCAAGATTGACTTGTTTGTTAATTGACTTTCATTAATGGTTTGGAGATAGCTGACACAAATTAAATTGTCATCAGCACAATGTAAGATGGACTTATTAGCTGCTACGCCACATATACTATGACACTTGAGCTTTCATGAAATCACCTCACACCAGCTCCGTCAAATCATGGAAGGGTTATTCAGTGGCTTCACGTATGGTCCCCCTGCCATTTGAATGAGGACAAAAAAGTAAAGGAATAAAATGTAAAGATTGAATCTGATTAGGATGTTGAAAGACTTGTTAAATGAGAAATGGAAACTAAAACATTGAATTTGAGTTTCCATTATGTATTTTTGTTTACTTCTTGACTACTGTTTTTTTAAACTGTAGATTGTAAAACACATGGTGTTGTAAAAACAACAACTCATTGACAGTTGTAAGACACAACGTGTTGTAAAATATTTTGTATTACTTTTGATTAGTTTTTATTGGAATTATTTTGTATTACTATAATTACTTTATTACTTTCTATTACTGTATTTCAGTATGGACATTTCAAGGTGAAGAACATGAGACATATGCAATGAAAAATCATAGGTTTAATTACCAAGGTATGAATGAGCAAGAACTTTTTAGTAGATAAAGGTCATGAACATTGAACTATTAGTATCACCGTCACCACAACATTTAAGGAAACCTATGCTCAACACTCTCTTTTCCATTATCAATTGTATTCCCAATGTTATCCATGAAGAATATCCTCAAAGATACAGAATACATGGATGCACAGGCTAAAGAACTTCTTCATGGATCAAAGATATGCAATTCATTGATGAAAGAAATGGAAATCATGGATCAAAGCAATGGCTAATAGCAGATTCTAGAGGTTGACAAAGTTCTTCATGGATGAAATTGGGAATAAAATTGATAATGGAAAAGGGAATCTACACCATAGGTTTTCTTAAATGTTGTGGTGACTGTCCTACTATTGGTTCAATGTTCATGACCTTCATCTACTCAAAGGTTCTTGCTTGTTTTTCATGCAATATAGATTTTAGTGACTAGAGATGAATTGTGAATACTTTGAGCATTTCATTTTTTGTTATTTTGTAGATCTATGTAGTCACATGAGATGTTGTTGCTGCAGAGTCAAGACCTGGGAACAAGCTACTTGACACATGTACCCATACACTGACATTTGAGATTCACATAAGTCTCATGCATGCAAATCTGCTATCATGGTAAAGGCATGCAAACAACGATGTTCCAATTCCATGGGGTAATTCTATTTCCATTTGTCCAAGTTCATTTCATTCCATCATCAAGAACCAATAATTAAATGTTTAAACTAGGTACATGCAAACAGCAATGGAAGAAAGGTTTCATAGTGCTTTAAGACATTGTTATACTGTCATTATAAATTCATATTTTAAGCTACTTCTAGGATTATTTATTCAAGCTTCTTGCTGAAATGCAAAGGTTTCATCTGCGTCTGAGCTTTTCCGTTGGCATCAAAGCATAAAGGGTAGAGGGATTCTGTTAAAATTTGTGGTTGTTGTCCTCATAGGCATAAACCCATATTTTAAACTACTTTTTCACTTCATGCTTGTAAGTCGATAGTGTGTTGCTTTTAGCTATTCCATTGTCATCAAAGCATAAAGGAGAGAGGAGTTCTGTTAAAAGTCATGGTTACTGTCCTCGTAGGCATAAATGCGTATATTAAACTACTTTTAGTATTATCTATTCGAATTTCTTGTTGAAATGCAAAGGTTTCATATGAATTTCATAGGTATCATGCAGAAATCCTCTTGTTCATTTTACTTCATGCATGTGAGCCCTATAGAATTTGTATTTTTCTAATTGTTGCAAAGTGGTCCCATAAAGAGGACTTTGGAACCAAGATTATGTCAACATGTATGATAATGAGAGCTTTTCAACAATCAGTCAACAGTGTGTTGCTTTAAGCTTTTCCATGGTCATGAAAGCATAAAGGATAAAGGGATTCTATTAAAAGTCATGGTTGTTGTCCTCATAGGCATAAATGCAAACAATAAGAGCATAAAGAATATAGTAGAAACCTTTTTCCTGCCAGCAAGCATAAAAATTCTGTTAGATGTGGTCGTAACTGTTTTTGTATCTTGGGGTTGTAAAAAACTATGTCAAGAAATGTTGTAGAATCCAAATTACAATGTTGCCATAGAGTAGTTAAGTAATATTTCTTTTCGGTTTTTAGTCTGTCTGATACAAGAAATCCAAGTAGGGTATCATAGTGCTATAAGGAAATTGTATATTTTGATTATAAATTCATTTTTTAAACTACTTTTAGTATTGTTTATTCAAATTTTTTTGTTGAAATGCGAAGGTTTCATCTACGTTTGATAGGAATTATTGTTTTTAAGATGTTGTGACATACATTAATTTGATGTATCTCAGCATCTTCCTTATCAAGATGCTAACAACCTTGATTTGTATCTATCCTTGAATGTATCTAGATGCTATGAACTATGAATTCTACTTGCAGATTGCTTGGTTGTACAAGTAATACTAAGTGTTACAGAATGGTAGACAGCACAACTCTTAGTATTCATATACACCCATGCACAAATACTTGGTATTCAACACATCAACACAGACATGGTTCTCTAGGGCTAGTTTGTTAGTTGCCTTTGATTAATAGTTTAAATGCACAAAAAGCTAATTGCAATCATTTCTTTCTTTGAATTTCTAGGTACGTAAAGGCTAACTAGCAATTGCCTAATTATTTAGATATGGGACAACACTATGAATTCTACTTGTAGATTGCTTGGTTGTACAAGTAATACTAAGCATTACAAAATGGTAGACAACACAACTCTTCGTATTCATATACACCCATGCACAAATAATTGGTATTCAACACATTAACACAGACATGGTTCTCTAGGGCTAGTTTGTTAGTTGCCATTGATTAATAGTTTAAATGCATAGAAAGCTAATTGCAATCATTTCTTTCTTTGAATTTCTAGGTGCTTAAAGGCTAACTAGCAATTGCCTAATTATTTAGATATGGGACAAGACAAGGATGAATAAGGAAATATGAACTTTCCTAAATGATCATGAATGATAGAGCTATTTGGTAAAATGCTACATACACTGTGACATTTAAGCTTCAAAGACTACCAATGAACAGCAAAAGCTTCAAAACTCTCAGTTAACATGTAAAGGGCTGAGAAAAATCAATCTGCTAACCGAATGGGGTCATTTTACTTCAATTATTTAGCACTAATTCTTAATTGTTTAATCATAGTATGACTAGATGGCTAGCTGGCGCCATCCACAAAAAAACATTTTAAGCAAATGCAACAGTAATTTGTTATATACACACATACATACATGGCAACATAGTATCATGCATTCATATATACATAATTACATGCACACATATATACATGCAAACTTGTATGCATGGATGTATACAAAGACTATGTTTCATGGGATTATTGAAGAGTTAACTTGCTTTCTATATGCTTCCATATTTTGCATGTGTGCCTATGAGGACAATAACCACAATATTTGATAGTATTCCTCTATCCTTGATAGCAGCTCATTAGTTCCAAAGCTCTCTCTATAGGACAACTGTACATTGCCTACAAGGCTCAGATGAATCCTTCATATTTCAAGCAAAGATTTGAATCAATAACACTTAAAATGATCTAACAATAATCTATTATATACACACATACATACATGGCAACATAGATACATGCATTCATATATACATAATTACATGCACACATATATACATGCAAACCTGTATGCATGGATGCATACAAAGACTATGTTTCATGGGATTATTGAAGAGTTAACTTGCTTTCTATATGCTTCCATATTTTGCATGTGTGCCTATGAGTACAATAACCACAATATTTGACAGTGTTCCTCTATCCTTGATAGGAGCTCATTAGTTCCAAAGCTCAGATGAATCCTTTGTATTTCAAGCAAAGATTTGAATCAATAACACTTAAAATGATCTTAACTATGACTTTACAATCAAAGTATCCAAACGCATTGCAACAATGCAAAACCCAAGTTCCATTTAAGATGTACAATGAAAGTAAATAGAAGGGAAAATGCATTTGCTTTAAAGTTTGTATGGAAATTTCAAGAGGTTGTCTAGCCATTGTCGAAAATATGGTTTTCTATTAGCATAGTCCTTCAACCTTCTTTAGGTCTAACTACTACTTTGTTAATTGACTTTGATTGAAAGATCAAAATATGAAATGTGACCAAGGATAATTATAGACAACTGCACGTTTCCTCCAAGATTCAGATGAATCCTTGGTATTTCAAGGAAAGGTTTGAATCGATAACACTTAGAATGATCTAAACTATGATTTTAGAATCAAAGTATCCAAACGCATTGTAACAATGCAAAACCCAATTTCTATTTAAGATGCACAATGAAAGGCCAAAATGTGAAATGTGGCCAAGGATAATCATACTTATTTATCTCTTTTAATTGTTATATATTCAAAGACTAATTAGCAATCCAAGCAGTCTCGCCTCTAGTCAGATGCCATTAAATACATTGATTTTGAATTAATGAATTATGCACTTTTAGCCAGTAGTTTTAATCAAAGCATGCATATGGATTCAGAATCAAACTCTTAAAATTTGAGAAGGTTAATTTTTTGAAACAAAGATCTACTTTTGAACCTCAAATGCTTAATTTTTATGAACCATATAGCATATGCCACTCACAATACCCATTTGCAAGGATTGTCCTTGTAACAAAAAGCAACGATATGATTACAAGTACAATCAATATAGTGAGAATCTTGAATCAACCTTTTTCTCTGTTTACTATATGCAATTGCAAACAAAAGAGAAGGTTCATTCTAGAAACTCACCTTGTACTACTTGCTTGAAGGATTTTCCACAGCCGGACCGCTACATGACCTCTTTTCTTCTAACGAAAAGCATTGTGCCATGTAAAAAGCTTTCATCAGAAAACATAAACCATGTCTTTGTTTTTTCTAAAAGAATAGCAATATATAGTACTCATACTGCGATGGATACTAATAGCAAAAACCATTTTAAACACTATCAAGCATTTTTCCAGGTTCAAGAGACACAAGTATAAATGCAAATAAGATTAACTACACAAGCTAATTGTGACAGGTTATTGGACCACAAATCTCCTAGCAATGAATTTGACTGCTCTTTTGCATGAAGCCTAAAATTGTTCTATCAAGCAATATTACTTAACTGCTCTATGGGAACATTGTAATTTGGATTCTACAACATTTTTGGCATAGTTTTTTTATAACCCCAAGATACACAAAGAGTAAAAATGACATCTGACAAAAATTTTATGCTTGCTGGCAGGGAAAAGGTTTCTACTGCATCTCTATGCTCCCATTGTTTGCATTCATGACTACAAGGACAACAACCATGACCTTTAACAGAATCCCTCTATCCTTTATGCTTTCATAACAATGGAAAAGCTCAAAGCAACACACTCTTGACTCATTGTTGAAAAGCTCTCATTATCGCACACGTTGACATAATTTTGGTTCCAAAGCCCTCTTTATGGGACCACTTTGCAAAAATAAAAAAAACACAAACTCTACAGGACTACATGCATGAAGGAAAATGAACAAGAGGATTTCTACATAATACCTATCAAACGAAGATGAAACCTTCGCATTTCAACAAGAAATTCGAATAAACAATACTAAAAGTAGTTTAAAATACGAATTTATAGTCAAAGTATACAATTGCCTTAAAGCACTATGAAACCCTACTTTCATTTCTTGTATCGAACAAAATAAAAAGAAAAAAGAAATATTACTTCACTACTCTATGGGAACATTGTAATTTGGACTCGTCAACATTTTTGACATAGTTTTTTATAACCCCAACATACAAAAACAGTAACGACGACATCCGATAGAAATTTATGCTTGCCGACAGGTAAAAGGTTTCTACTGTATTCTCTATGCTCCCATTGTTTGCATTTATGCCTACGAGGACAACAACCATGACTTTTAACAGAATTCCTCTATCCTTTATGCTTTCATGGCAACGGAAAAGCTCAAAGCAACACACTATGACTCATTGTTGCAAAGCTCTCATTATCACACACATTGACACAATTTTGGTTCCAAAGCCCTCTTTATGGGACCACCTTGCAACAATAAAAGAAATACACACTCTACAGGGCTCACATGCATGAAGAAAAATGACCAAGAGGATTTCTGCATAATACCTATCAAACGCAAATGAAACCTTCGCATTTGAACAAAAAAATTCAAATAGATAATACTAAAAGTAGTTTAATATACGGAAAAGCTCAAAGCAACTCACTGTTGACTCACATGCATGCAGTAAAATGAACAAGAGGATTTTTTACATAATTCCCATCAAACGCAGATGAAACCTTTGCATTTCAACAAGAAATTCGAATGAACAATACTAACAGTAGTTTAAAATATGAATTTATAATCAAAGTATATGAATGCATTCAAGCACTATGAAACCCTACTTGCACTTCTTGTATCAAACAGACTAAAAAATGAAAACTTACCTCTTCTGACCTCAAGAAATTCATCTCTCACTGTCCACCATTTTAATGTATCGAAACTCTAAAAATTACCAAATTATTGCTTCAAATAACTCGTTTCTGGGTTTGGACTCTGCAACTATAACATATCCTGCTCAGTCACTAAAACTCTCCCTTAGAACACTACTTACAGAACACAAAAACAAGACACGCAAAGTAATGAAAATGCATACCAAGTAACTCAACTCTATATTAAATGACCAAAGTACCCTAGCCACGCGTGGCCTCCAAGCAACTCCACTGCCTTCACCTCGAGCCAAATGCCATTCAATGCATTTAATTTTTTTTTCATGCATCACATATGTCTACCCGCTAGTTTGATAAACTATGCCTTTCCTTAATTCTAATTAATCAATTTATGCGCTCATTGTTTCCTGATATTTTAATGCATTTAATCTGCATTCATGGATTACGTACCTCTAGCCGCCACCTTTTAAACTATGCCTTTGCTTAAATTTATTTAATCAATTTATGCGTTCATATTTTCCTAAATTTTTAAAACGAAAATGATTTATAAAGCTACTCGGATGAATAGAAAAATAGATAAATGCTAATTTTCCAATATATAAAATAACTCTCCAAATTCAAACTATACAAAAAAAAGAAATATGTTAAATGGCGAAATGTGATTGGTTCATGCTGCCGGTTAAATGCATTCCAGGTGAATGCATAAGTATTCCTGCCTATCGGCAGGAACTAATAATAATGTGCTTTTCCTTTTCCTCGAAAGTCGAGCTGTTATCTCTGAACGCCCATTTCTATTGAATCTTTTTGAGAATCTATAATAATGACCATATCCAAAAAGTAATGACCATAATTTTGTGGGTCCTTGACTATGGAATAATTTTAGAAGTTTTGAATGAAGCTTTTGTTTTTTAATAAACCTAATCACTTTTCATGCCTAGTTTATAAAATTTATAAGTCTATATAACAAATTCTTCAATGTGATTTATAAAGATTTTTTATTTTTCACTTTAGATTTTATGTTCTGATAATTGTAAAAAAGTTACAATTTTGGAGAGTTTCATGTAGTCTAATAGAAACATATATTATTATTATTATTATTATTTTAAGTTAAATATGTAAATGTTTGAACTAAAAACATTAAAAGTGAATTATTCATTGACAATCTAATAGACTACAAAAATTTAATATTTATTACAAACTTCAACATTCTCCATGGTATACAATAACTAATTTGGTACAATTTTACTCTATTAATACATTTCCATACAATGAAGGACATATGTAGATATCTAATATGAAAACAAATAAAATTAAAATGGTCTAGCACCCATTTGATGTAAAATTCTCCAAAAAAGACACTACGTGCAAATTATTTTTGCCACTCACGTTTGCACTATTAGTTTAGATTTCACTTGGAGGACTAGATATATAATAAGCATTAGTTCCCTTTCAAATAGTTTCCTACAAAGTATGCAAGGAAATATATGTGAGGAAAAAATAATATATGACATGATACAAACATTAAGGTATAGTTAAAAATTATGCAAGGATGTGAATACAAAAAATTAGTGATAATCATCAAGATGTGAAAGTTCTATCCCCTAGTATAGGTACATGATAATCACATTAGAAATAAACATCAAGATGCATGAAATAAGGTAGTCCTTAATGGAAGCAAGTGATAAGAATCGTATGGTACATATCATGCAAGAACAAATAACATGTAGTAAATCATCTAGAGATAATACCATATAGTAAACACAATGGATATATATAAATATAAGAGTGCAAATATGTATGGTTAGGAGGTAAGCATGAATATTTATGATGGAAGTGCATCCAAATCCACAAAAAACCTTAAATGTAACAAAAAATAATTATAGGTTATGTTATTTATTTTCATTAGTTTTCGATTATCATGGTTTGGTGGCTTTTTTATTAAGAAGGCTAATAGTTTCAAAAATATATGACTTGTATTATAGATGATATAGGCACCTTGAATTTTCTTCCACTCCTTCATACAAATTTTCTACAAATTAATTAAATATATCAACATTAAATAATTTAACTAATTATATTTCTCCATGGATTAAATAATTTGACTAACCTTACCAATCAATCATATTTAAAAATATCTCTTCACATCTATAAATAATTAGAACTATCTAACTAATTAACCTTATTCTAAAATAGCTCCAATGAATCAAGTAAATAATACATGTTCATTGATTGATTACAATATTTAAAAAAAAATTAATATTCATTTCTAATTTAAATTTCTATCTCATACAACTAAAAGTAAAAATGTTTTTCTCTATAATATCCATCAACCATTTCAAATCTCAAGAGGAAATCTAGACCCTTCAACTTCACATATCTCATCAAAGCACTTTTCTCCAATCTTTAACATGGCCACCGAGTATATAACAAACCTTCTTTAAAATTGAAGATATTTGTTTCATGAGTGTTTAGTAAAATGCAACTTTCTAGCCTTATAGAGCCCATCATATTGCATGGATTCCTAGCATAATGTATCTTTCTAGACAATGGATCCATGTGGCTCATGAGTGATTTGGCATAACATAGCTTTCTAGTCCTCATGGGAGCATTACATTAACTACCATTTATTCAATGGATGAGATTTAGTATTTGAGATAGTTTAAAACTATGGTCTCTTTACCTTATTGACTCAAATAATTTTAGTACTAACCTTGTGTTTTGTTGTGTTCTTTCTTCATGTTTTCATTGTCTTTGCATCTTTTTTGCATTAATTTTTTTATCATTTATATGTTATGTTATATCATGCATGTTTTCATGATATATGCTTTGTGTTTCCATCATGTATGTTTGTTGTCTTGTTGTATTCAATACATATGCATTCCTTTGTGCTTATGTTGGTTTACCATGCAACCTTAGATTCTAGGGGATTGTGCACTCCCCCTTCATCATTTTTCATCATATCTCCTTAATATTTGGACAATCAGAACCGTCTTGACATAATTTTTCTACTTTAGTGTAAGTTCATACTCTCACTAAATTCAGGGATGTAGTGTCCATAATTGTCACCCTTTCACACTATTTTTTCTCCCCCTTTAATTAATGAACCTAATTGAACCGCTAATTTCCTAAATTATGCATTCTATCACCTATCTTTTACAATTACTGAAAAATTGCAAGTGAAAACAAATGTATTCATCTAATACTTTTCCCTTGACACATTAATTTCTAAAAAATATGGCTAGGATAGAGCCACCCTATGGAAAATTTGTCTCCCTATTTTCTAGCCCCAAACCCAAATATATAGGTGTCAACATTGTATCATTACAATTCAAGTTGCCAATGTTAGTTATCAAGACTTAATTTATGCAAATTAGAATAATTGCATATAAATACCTAGTTATTGCATCATTGGAAACCTAATAGGAAATATTTAGCAACCATTGGAAAAATTATGATCATACATTATCAAGAAAACCATCGAGTAGGTCAAGAGAAAAATTTTAGTGATTTTGTTGAACATTTAGAATACTAAGAGGTGGGGCTGAATTAGTATTTTATTAAACTTTTCAACACAACTTATCCAATCACCAAAACAAATTAACAAAGATAATGAATGAAAGCATGAATCATCCACAAAGTCACATAACACATGAACACCAAGATTTTTATGAGGAAAAACCATAGTGATGATTAGCTTACAATATATGACATCCAAATATAGTATATTATAGGGGCTCACTGCTAGGACACACTATCCTTATAAGGCTCACAACCAAAGTTAAACATAGTACAAAAATGGCTCATTGCCAAAGTATGAACTGATACAAAGTGCACCTCCCTTGTGTTGTATTTCAGTTCCTTTGAACATCTAAATATAAAGTACTACTCTAATTAGCAGTTGCTCAATAACTATGCTTTTATTTTGATCTCTCATCATTGAATTCACATGTTTGCATCATATGAAACCACTCGCACCTGGTATGGAATTCCTACTTACTCTTCTCTCTTCTCAACTCCAAAATATCTCATATATATATTACCCAATTACATTCACATATATCAATTAGGTCAGCCTAATTAGATCTAAAGAAAAAACAATTTAAAAGAGCTTCTGTCGGCACCACACATGATTCAAAATTATCTTCACACCCAACCAAAATGTGCAATACTTAATTTAGGTTGGAATGGATCTAAAATAGATCCAACTAATATCCACAATGTATATTTAATCTTCAAAACACATATAATGTATTAGGTTAACCAAGAATTGGACCTAATTGAAAGAACTTTCAATCATACATGCACTTCTCCATACAAGAAACTTTCAAAATTGTTCTTTCTTCAAATTCATATTTTGCTAACATCAATTAGTCTAACTATAGAACCATGAAAAAAAAAAAATCTTCTCAAGGAAATGTAGAATCTCCCACACTAATACACTAAACAGAGAGATGATAGTGATATATAGAGTTGAACTCTGCCATAGATATCTTCTAGTCTACTTGATAAAATTTCACAAGATCTTGAATATAGATGTGTAATCCACTCTTAATGATATGGTTAAAATATCAGAGTTATACCTCTTCTTGTGGTGAAGTGTAGACCCAAAAATTGACGCACTAAACCAAAAAATCGTCAAAAGTGAACACTTATCCAAATTCTTGATAGATCAATTTTTTGGTATAGTTAGTAATGTACAAATGACACCAAATTTTTTTCCCCATAATGTTGAAATCAATGAAAATACTAGGTTAGTTGAGTCAATCGATGTATGTACACTTCATGCTTATGTTTACAAACTGTATCAACAAAAAGAAACTTCCAACAATCTCCCCCTTTTTCATTCATGACAACATGAAAATTTAAAAAACTAATCTATTTCATGAACCAAAACTTATTTCCTCCTAAACATATCTTACCCTTTCATAATTAAACTTTTCTTTCCAAAAAGGTTTTCCAACCATCCAAAAAGTAGTTACCACTTTCCAAACTTATGAACAAAAATGTTTTTCCTTCCACTATCTCTCCCCCGTTGACTTAAATGGAAAAGATCATGTAGGGGCCCAATATGCTTCCATTGCACATTTATATGTATGCATCTTCTTCAAAAGAAAAAAAATTATCATAAAGGAAAGACATGTCAACCTGAAAAATATAGATCCTTTGATTTTATTAAGAGTATCCTGCTAAGAAGATTTTCCTTCTTCCAAAGAAATTTTGGCATCTACAAGTGTCTTGCATAGTAATTCAAGCTTCATTAGAGACTCTTTTTCTTATTCCATAGTGTTGGGGCTAAGGTTTATTTCTAAGAGTTTAGCAACACTAGGAATGGCACTGGATATAGGAGTGTGATTTATCTTTACTAAGCCACAAGGTTAGTGCCACTTATTGTTTGATTGTATCAGTTCTCTAATTCTATAAAACAAAGAAGTTTTCATGCAGTTGCATAATGTAAGACCACTTTTGATTGTTTCTATAACTTGCTAAATCATAAACATATGCTCGATTGCCTATTTGAAATTCAATATGATTCATTTCATCCTTTGTACTTTATGTGCAGTTAGACCACTTCAGGAAATATGATAGTAATTTTTGTGCTTCTTCACATGTTTGAACATCCTTCAATCCCTTCAATGTTCTTTGATGTGAATTTGCAATTTTTTTTTATGTCTTCTAGATTCTCCTATGTAGTCCTTGTTTCTGACTCATTTTTCAGTTTGTTATTTTAGTCTAGAGATGTACGCTTTAAACAAATTAACCATATTTCTAAGGTTTTCTATTGTAGACATTGATGTATTAATGCTTGCACTAAGGATTACCTATTGTAAAAATTTTATGGCTCCATTCATTTCATTTGCACTTCTATTTTCATGTTCATGTTGGGCCATATCCATTTGTAATCTTCCTTCTTATTCTATAACATCTTGCTTAATGTCAACCGGAGGAATAACAATGCATTTCTTATGCTTACCTATCCTCCTCAAACTGTCAAAGGCTTCAATTTTAGACATGTCCTCTAATCTTGATCTGTTAAGGTCCTTAGGGATTCTTAGAAGCGCTTCTATATAATGAACAACTTCATCCTTAGTCACTTCATAATTCAACTTAGAAATAAAAACAAGTCTAGGTTCAATTGCTTCCATGAAGCAAAAGTTCGTAGAGACAAGAAAATTGTTGTCTCTGGAGTACCTTTCCACCATGCCCTTGGGTATTCTTATTCTTTCATTCATTCTCATCTGAAAATTTCCAAAGAATGCTACAAGATCATCCTCTTAAGCATTTGGTCCACCAAGATTTCTCATAAGATTTCTTATCTAATGTGCAAATGGTTCTATAGTTGAGCACTCTAATTTTCCAATTACTAGTATTTCCTTCATGAAGTAGAAAATTAAACAGATTATCAAAGTATTGTACTTGAATGTATGCTTTTTTGTTCTTTTTTATTTTCTTTAGATTCTTCATCAAGTTCTTTAGAGTAACTCACAAAGATCATAATCAACACCATTTTTAATCATGTTTACTACAATGTGAGCAATAGTAGTAGAGAATGTATAACCATTATTAGGCGGGAAGATTGTATGTCCAACAAGCATTGCAACATACCAAATAGTCAGATTCCTAAATGTAATCAAGGTGAGTTCCTTTCCTTTGAGAGTTGCACCAATCCTTTCAATTAATTCCTTGAATTTGAAAAACTTCTACTCCAGAATTGGTTTGGAGGACCATAAAACAATTACATCCCTTATAGCTTCCCTGGTTATTCAATATGCACCATTAATCTAGATAGATTCATCATGAATCTTGCTCTTGATATAATTCTAATGTACCTCTTATTGAATTCAAACAGTGGAAACTTCTACCACACATTTAATTTACTTTCAATTAGGGTTTTATATTTCAGTTTGTTGGCATCATTATTTTCTTCCAGTTCTCTTGCTCATAAAACACTTAATTCATTAGAGGACATTTCTTCTATTTCCCATGAATGTATGGACATATATTTTTAATAGGTTAAAATCTAATGGGATTGCCAAAAAATGCACCCATTAGGCCTTCCAATAGAACTTTCCAATAATTCATCTTCAATTTAGATTGTGGTCTCTTTGAGACATTTACTACCTTTGACCCTTCCATTACATCAAAAATAAAAATTATGGAGAAGAGTTGATTATGTAGAATACCTCTTAAATTTGGTTCAATGAAATTTAGGGTTTTGATGCTTTTCCTCTGAGAGACACCATGAATCCACCTCTTCTTCTTTAATTTACTTCTCCTTCTCATCAATTGAATTTGTCTTCTCAAATACATTTTTAACTCCATGATTTAACTCATATCAATAAATGTTTTTGAAAAAGATAATAAATTTTGAAGCATTGTATCCATAATTAATTTACATAAGCTTTGCAAACTTCTACATTGCAATATTTTCTTCCAAAAAATTCTTCTATACCTTCAAAAATAACTCTTTCATGATATACCTTCATGCCCTATCTTGGCACCTTATATTTCCAAGGTCATTAGATTTTTCTTATTATTGCTCCCCCTATACCCATGCCTTGGTAATTTTAAAATGAATTATCTACACTAGAGGGAGGAACATATGTATTTGAGGTTCATAATTCATCTTTTTCTCATAATCCTCTTTCTTTCCCCATATCTTTTTTATTTCCTTCTTAACCCTAGTAGGATCAATTTTTTCAAAGGTTCATTCCTCTTTACCGAATTGGACTGTCTTCTATTTTTGCTTCTACAAACTATTTAGATATGTCCATGCTTGTTGCAAGAGTAGTGTACAATACTTCTTTGAATTTTATTCATCCTTTATTTGTATTGGTTAGCCTTATTCCCAAATACATTGCATGTATAATAGTAGCCTTTGAAATATTGAAACATTCTCCTAGTATTATATTTATTCATCATCTAACTTTTGCACTCAATATTTCTATGTCCAAATTTCTTACATGCAAAACATTTTTTGGAGAATGATCCAAAATTTTAATTCATTCTACTCCTACATTCCATTTCCTTATGTCCAAATTTATTGCAAGAAAAAAAAATACCATTAAATATGGGTACCTTTGAGTATTTGGTTGTCTAATAGGAGGTCTTCTAGCTTTGCTTCTTTGATTTCTGAATTGTCTCCTATTGCCTCGAATCTTCTTTTGATTTTCAACCTTGGTAGGTGTCTAATTGTCTTTTTAAATTCTTCCTTATTCAAGTCCCAAACCACTTTTTTCCTTAGAGGGTTTTTGTATTGCAATCAATTCATCAAGCATTAAAGTAATTATTTTAAATTTCTCCTCATGTATTCTTTCCTTTTCTAGATCAGATATGAGATTTACCACTTCTTGTTGAAGTCTAGAGGATTCTCCATTCTTTCTTTGTACCAATACATTGAAACATTCATCAATTCTTCCTTTTTCTTCCATTTTCACTTTCAATCAGGTGACCTCTTCATTTTCTTGCTTCAATTGTACATAGACTTCCCTATATCTTTGTCTAAAATTCTTGATTTGTTCTTTCAACTTTCTAATGCATTCATTTGCTTCTCCTAGGCTTTCCTTCAGACTTTTGTTCTCAGTTTCAACTCTGTCAAGATCTTCAAGAGCACCATTAAGTTCTTCTTTGTCATATATCCAATCATCTTCTACATATTCAATTGCAAAATTTTCTTCCATAGGAATTGGACACTTCTTGTCAACCATGTGTTCAAATTCCAAGATCTTCCTCAAACTATTAGGCTTTTTTGAAGGAACCAAGATTTAATACCAATTGTTGATCATTCATAATACTAAGAGGGGAGGGGGTGAATCAATATTCTATTAAACTTTTGAACACAACTTATCCAATCACCAAAACATATTGACATAAATAAATAATGGAAACATGAATCATCCACGAAGTCACATAACACATGATCACTAATATTTTTTACATGGAAAACCCAAAATGGGAAAAACCATGGTGAGGATTAGCTCACAATATATTATATCTAGATATAGTATATTACATGGGCTCACTACCAAGACACACTATCCTTACCAGGTTCACAACCAGAGTTAAACATAATACAAAAATGGCTCACTACCAATGTGTGAACTAATACAAAGTGCAACTCCCTTGTGTTATATTTTAGCTTCTTTGAAGTTCTAAACACAAAGTACTACTATGCCTAGCAATCGCCCAATAACTTTGCTCTTATTATGATCTCTCATCATTGAATTTGTATGTTTGCATCATATGAAACTACGTGCACCTGGTATGCCATTCCTAATTACTCTACTATCTTCTCAACTCTAAAATGTCTCATATAGATACCTAATTACATTCATATACATCAATTAGGTTGGCCTAATTAGATATAAAAAAAACAATTCAAAAGAGCTTCTATTGACACCACACATGATTTAAAATTATCTTTGTGCCCAAGTGCAATGTGCAATACATAATTTAGGTTGGAATGGATCTAAAATAGATCCAACTAACATCAACAATGTATATTTAATCTTCACAACATATATCATGTATTAAAGGTCAGCCAAGAATTGGACCTAATCGTAATAACTTTCAATCATACATGCACTTCTCCATACAAGCAACTTCCAGATTCATTCTATCTTCAAATTCACATTTCACTAACATTAGTGAGTCTAACTCTAGAACTGTGACACAAAAAAATTCTTCTCAAGGAAATGTGAAATCTCCCAAATTGATACATTGAATAGAGAGATGACAATGATATACATAGTTGAAATTTTTCATAGATATCTTCTAATCTACTTCAAAAAAATTCATGAGATCTTGAATATAGCTATATAATCCAATCTTAATGATATGGTTAAAATATTAGAGTTATATCTCTTTTTGAGATGAAGTATAGACCCAAAAACTAATACACTAAACAACAAAAATGTCAAAAGAGAACACTTAGCCAAGTTCCTGATAGATCATTTTTTGGTATAGCTAGTACTGTATAGATGACACCAACAATGCTTCCTCACAATGTTGAGATCAATGAAAACACTAGTTTAGATGAATCAACCAATGTATGTACACTTCATGCTCATGTTGTCAAACTACATCAACAATGATAGAATTCCAACATATTTATTGTAATAATTCAAGATCCAAATGTCATGTCAAATCCTATGTGATTTTATGTATTTCATGCTATCTTTATTTGTGAAGGCTAACCCTTTTGTAGGTATCGAAGCAATTCAATAAAATCAAGCAAGCAAGATCTAAGACCTTGAGGTGATATGCATGACTTCAGTCCTTTAAGAAAGCCTTTGCAGGGTGGTGATTGAGAACACTATGTTGATTCATCATTCCTTCCTATCATTTATGCTTTTATCATTGACCTTATCATTATGGAAGTGGAAACACTAACATGAGGTTTGACTAAGGAAATACCCTAAATGACACAAGCCTTTCTCTCTCTTTGAATGTGTAGGTTTTAGGTTTGGAGAGGATTGATGAAAGTTTAAAGATCCATTTTCTATTGTTTCATCCAAAATCCTGAACCTGGTCAATTCATGAAAACTCACCTAAAAAAATATTTGATAGTGATCTAACAAATTTTCATGCGAAATCAGGAAGCTTTGATTCAACA
Source organism: Sequoia sempervirens (assembly GCA_007258455.2). Taxonomy (NCBI): domain Eukaryota; kingdom Viridiplantae; phylum Streptophyta; class Pinopsida; order Cupressales; family Cupressaceae; genus Sequoia; species Sequoia sempervirens. Next base: position 7,572,919 of record VDFB02256132.1, read on the forward strand.
TTAGAGAACTATGAAAATAGAACTAAAATATCCTTAGAAGTACATAAACAACCTTGGGAAACTTTTTCTAGTTATTAATTCCAACTCTAAATTTATAGGACAGGTGCACAAAACTTTTCCTTTCTTAGATTTTCTAATGATTTTTTATTATAGTTTATCAGTTGTTAGAATCTTGCATTTTCATATTAGGGCACATAGTTTAATTAGGCTATTCAAGGAAAATCAATTCCAATCAATTCCCAAGGGTAGAAAGGGATACAAATCTAGACCTAGTTGGCTTACATTCATGGTTTAAAGTTAATCTAATCACCTTATTGATTTCCATGCTAATGAAATCTCTAGAAGTAAGGATAATTGATCCTAGGTCCTTTGCATTAGACTTAGGATCAACATTTTCTATGTTTCACTTGTGTCTCACCTACCTTAGGATCTATCAAAAACACTTATAAAATCAAAATTTAACCCTTTTTATGACCTTTCTAGTGTAATTTGTTGGAATTCACTCCTAATTAGTTATCCCTAAGAGGTTACCCAACCTATTCCCCTAGATATGATTATAAATGATTTGCATTGATAACCCTTAATAATAGAGTGCTTCAGGTTATGAATGGTAAACTTATGGCTATATTAACTCCTAATTAAGTCATATTATGAACATTATACCATTATTTAGTTGGTTAGGTTGGCCTATGACTTATATAGGGTTATATATGTTGGCTTGGCTGGTATCTTAGGCATAAATAGGCATATATAGGAGGTTGTGAGTCTTCTTTCATTATGATATTATGAATTGTATGACCTCATTGAAGATGTTTCAAGGTTTTCCCCCTCAAAGTGACTTGTTATTCTTAGTTCTATCAAGTATCTGCATCATATTTCATATCATATTCTTCTATTGTTCAAGTTTTTTCATTACAAGTTGTATCAAAGCATGATCTTGGTATTGTTACGACAAGGTATTTTTTAATTTTGTAGGTCATATTATGAAACCTATATTGCTCTTGGCATGTTTTTTTATAATTTTAAAGGGTTTCTAAAGGACATTTTCAAGAAGCTAAAATCCAAATTGAGAAGAATTGGAGTAAAATTGAGTGAGTTATTGTAGAATTAGGGTTTTTTCCCAGTTTATTTGGAAAGCACATTTCTCCCATATCTTGATGAATTAATTTCTAATTTTTTGTGGGTTTTTTAGAAGTATTAGAGGAAGCTACAATCCAATTTTTTAGATCAACTGAAGGATAAATAATTTATTTATTTGGAAATTAGGGTTTTCAAAAAATTAACTCTCAAAGCTACAAATCACATAATTTTTGGGAGATTTAGCTATTAGAGTGTCACCTAGGCCTTGGTAAGTCACAATGAAATTTTCAAATTATTTTTTATTTTATTTATGGGATTTGTTGCAAAATTATTTTATACCATCATGATGAGGCCTATAATAAGAGGCAAAAAGAATGCTACCACACCAGGAAAATCTTCAAAAATGAGGGAGTAGAAATTAAGGATTTTAACCCCAAGGAAGAAATAAACAAAGTCTTGAGGGTGATATTTCATCATAAGAGAAGAATATTATGGAAGAAATGGGTGAATTAAAATTATTTATTTAAGATATGTGGTGTAAGGGTGAATACAATGCTTTTTTTGGACATGAATTCCTTGGAATTGACTTTGGTTTCAAGAAGGATCCTTTAATAATCTTATGACAAGGAAATTCACACCTAAGTTGGATATGAGAAAGTTTGATGGCAAGGATCAAACAAATTGGCTAGGACAAATGGAATAGTTCTTTGATATTCATCATTTTCTTAGTCAACAAAAAGTGGCAATGGCATCATTATACCTAGAACTAGATCGATATGTTTAGTATCATTAGTTATGTGATGAGAAGAGAAAAAAAAGGTTATGTGCTCACATGGTCAATTTTTCAAGAGGAAATTGCTAACCATTATGAAGATAACTTTATGGATAGCTACTTCTACCAACTAACTAAATTAAAGAAAATGGGGATGGTTAAGGATTATATTCAACAATTTCAAACCATTTCTTTAAGATTAAAGACTATGGTAGAAGAAAATATGAAGGAAATATTTCTAGATGGTTTAAAGGATCACATAAAATATGAAGTGCAATTGTTCCAACCATGATCCTTATTGTAAGCAATAGTAATGGTAAGACAAGTGGAGGATAAGTATTTAGCTAGTAGGAGACAAGGGAATATAAATTTCAATGAAAGGAGATATCCTGTACATTCACTACCATAGCCTACTAGGTCAACTCCACATCAAATTGAGGAGAAGAGAGAAAAAGGGTTATGTTTCAATTATGATAGAAAATATAGTCGAGGGAATAGATGTAGTGAAAAAAATATTTTATATTGAAGCACCAAAAGAGGAGGAATGAATATTAGAGGTTGACAAGGATTTAGATGATGAATCACATGATTCCCAACAAATGATTTCTTTTCATGCACTCTCTAACTTTAGTGCCCCAAAAACTCTCAAGGTAGTTAGGTTCTTAAAGAAGCAAAAAGTAACTATGTTGATTGAATTGAGTACTACTCATAATTTCATTAATAAAAATTTGGCTACTTATCTAATTTTTTGTATATATCTAGCTCTAGAATTTTAGATCTTGATTAGAGATGATGGTACTATCAATTATTTTTGAAAGTGCCAAAACATTAAATTATCCATGAGAGATTATCACCTTGATATCCCAATGTATGTTATCTCCATGGGTGCATTAGATATTATTTTGGGAGTATAATGACTTATTAATTTGGGAACAATTGAGATGAACTTTCAAAAATTATTCATAAGATTCCAATTAAAAGGAAAGAAAATAGAGCTAATAGGGTTAAAGGAAAATTCCCCACAACTAATTAATTCTCATCAAATGCATAAGTTTCTTAAAAAAGGAGTTCATGGATTTGTGGTCCAATTATGTTCATTAAAATTCTCTCAATCTAATGCTCCAACCCATCCATATTTACAAGAAATAATTTAGCATCACTCAGTGGTTTTTGGAGATAAGTGTAAAGGACTTCTTCCTATGAGGGATCATGATCATGCCATATAACTAGTTCTAGGGAGTCAACCCTCGAACATTAGGCCTTACTAATACCCACATATACAAAAAAGTAAGAAAATATTGTTGAGATGTTAGAGAGAGGAATTATTAGACGTATCCAAAATTCTTACTCCTCTCCTATTGTGATGGTACAAAAGAAGGATGAAACTTGACACATGTGTTCTGACTATAGAGTACTTGACGTGTACACCATCAAAGATAAGTTTCCCATTCTAGTCATTGATGATTTTCTAGATGAATTGATGAAGTAAGAAATCAACCCTCATTCACATACTCACAAAAATATAAAAATTCAACTTAGAAATGGTTTGACACAAAAATTTGCAAGAAATATTCTTCTTCATTCACTCAGAATCTTTTTCTATTGCATAATTTTATTTTTTTTGTAAAAATACATTATTTCACAACCATATGGGCTGATGAAAAACGTTAAAAATATGATATGAGACTAAAATATGACAAAAAAAAAAAAACAAAATGGTTTCCCTCAATCTCTCTTCTTTCACTTGATTTGAGCTCCTTCAACCAACAATCTTCATTGGAAATCACTGCAATAATCAAACAATGAAATCACCAATTTTCTTGTTGTAGTGTATCTTCAAACTTGCAACAAAAATGTCTTCTTGGTATTTTTCAACCCTTCTTCTACTAAATCTCTCAAGGTCCCTTCACATGGACTTCACTAGCTCACTATCTTCCTAAATGTGGAGCTTAGTAGCTCACTAAAGCATGGGCTTCTATGCAAATACAGATTGGCATAAATGGATTCCTCAAATCCTCTCTTCAATTTGGTAGCATATCCCCATATCACTTGAAAAAACTCCCAAATCCATCTTCCCAAATGACAAGGCATGAATATATAGATTTGTGAATGAGAAAAACCAATATGGTTTTCCAAAACCACAAGAAAAACACCTCCTTGGAAAACCCACACCCCATATGGAGGAATAATCATAAAATAATTAAATTAATCAATGCTCACATGGCCTTCACATGGGTACCTTAACCATTTCCAATAAAATTTGGTAAGCTATGACACCTCCATTGATTCTTGATGGATCTGATGGCTCCAAACACGAACATGCAACAACATGCAAAGAAAGTGGCCCCAAAATGAAAATACATGTAAATCATGCAATTGAACATGCAAGAAAATTCATACCAAGTATTCCACACCTTTAAATGGATGCCCCAAAGGAAATATTCCAATTTGAATTCCTTGGAAACATTTATCTCAACATATTTCCTCCAAAAATTGCATTTACATATCACCACAATGAAAAATCACATTATTGAAAATTAAAATATTTATTTTCCACACACCTTAGCCCTTATTAAAAACAAAAGTAAATCAGCAATATTTTTGGTGATGCAAGATTGCTAGTACCCCTAGATGTTCTTGTATCATGAATTGAATGGAGCTATGTATTTTATAAAGTTAGATCTTAGATCTAGTTATCAATAAATTTGAATTAAGGAAGAAAATATTTGTAGGACAACTTTTAGGACTCATGAGGGTCATTATGAGTTTTTGGTGATGCCATTTGGTCTTACTAATGCTCCATCTACATTTCAAAGTTTTATAAATTCCATATTTAAAAATCTCTTCAGGAATTTTGTATTATTATTTTTGGATAATATATTGATTAATAGCAAGACATGGGAAGAACAATTGCAACATGTAGATCAAGTATTACAAGTTCTCAAAGGGCATAAACTCTATGCTAAACCATCCTAGTGTGATTTTTGTCTTAATGAGGTGGATTATTTGGGACACATATTTTCACATGGAGTAAAGATTGATCCCACAAAACTAAGTCTATCATGGAATGACCTATTCCCAAAACAATAATTAGAAATTTCAAAATGTAGCTTTTGATGCTTATAATCAAGACACTGAATCATCACAAATCTATTTTTATGACTCTAAATCATCCATAGATCCCAAATATATCCTTAGAACCTTAAATTATATGCGCATTTCAAATCCTAATCTATCTAAGAACTCAAGTATCCAAAGTTTGAATCATATGAATAGTCCATGTCACAAAACTCATCAAACCAATGAACCATCCAATCCTTCAAATAGTTAAATTATACCCTTGGAACCTTTAATTATTCTTAAATTCTAAAAATTATTTTCCAATCAAGCAAGATAAATCATTAAAAATTGAATCCATACCGCCATAATCATCTCTAGGTGCCACTATCCTATCTAGTAAAATCAGCCTAACCATCCAAATCATCCAAAAATACCATCTTGAAAGGATACCTTAAATAAATAATATTATTTTCTCATCCTTATCCCTCTTAATCTAGCCATCAAGTCATATTCCTATGCATTTGAATCCAAACGGATTCCCCTTTAAAACTCATGTATTCCAACATTGAGTTTTGTTATCCAAAAATAATCTTTACACAACCATATTAAAAGTTGAATTAAAATTAAATAGATAGAACCAAATGGCAAAAAGGTTTCAGATGTTGAAAGAGAATCCCTTTCCTTATGAATCTCTCCTATCTTATCTTCCTTTTCTAGGAGAAAAATAACATTCACATCATAGTGCAAATGATTATAGTGAAGCCCGTAACTATTTTCATTACATGACCCCTTTATTTCCCATTAATTAGAAATAATATTTAATAAATATAAATTGGGATAATCATGCTAAAATATTATTTTGGTTGTTGTATTATGTATAATTTTCATGCTTCAATCAAATAATAAAGTTGAAAACCAAAAATTTGGCTAAGTATGCAAGTTGTTGGAGCTTTGTGCAAGTTCTATAACCAATGTCAGCTCTTGGTGAGGTTCTCAAAACCCAAGTAGCTCTTAACAAGGTTGCTAAAACATTGTTACAACCCAAATTTAATCTTCTAACTTTTTCAGAAGGGTAAAATTGGTTTTTTTTATTCATACTTTCATGTGGTCTAGAAATCTTTCTAGGTTCCCAAAATTTGTTCAAGTTTTGATAGTTTTTTCCAACAACCAAAAGAACAAGAGAAAAGAGGAAAATTTCAAAGATATTTTAGCTATTTTAAAAGGTTTTAAAAATCTATCAAAAGTCAATGAGGTTGAAAAAAATAATTGAATAGGCTCATAAAATTAACAACTGAAGGGAAATGAACCTAAGTAAGCATCAAAAGTTAATGTTTTTAGAAAAACTAAAATATTTTGAAGCATCTATTAGAGACTAACAATGTTGTCACAACCATGATGGAGGTCGCAATGTTTTTGAAACAAGTTCAATTAGTGAAAGTTTTTCCAAAAGTTTTGAAAGAAGGATAGAAGGGTAAGTTGAAGGAATGAAATTTAACTAAGCTATAGTGTTTTGGAAATTTTCAAATATTTTGAAACCTCTATTAGCTTTTGAAATGATTTTCACAACTTTGTTGGAATTTGACAAGGTTGTCAGAAGTGGTTCAATATTTGAAAGGTTATATTTTTTCCTCTAAGTGCAAAAGTGATTGAGAAATGGTAAAATATGAAAGGAATGGGTAGGATTGGTGTTAATGTGAAAAGAGAAGGGAAAAATAATTATTTTTAAAAAAAATCTAGAGGTTTTGAAGTATCTGTCAACTTTCAACATGGTTCTCATAACCCTGTCTGAGCTTGACAAGTTTCTCTAAATTTTTACTATGTCCAAATCCAAGTGTTGATGAGAAAAGTAAGAATCTATGCCTAGGAAATAATGGAGTGATATAGATGATTCACAAAAAAGATAAATTAATAAGTGTTAAGTTGTGTGTAATTTCAATAGGTTATGAAGCTTTTGTTAGCTATGAACAAGGTTCTCACAACCTTGGTAGAGATGACAAGGTTCTCATAACTTGTTACATCACCTACACTATCACCCTATGTAGAAAATAGAAATAAAGGAAGATGAAGATAAAAAATTAGAGATAATGAATAAATAAATCAAAAGAAGGTGAATAAAGAGAAAAAATATTTAAAAGATTCATAAGTTTTAATAGGTTCTTGAACCTCTTTCAACTTTTAAAGAGAGTGTCACAACCTCATTGGATCCATACAAGATTATCAAAACCACTTCATCTATTGATACCAATAGTTAATAGGTGATAATGCACTCCGAAAGATGTGTATTATTACACCTACCATCTATAATGCCATAAATTCAATTGCAATACCCACTAACCACCATCTCTATAAAAAATCATTAGATATAATATGATTAGTTGAAAAATGGATGCTTTATGGTTTAAGACATAGAACATCACACTTCTCTTGCTAACATTGAACGATGCCCTAGAGATCTCAATGAAAAGGAGAAAGAGATCTACTAAGGGACTATCCTAGGGGATAATTGTAAACTAATGAGGGGTTGACCACCAAGCTAGGGCTTGGAAAAGAAAATGAAATGCAAGATGAAATGAAAAACTCTAATGTCATGCAAACTTGAACTAAATGACCTAGAAATGCATATAAAATAGAATAAAAAGCTATGAAATGAAATATGTGCACCTAGGAATGTAAATATGATTGGAAGGAACTCTAAAATGCTAATTTTTTTGACTTTTTGACTTGGTGGGACTCATTCCCCATTCTGGGTGAATCAATCCCAATTTAGGATTTTTGCACAGAAGTGAGTTTCAAATAAAAGGGTATCTAAATTTGCAAAAAAATATGAAAAAAACCTATAGTGGGACTCATTCACCACTTGTGGTGAATAAGTCTAGTTTATATTTTTTGGAACTTCAAGGTCTCAATCTGGTCTTCACTATCTACTCTTTTTGTTCCCCTTTGTCTCCAAATTCAAAACCTTAATTTTCAAGACTATAAGTGACTTTTTGTGAAGATAGCAACCTTGTGGAAACTTGATGACTTTCTCCACCATTGAAACATAATCTTCAATGATCCTCAAGTCTTCAAAGCACCTATATCTTCAATTACACAAAGAGAGAGAGAGATAAAAAGTGTTGATTGTTAGGGAATAGGGGTTTACCTTTGTCAAACCCATTGCAGGTAATTAAACGAAATGATGAGACAATGAATGAAGAAATGAAACATGAAACAAAGAAAATGAATCATGGACAATAATACCTTGAATTATTCCTTTTAAATTGTCTACAACTCAACATGAATCGACCATGAAGGATGTACATCTTGATCTTGACAATAGGAGTAGAATTATGCTTGATCTTGGATCTTCAAAGCTACATCAAAACAATAGCTCAATGAAAAGTTCGATGCTTGATGTCCTTGACATGATTATGGATCTTGAATTGTTGCAACAATTAATGAATAATTCTACCCTTGAATGCCTTAAAAATGATCTTGAATTCTCTCTAGATGATCTTGTGAAATCTTGGAATGCTTGACTTGATATCATGTAGGTTTATGTGAAATAGTGACTTGAAAGCTTGTTTATATAGGAAATGCACTCAAATGACCATTTATTGGATCCCAAAGGATGGAATAGAAGAAATTTGAACTTAAAACCGAATTTTCCTGCTTAAAACCTTGAAAATAGGCCAAATGGGACTCATTCACCAAGCTAGGTGAATGAGTCCCACTTGGATGGGACTCATTTTCCCAAAGTGGTGAATGGGTTCCACAGGGCCTATTTTGCTTGCTAAAGTGTTGGGGAGTGTGTAAATTAAGCTTATTTGTTGATATTGTCAGGTTTTTGATTGAAATATGCCTTGGGATGCATAATATTGGGTTATATGGGTCTATTAATGATGACATAAGGTCATAAATTCAATAGGGCCTAGAATCTAATTTGAAAGTGTAAATAAATACACTTTACAACATTAAATTAAGGAAAAAATAGGTCTATTTAGCTTATAAGTGCCCTAAATCCCATGTGAATGTGTAAAACACATTACAACACTAGATTAGGTCCACCTTAGTTTACAAGCTTCCTAAATTTAATTTGAAGGTGTAAATAAATACACTTTACAACAGTAAATTAAGGAAAAGTTAAGTTTAATCAACTTAAATAGACCCTATATCTAATGTGGATGTGTAAAACACATCAAAAAACTAGATTAAGGTGACACTAAGTCCAATTTATCATTAATTATTCCAAAATTTAGTGTGAAATTGTACATGATGACATTTTTTGACACTTCATTTAGCCCCCACTTTAGTGAGAGGATGAACTTGTTTCTAACTCATAGTAAAGTAGACATTCAAGATGGGTCCAATCGTACCAATGTGAATGGTTTAGGATAACAAAGATCAAAGAGGTAACCAAGCCCCTAGGATCCAAGACCCTACATCAAATCGACATAAGCACATAAGGACATGTGCAAGGTATGTAGCATCAAGATACATGGTCATGTAATTTTAATAACTAAAAAAAAGAAAGAAAAAAAGTAAAAGTAAAGATGAGGTGGATCAAGCTTCGAGCATTTTTCCAACATGATGTGGATCAGATCTAGATTATTTGTCTAAAAAAAGCATACTATCTTTGAGGAAATGAAACTTTAGGCTATCCATTGGGTGACTAATCCAAGAAGGCAAGACACATACAACCAATATGCGATCACACACACATGCGAGTGGCTAAGGGAAAGTCATGCCTTAGATTGGCTTCCCATCCAACCATATCAAAGTTATACCTCCTGATAACTTTGATAAGAAATTGCACAAAAATGATCTCCGAGCTTCATGAGACAAGAAAAAATTCATATGCTTATAACTCATGAGAAAACAAGATGGCTCCAAAAGCATGCAAAGTGTGTTATGCTAGGTGGCCATATAACAAAGAATGCAAAATGAAAAATAGGAAATGTTAAAAGGAGTTTTTCTTAATTCATGTGAGGTCTTAACTTAGGGAACATTGTGCCTAAGGTCTCCAAGAGAGGACCAATCAAAGAATAGAAGATTCGTAGCTTAGCGGATGTAGTGTGTCACATCAAGCCACTAAGATTAATGTAATATACTATGAGTGATCACGCTCCTTAAGGACATCACACCTAATATCATCCACAAAGTGACAAATGCATTGTATGAAATAAGAAAATTGCACCATGAACCATGAAAAAGAAAAATGTAAAAGAATGATGCCAACCTATGCCCCAACTTTAAAGAAATTGTGAAATACCATATTGTGAGAAATTACTTTAAAGTGGCAAATGTTAAATGAAAACAATAAAGAAGACATGACATCTAACTTGGAAATCCCTATGCCAAGTCATATGTTTCTAAATCAAACTACATCATGGATAAGTATGTCACATGGGAGCCCACTAAAGGCATGTAGTCCACATCCCAAGCTTGCTCTTATATATACATGAAAGGTGATCAAGTAGGCAAAAGAGACAATGACAAGTGAAAAATGGGGACAAGGCTTCCTAAGCTCCTTTCCCCCACTTAGTGTAGGACAAGGGTGAGCCTGTATGGATGATGACATGTTGCTCCTTGTAAAAAGGGAATCACTTGTGATGAAGTAAAACATGCAATAGTGAGTATGCTATGATCCTACAACTATTGCATGGCAAGGAGCCACAACTATGGTTATTTATTATGATGAGTAAACAAAGTGCCAACTTGATACATATTTAATGAGATATCTATCAATTTTGGATGCATAAAATTTAAAATTGTCTTGGAAGAATCTTTTGTGATAGTGTTAGCATGGAATGAAGACTTTTGTTTTGAGGGACAATAACCAAGATCATTAGCCATTTCTTGCATTTTAAGTTTTACAGGGACATGGATAGCTCATTCTATAGCATCACATCCTTTCCCAAGTTGCTTCATAAGTTCAAAACCTCTTCCATAAATCTTTTTCACTTCTTTCAGGTTTGGTGGGTGTTCAACTTCATCAAAGTTTTTCTTGTATGTTGTCATTTCTTCTAAAGTGGTTGAAGTGAATTTCTTGAATTTTGTATTACCATTACTGGTTTCTCTTTTCCATTTTTTCCTCTTTTGTTATGATCTTGTATTCTCCCATGAATATCGATATGAAATCAAAGGTCTCTAAAGCATATTCCAATAACTTTGTGGCTTCTTCAATTTCTTTCTATTTTTTTGTCTCTTGTACGGGTTTGACATGTGTGGTTACTGTTATGGGATATCTAATGTGCATAATTTAAAAAGACTTATCCATAGTTTCATGATCTCTTAGTGAAGAGGAGTCTAATTTCATTTCATCATCTTCATCTAAGGAAGACATATTACTATTGTTTGAAAGAATTTTTTCAATGGTGTTATTTTCTTGCACCATGGTACCTTCACTAGTAGGAAAATTTTTAGGAGAGTGAAAAACTAGATGTTCATGAAATTAAAAGGTGGGTTCTTCTAAAATAACTTCATAAAAATTAAGGAGGTTATCAATGGTTAGATATTTTTGTGTGTCAATGATGGCATTTTCTTGTTCAATAATGTTTTCATGTTAGGTTCACCAAAATGATTAGTTTAAAAATGGATGCTTTATGGTTTAAGAGATAGAACATCACTCTTCTTGAACTAACATTCAAGGACACACTAGAGATATCAATGCAAAGGAGAAAGAGATCTACTAAGGGAGAGTCCTAGGGTGTGACTATAAACTAATGATGGGTTCACCACCAAGCTAGGGCCTGGAAAAGACAATGAAATTCACAATGAAATGAAAAACCCTAATGTGATGCAAACTTGAACTAAATGAGCTAGAAATGCATATAAAATTGAATAAAAATTTGTGAAATTGAAATGTATGTACCTAGGAATCTGAAGATGATTGGAAGGAACTTTGAAATGCTAGAAATTCTAACTTTTTGACCTAGTGGGACTCATTCACCATTCTGGGTGAATCAATCCCAATTCTGGATTTTTGCGCAAAAGAAAGTTTTGGACAAAAGGGAATATGAATCGACAAAACATTCTGATAAACACCTACAATAGGACTCATTTTCCACTTGTGGTGAATGAGTCCACTTTGGATTTGCTAGAAATTTAAGATCTGAATCTAGTCTTCACTATATGCTCTTTTTGTTCCCCTTTGTTTCCAGATCTGAAACTATGATTTTTGGGACTATAAGTAACCTTTTGTGAAGATAGAAACCTTGTGGAAACTTTATGACTTTTTCCACCCTTGCAACCTAATCTTCAGTGATCCTCAAGTATTCAAAGCACCTAGATCTACAATACACAAAGATAGAGAAAAAAAGTGTTGATTGTTAGGAAATAGGGGTTTGCCTTAGTCAAACCCCTTGTAGGTAATTAAAAAAAATGATGAGACAATGAAATGAAGGCATGAAACATGAAACAAACAACATGAATAATGGAAAATAACACCTTGAATGATTCCTTGTAAATGATGTCTTGTAAGTTTGCAACTCAACATGAAATGTCCATGAAGGATGTAGATCTTGATCTTGACAATAGGAGTAGAATAATTTTTGATCTTGGATCTTCAATTCTACATCACAACACTACCTCAATAACATGTTTGATGTTTGATGTCCTTGACATGATGATGGATCTTGAATTGCTGCAACAATTGATGAAAAATTCTACCCTTGAATGCCTTAGAAATGATCTTAAATGCTCTCTAGATGATCTTGTGATGTCTTGGAATGCTTAACTATTGAATTCTTGACTTGATATCATGTAGGCTTATGTGAAATAGTGATTTGAAAGCTTGTTTATATAGGAAATGCACTAAAATGACTATTTATTTGATCCCAAAGGTCGACATAGAAAAACTTTAAACTTAAAACTAATTTTTCCTACTTAAAACCTTGAAAATAGGGCAAATGGAACTCATTCACTAGGTTGGGCAAATGGGTCACACAGGGCCTATTTTGCTTGATAAAATGTTAGGGAGTGTGTAAATTAAGCTTATTTGTTGATATTATCGGGTTTATGATTGAAATATGCCTTAGGATGCATAATATAGAGTCTTATGGGCCTATTAATGATGATATAAAGGTAATAAATTCAATAGGGCACAAAATCTAATGTGAAAGTGTAAATAAATACACTTAACAACATTAAATTAAGGCAAAAATAGGTCTATTTAGCTTAGAAGGGCCCTAAATCCCATGTGATTGTGCAAAACACATTATAACACTAGATTAGGTCTACCTTAGTTTACAAGCCTCCTAAATTTAATGTGGTGTAAATAAATACACTTTACAACACTAAATTAAGGCAGAGTTAAGTTTATTTAGCTTAAATGGTCCCTAGACCTAATGTGGATGTGTAAAACACATCACAACACTAGATTAAGATGACATTAATTCTAATTTATCATTAATTATTCCCAAATTAAGTGTGAAAATGTACATGATGACATTTTTCGACACTACATAATCAACCATGCATCATTTAATGTTTTAGTCCTATTTCTAATATGGGTATGTGCAGGATCATCATGGGAAAAATAGGCCCTTAAGTGGAAAAACACTTCAGAAAAACCAGAGTTAGGAAACTTGACATAAAAATTTGAATAAGCTATCTATATTATTTCTAAATATGTAAGAATAGAATTTGTAGCAAATTGAATGTAGTTTCTAAACTACTAGGTTTATTTAAATATATATATATATATATATATATTTGGAAAAAAATTGATATTTCAATGCAGTAGTACTTAAGTTTTAGGGAAAAAATAAGGTGTCTGTCTAACCACCCTAACCACAATAAAATGATCATATTTTTTTAATAAGATTTTATATATAAGTAGAGGACTCATGTCCTAATGTGATGCATATTTTTTTGTAATTTTTTTCCAAGTAAATAATTAATTATGAATATTTTATTACAACTATTAAAAAATATAAAAAATTGTATGTCTAACCACCTTAACTTGGTCAAAACTTCATGAAATTTAATTTTTCTTTTTTTAATCCTATAGTATGTGAAGCATAGAATGTGACACATATTTTAGATTCAAAAAATCTGATACCATTTGAAAGCTATAGATGTTTTTCAATCAGCCTATCAATTAGGACTTTAGTCATAATTCAAATAGAAAATGAATAGTAATTATTTATTAAATTCAAAGTAAAGCATAATTTATATTGATGGAAAGCTAAGAATATCCTTTAAAAACCCTTTTCATTTCATCAATTTTGGGTAAAGAAAAAGTTGTCAGCCACATACCCTATGCATACCCATCATATCACCACTTTTTAGCCGATCATGATCTTGTACATACTCGTATATGTAGTTGATACAGTAGATTTCATAGGAAAACTCTTCTAACATCTACACTCACCCACATAAATAATTAATTCTCAAGCATAGTGAGATTATAAAATAATATTCTTTAACACACCCTAATCATCCGTATTATATTTTAAGGACACCCATATATAGGGCATTGACCAAAAAGTGATGCCTAAGGCTTGGGAACATCTTTTAGCATCCCCTAGGGATCAAAGAAATTTATTATTGTCAAATTTTTTCTTCCTTCAAGAGAATGAAGGAAAAAGGGCTCCCTTTTGTAAATTATTTTTCATCTTTTTTGTGTGAAATGACACAAAAGGAAAGAATAATATGTAACATCTTCCTATTCTCAAAATTATAAAGTGTATAATATATGAGCCTTAAAATCAATAAAAATAATATTTTTCCTTTTGTATTATTGTTATATTCTATAATTTCTTTAGTTTAGTTGCACATTATGGGTTTAGCCTTTGTTATTCTATTTTATGTTAATTTATAGATGTCTCGCCTCTTTGGCTTATATATTCTCTTTACATGTTTACATCGTAACATTGTTAATGGAAGCTGTGCAACAGACCATTAGTTTTAAAAGGATTTTCTTGTATTGTTAGTATGAGAAGAGAACTCTATTAAAATTTAATTCATCACTACCCCTTCCCTTTCTACAATATTTTTAGGAACTCCCTTTCCTTGAAATTTTTTAGATTATAATTAGATTTCAGTTTACTCATAGTTGAGTTGGATAAAATAATTGCATCTAGGTTTAGTAAAGGATCCAACAATCTCTATATGTTTTTTATCATTAGTAGGATCCCACACCTAGAGATCATCCCCATTATGTCATAAGAATGCTAAAAAAGTTTCAAAAATGATCCAAATTTTAGTGATAACCATTTTTTGGCATGCTTAGTGGGACCAATGTGATGAAATTTACATCATTAATATCAGATATTGGTGTTTCCCTTAGCATGTTGTTGTCATTAAAGAGATCTTCAAGAACTTGGGAACTCTACATATTTCTAATTCTTGAAAAGTTCCATATTTTTCATGCTAAGACTATGGAAAAGAACATATTTAAGAGGTAAGAAAATTTAGTTTTTTGAGTTACCAATATTTAATTCAAGAAGAATAAGAATTAGAGAATTTTTATTTCTAATAGGAGCTAAAATTATTTTATCACCTCCTCCAAGAGCCCAATATACTCATCCATCTATTATATTTTATTAACTAGGAACACTCACTACCAATGATATTAGCACACTATTTCATATTTCAAACATGGCCACTGCAAGAAATCATGTCTTCATCACCTTCAAAAGAGTCAATCCTCACATCCTAGCTCAAATAAATAATATCCTAGTTATTTCATTAAAAATACACATATTTACATATGAAGATTCTACTACTCCCACATAACACATAAAATAAATTGGAAACATATATTTTATACATAATGTACCATAGAGGAAAATGTAGTTCTTAGGCTCTTGGATTCCTCCATGAAAGTGAAATACCTATAGTTGTATAATGGACTACAAATTGCTTCAACTCACAAATAAGATGAGATATTATCTTTCAACACTTTGAGAACAAGAGTGATCACTTATCCCTAGTTGAATATTTAATTACCATTAAAGGAGCCCCTCATCAATTTATGGTGGACTTAAAATTTAGATTTCAAAAAAATGGAATAGTATCATGCAATTTGAGTGAAGCCCTATATGTAGTGTATAAAAATGGATCTTTGGACATTTTCAAACTCATTTGTGCCCTTCTTGTGGATTTTAGCTTATTTTTTTCCTTGATTTAGTGTTAATAAGACAATCACATTAGGTCTTGGGCCATTGTAAACTGAATAAAATACATGTCTTGTAAAGGTGTTGTAAAGTGTTGTAAATAACTTTAACACTTTTCTCCACTTTTATTAAGTGTTTAAGTCTAATGGAACTATTTTCCACTTAATTCAATATTATAAAATGTATTTAATTATATTTTCACATTAATCTAGAAGGCTTGTAAATTAAACCTAATTTTAATCTAGTGTTGTAATGTGTTTTACACATTCACATTGAATATTGTGCCTTTATAGGCTATGGGGACCTCATTCTAATGTTGTAGAGTGTATTTAATCACACTTTCACATTGAAATTTGTTTCCTTAGCCCTAATTACCCTTTATACCATCATTAATAGGCCCTTATGACTGCATATTGTGCATCTTGAGGCTTATTTTGATAAAAACCTAACTATATCAACATATAAACCTAATTTCTTCACTCCTTGATGTCCCAACTGACAAAAGAGCCCCCGTGGGACCCATTCACCACTTTTGGTGAATGATTGTCATCCAAGTGGGACCCATTCACCCAAGATGGTGAATGAGTCCCATTTGAGCCATTATTGAGGTTTGAGCGGGAAAAATTAGGTTATAAGTTTAATTTTCTTCAATTTTAGCCTTAGGGATCAAATTAAATGGAATTTGAGTGGATTTCCTATATAAAAAACTTCTAATCATTCTTTCATTCATTCATTATCCATCTAAAGTCAAGCAAGCTAGGGTTTAGTATTTCAAGTCTTCATAAGGGCATCAGGATAGCAATCAAGATCAATTCAAAGGAATTCAAGGGTAGATTCTTCATCCATTATTGTAGAAACTCAAGATCTATCATCATGGAAATTTTCTAATTTCATTATCTCATGTTCATACTTCATCATTTTGGTTTAATTACCTAAAAGGGGTTTGACCAAGGAAAAATCCTATTCTCTAACAATCAAAATTTCTCTTTCTTTGTGTGATTGCAAATCTAGGTACTTTGAAGGCTTGGATCATTGAAGAATAGGTTTCAAACTTTTTGAAGCGATTTCCCTATTGAAAAGGTCAAAATACTCACAAAAGTCACTTACAGTGCTAAAAATTAGGGTTTTGGATCTAGACACCTAAAGGAACAAAAAGAGAAGACTGAGAGCTTTCAATTCTACTTTCAAGTTTTCAGAAAAGTAAAAGTGGACTCACTCACCACTAGTGGTGAATCAGTCCCATTGTACTTTTTTTTCCAGAGATTTATGTAGGTTTGGATACCAATTTGCTTGAAATAGGCTCTGATACAGCTTTCTAGATCTGGGACTAATTTTGCTAGAATGGGAAATGAGTCCCAATAGGATAAAATTTTAGGATCATCAACATTTCCAATCTTCATTCCAACCTCTACAAGTTTCCAGGTGCACACCATTCACATCTTTACTTTTATGTTCTTTATTTACATTTCTAGGGAATTCTTGCATTTCACACTGTGTTTTCAAACATCTTCCATTTTCAAAGTTTTGCATTAGTGGTAAACCCTTTTATTAGCTTTCAAACTTTAGGACAATCCCATTTGATAGATTTCAATCTCTTTTGCATTGAAATTTCAAGGGTTTGTTCTTGAATGTGAGCATTGTGAAAAGGAACCCCTCTTCCTTCATTCCCCCTTTGGTATGAATAAGGAAGTTGTGCATCTTGTTTTTTTGATGAATAGGAAGCTATCTATATTAATTAATAATATAAAAGTGCATATTCAAAAAAAAATTAGGTGGTAAAAAGGCACACCACTGGAGTCATATGGGTCATGCCTAGGAAAAATACATTAAATTTTAAACAAAGTAAGAAAAAGGCCATTAGGCAGCCAGAGCAGTGCCAATAGAGCCAGGAGGGTCTTTGTCATCCTTCTTCCCCCATACATCAGTAGGGTTAGGAGTGACGTCAGGAGGAGAACCCCAACCATCATTATCATCTTTTTCTTTTTCTTTATCAACTTCCTTGAGATGAGGCGAGAATGTAAGAGCTAGCCACAAGAAACCTTTACCCAGGTTTGGCCAACCAGAGCTAGAAGCAGGAGCATCTTAAAAAGGGCCACCCAAATCCATCACCACCACTCCCTGATGTACTGTGAGAGGGCCACCCCTGGCTAGCCCGCAGTGGAGGAGAATGAGCCCGCTGAGGAGGGTGAGACTCCCGCCAGAGAGGATGCTGAGAGTAGGAGCACACAAAACCACTCTGCTGTCGGCCTTGAGAGGGTGACTAGCTATGGCAATAAGAGGGTGAGGTGGGGACCTGAGCAATAGTGTAGGGGGAATTTCCCTAATGGTCTAGGAGCACCTACAGGTGAGAAACTTCTAGAGCCACTTTATTGGCTTACACTTGAATCCATAATAACACATTAGAAAAAATTACTACTTTTGTATATAAAGAAATCTGACAATCCAATTGAGAATGAGAAAATATGCAGGCATTCCTATCTTTCCAGATATTAAAAAGGATTTCCACCCTGAAAGTGTTCCAAATATGGGTATACTTAGCCACGATTCTAGGCGAATCCCCTAGTAGAATCATATGCCGAGATAATGGCTATAGCCTAAATGGCTGAAAGAAGTCATGAATCCAAGTCCAAAACTGCTGAGCTCTGGGAAAAAACTAGAAGAGATGCTTAAAATTTTCAACTTGCCCATAGAAAGGGCACCGAGGGTCATGTACCCCCAAGTGGACAAGCCAAGAGCCCATAGGAAAGCCTTGGAAAAGAATACACCAGGAAAAATGGGCTAACTTTGGCTCAACACTTGCAAACTAAGTGGCAACGAATCTTTTATGCCAAATAGGAGCAGGAGATTGAAGAAGCCACCTTTGGTTCAAACTCTAGATCATAGGAAAATGGGCTGAAGGCCACCTGTAACCAAGCCGAGGCTTGTAATTTCTGAAAGGAGTATCTGGGTACCACTTCTAGTGCTTCCACCAAGGTTTAGACCCATGAATACTAATTTTGTGACACGTCTCATCTGGAATAACACTCCCTAGACCAACAAAGGTAACATGGTCCTAGTTTTGAAGCCTATACAGGGTACAAAACTCATCCCATTGCATAATACGCATAGCGGGTCTATGAAAAATTTGTTGGAGGGTATGGATACCCTTCTTGTGAAATCTGAGAGCTTTAAACCAAGGCACTTTAGCCAAAGGTTGACCATTATAGGAAAAAAGAGGTGACCACCAAATGTTCTATTGGTTAAGTGAAAGCCCATCATGAAAATTAGGGCCAACCCACCAGAGCCAGGGTTTGACAGTCTCCTAGGCATGCTAGATATTTTTGGCAACAAAAGTCCCATGAATCTGGATGGGTTCCTTCATTACCAAAAGGGTCTATAACCCAATCCCCTTCTAGGTAGGTCTGTGTAAGGGAAAACTGACCTGAATACAATGGTGGAGAAGAATTTTCCAAGCCTCATCCCCAGTAAGGGCACAAATAATCCATTTGACACACAAAGCAATCCCTTGCCTCTGGGTGGAAATAAAACCCAAACCTCCAAAATCTCTAAGGAGGCAACATAATTCCTAAGCAACACGATGAAACCATTTATAGGTATCAAAAGAGGCCCAAAGAAAGTCCTGGAGCAACTTCTCAAGTTTGTTTTAAGCAGCCTTAGAAGGCACCCAACAAGAGGAATAATAAACATGGGTGGCAACCAAAAATTTTGAGCATACTTGAAATTTCTCTGCTAGAGATAGGGGTTTGGTGATCCAATAAGCCAATTTTTGCTCAACCCGGGACAACATAGCCTACCAGAGCATAGCTAGGGATGCCTAAAAAGCAAAAGGAATTCCCAAGAACCAAAAAATTTCTCCTGGCCCAATCCATTTCCAGCCATACTACTAAAGCCAACAAGGGCAAGGCAAGACTGATTGTTTATAGCAGAGAGTTTTGTGCCACTGAATGGCAGATTTAGAGGCAAGACAAAAAATATTAAGGTAGTGGAGTGTCACTTGAATTTTCTCCTCTTCCTCTAAGAGAGTGAGAAAAGAGTCATCAGCAAAATGACCATTGACAAGCTAAGCCTGGGAGTCTGGTAAAAAAATGCCTTTGACACACTACTAGGAGGCTGCATTGGTCAAAAGATAACCAAAACCTTTAGCAACAAGCACATACAAAGAAGGAGCAAGTAGGCAACCCTTCCGAATGGAGCGAAAGAGACCAAAGGCAGAGGATTGGTGGCCATTAATGGTTATGTATGGTGAGGCATCTACAAAAAGCATCTAAATAGACTGAATAAAATTGGGCCCAAAACCAAAGGCTTGTAGCATGGCAAGGATAAATGGCCATTCAATGTGATCATAGGCTTTGGAAAAATCAATTTTAATAAACATGGCCTTTTGATTGGAGCACCAAGCCCATTCCATGCCTTCCCAAATAGCAATAATGTTGTCCAAAATAAACCTAGATTTGATGAAACCAGTTTGTTCTGGGTGAACAATATGAGGTAAAAGATGGCAGATCTTTAAGGTAAGAGCTTTGGTGATAATTTTGTAGGAGACATTAAGAAGCGTGATAGGTCACCAATTACAAATGTCTTTGGGATCCCCAGATTTAGGTATAAATTTAATATTGTTTTTTTTATTAACTCCCCTAAAGAGTTAGCATGGAAAACTTCTAAATAAACATGGTGTAAATCAAGGCCAACACAATCCCAGAGTGCCTTATAAAATTCTCAAGGAAATCCATCAATCCCAGGGGCTTTATCATCAGCCATGGAATGCACAGCCTCTTTCAAATCTTCAATTGTTAACAATTGACCACAATAATTTTTCTGGGCTGTAGAAAGCCTATGTGGCATGATAGTGAGGCATTCCTGGAGGGCTTGCTAGCACCTAGGCATGGGGTCTTGTGCAGTGAACACTTGCTCATAGTGACGCATGAAAGCCTAGATAATTTCAAGCAATTCTGAAAGGACCTGTAAACCATCTTTAATTTTTTTAATGACCGAAGAAGAGTGTCTAGCGTACAAGGCTAGAAAAAACTCCTTAGAGGCATGATTACAAATTTTAAGCCAGTGAATACATGCCTTGATTTACATACCTTTGGTGGCGTAATTGTCTGCAATTTTCTTTTTGTACCTTAACTCAGCAACTCTAACTTGCAAAGTTGGGGAAAAGAGGCTAGTTGTTAAAGCCTCGATAGTTGAGCACAAGTCGGCAGTGGTAGCTTCATATGACCGTCGATGGAAAGTGGCAAGCTGGCACCCATAAATGCACAAAAATTGATCAATATGATTGACAACATCATTCCACCAAGTAATCCAGCCTATATGATGGGATGGCCTGCATTCCAAATTCCAAACCCTATGAATGTGGGCCAGGGTAGGCTTGTGGCAGAGTAAGGACGTTTAAGAAATAATTGCATCTTACATGTGTGAGGTTGTCTAATCTCCCATTCAATGTGGAAGAAAATGGGGAAGTGGTCTGACAAGGTTAAATCCACTAATGACTGAACCAGAAGGGAAGAGTTGTTAAAAGAGAAAAAGGATTGAGCCGAGATCATGGCACCATCAAGGCGTTTAAAAAATTTGTCAGAACCAGCCCTATAATTACACTAGGTGTGCTACAGAGAATGAGAATGGTGGTGACCAATATTGGGATCAAAGAACCCCGATTTATTGTGCATGTAAAATCATGCCTCTCATTCACTAGCTGCCCATTTGAAAGGAAAAGTGTCATCTTTGTCATACACCATCTCAACCATATTGAAGTCCCCAGATAAAATCCAAGTGGCAATAGGAAATGAGTCAACAATCCATCGCTAAAGCATAGAACGCTCCACAACATCATTGGGTGCATAGACATTAATAATCCTAAAAGAATGATTATAAATGTTAAGAAGGATCCAAATAAGCCATTGCGTGGGATCAAACCCATGGTTGACCACACAAGAAAGCCATCGTGGGGACAAAAGACTGATAACTCCTCCATGCCTAGGCTCATGAACAATGCAAAATATGGAACTGGCTAGCCAAATAGAGCGACAAACTGAGGAAAGCAAAAAACCATAAAGTTTAACTTCTTAGAGACAAAGCACTTCAATAACAGACAACTTACACAAGGTATCTTTGAAAATATACTTTTTGGAGAGGTCTGTTAGACCCCAAACATTCCATGAGAGGAAGTTCATGGATGAAACATGTCCATATCATATGAATCCAGTTCCTCTTCATGCAAAGAAGAGAAATGATTATGTAAAAATTTTGGTAGCATTGAGCTAATTTGAATAGGAGAAGAAATTCTCTGCTTCTCCTGGACATATTCCCCCTCTTCCGTGGGTGGAAAATGGTTGCGAGAAAGCGTTTGAGCTCCTGAAATAGGAGCAAAAACATTTGGTCATGCCATCATAATAGTAGCAAGTTGAGGCGTGGTCTTAGGTCAAGGATGCAAAGGCACACTATCAGCCTTGGCTAGAGCAGTCGTCCCCTTTGAAGAAGGGTTTGAAGCAATTTTCGCTGGCTCGACAACTTTGGAAGCCGACCCAGAACTAGAAGACTTATTCTTTTGATTTCTAACCGTAGTCCAAGTTGTATCCTGCTTTCCAGTAGAAGACTCTACCTGATGAGGCTGCTCAACATCTCTTGGCAGAAAATGTGTACAAGGCCCTACCAAAGGGTAGTCCTTGATCTTGTGGTCTGCGGACTAACACCAATGACACATGTTAGGAAAATTGAAATAGGTGACTTTCTGGGTGTGCCGTAGAGCTCCTATTTGGATATCAATGGTGTCTTTCAAATCGTGGCAGAGGTCCACTTCTACACAAACCCTTTTTTGGGGATGGGCCTAGAAAAACCTATCTGGCTCAACGCAGATAACCCTCCCCAACGAGGATGCAATATGATTCAAAAAAGGAACACAAGGAAAAGGGAGACCAGGAAACTCAATCCAAACTAGGACCCAGAGTTTAGTCTCATTTGAGACAGTAAAATCATGGGTCTAGGCCTAGAAAAACAACAAAGAGGATTGGGAATACCAACGACCATGGCCCAAGATGGCCTACACATGACTAACCTTTGAAAAGCGAAACAAAAAGAAAACCTTGGTCAAGTTTTGGACCCTATCAAGCTTGACCCCATGCGGGACCTAGGCCTTGTTAACCCATTCCTTAAGCACGCTTTCAAGGGGGTTATCCCAACAAAATACCCAACAAGGGTGTGACTTTAGAGCCATTGAAAAGTAGAATCAAAATCTAGTAAAGGTAAAACCACATCAGCAAGGGAGTTAGAATGCATACCTCGTGAAAAAATTTTGTAACAAATTTTTGGGGATATTTGTTCGAAGGGGGAGCCATTGAGAAAAGCCGTCGAACTGCCAACACTAGCATGAATTGTTGGGTTAGAGACAATTGAAGGCATATTAAAACAAAAATCCTGCACTAAATGCATTCGTACACACTACAAAAGAGGTAGTTTCTGTGATGTAAGTGCAGTATGATGCCAAGGATGACTTATGATGCCAGTGGGATACTCGGTCAAGCTCTTATGGTAAAAGAAATATCAATATTTTTGGGATAATAGGTTGAACTAGGTCAAGTTTTCTTGGGAAAATAAGAACAAATGCAAGGTGAGTCTAAATTGATGAATTGACATTATGGTGATTTTTTTGGTATTAATTAAGTTGAGGTATTAGGAAACAAAATGAGTTGAATAAATTTTTTTTTCAAGGTTAGAAAGGGGAGAAATGGAATAAAGATCAAATTCCAAAGGGTCAAACATCAAGGTCCTTTGATGGGGATTCTCTCCCTTTTAAATATGATTACAAAATTTCACAAAACATAACACATGAAGGTTGCAAATACATAACAAGAATAGAAATTTGAAGAGAAAATATGCAACTTTTGTTATCTTGAAAAATGCAAAAGATTACATAATATTGAAGCTCATGGGCTCCCCTTTAATCCTACATGCAACACCTACAAAACATGTGTCTTCAACAATCTAGAATTTTTTTGATAGCATCTAGGTATGCAAACTTCATTTCTCCAAGCTCTCCCCTCTCCAAATGAGAAAGCATGAATTAATAGAGAAAGTGGAAGCAGAAAATAACTCTTCATTTCCAAAATAAGCAACTAAAAACCACCTTGAGGAAAGTATGCCCAACCTTGGGAGTTTGAAAATTTTCCATAAGACATGTGGCTCAATGCATGCCAACCCTCTCTTGGGTTCCTAGACTCTTGACCAACCAAATTTGGCATGATATGACAACTTACACCTCTTACAGATTTCTGATAGCCTGCCATTACAATCCTACATGCAAAGGCATGCAAGCAACATGCAATATTATTTTGAAGCCCAATTTATGAGAACATATGACATAATAAAGAGAATCCCAAAAGTGGGACACCCAAAGGGAATATTCTTTCACAAGTTACATTTACTGAGTTATCAGGGATCTTTTCCCACCAAAATTTACCTTACAATTTCACACAATGGGAAAATACATTGTTGCAAATGAAATTATTATTTTCCTATCATCTAAGACTTTAATTAAATCAACAAAGAAAAATTAAAACATTTTTGGTGACACATGATTTCCTTTACACCTTGGATGCTCCTACATTAGACACCTAGGGTAGAAGAAAAGTGACCCTATCACTTCCCAAGGGGTGATCCCGCAATACTGGTTTACAATTTTTTGCCAAACTAGACACTGAATTGATTTTTTCTAACTAATTCTTCACTTTCAGGCACTTATAGTAGCTAAACCATGAAGAATTTGAAGATGATGCAAACTAGTGATTTGTGACATTTTATCTGTAGATTCTAAATATAGTTTTTTTCAAAAAACTCGGAATTAGATTGCACTTGTTTTTTCCATGTCCTTCGAAAACTAGTTTTTTTTCAGTAAACACCATTTTTAAGGAGTGATGCTCACCATATACAAGATAAATTTTTTCCATGAAGGATACAATTCTATTTTTTTCAATTTAGATTTGTAACTATGATATCTAGTGCCTTCATTTGGTTTCATAGTTCTTATTGAATATTTTTTCTTTAATCAAGTTTCAAAGTCAATTGAATTACAATTCAGACATAGGCGGACCATCTTCAACATAAATTTTTGTGTATGTATCAAAATTATTATTTTTTGTTGGATCAAGGACTTCAATATCTAGTGCATTGATATTTTTCAAATTTTTTTGATAATCTGCTATTTTTCCACATGTGCAGAACATAAAGCTTGATTTTTGGTGAAAAACCTACTTTCACAAGAAATAAAAAATAAAATATAATAATAAAATTAAATTTATTTAAAATTATACTTTTTGGGAAGCTTATATTAAGGACTACATACTCAAGAAAAAAAATAGTTCATTTGATTCCCCAAAAGATAAATCAAAAGTGGTTTTTTATCAACATTTTGATGGGTGTAAAGGAGACTTTGTTATAGGTATGGTTCAAAACTAGCAGGGTTCTATCCAAGGGGGATTGATCTAAGGTTGTTTGACCAAACCCTCTTCAATTGGAATCCTTTAAATGGAACTTTTAAAGGATTAAATCATTATATTTTTTAAAAATATGTGAATTCAGCAAAAATCAAGATCTTCGAGAAAGTGTAAATCAGTATTGTGGGATCACCCCAAGAGGGTAACCAAGAAATTCAACATCAGCTTCTAACAACCAAGATGATTCCTCAATAGGCCTTCCAAACTATTTGACCAAGTACTCAAAGTATTGCTTGTGCCTTGTACTCCTACTCAACTAGCTATCCAAAATTGCCTCTATTTTTCCATCTTTTGAAGTAGGTGCTGGTATATGAATTGTTTCACCTATATTACCTTCATCACTTTTAGCTTCATGAAACTTTTTTAGATAAAAAATATTAAATATAGGTAAAATATTAATTGCACTAGGCAACTCTACTTCATATGCATTACCTAAATCATGCCTACACACAATTCAGCAAAGCCCAAACTTCTTCATTTTTAACTTGTTATATGTACCAACTGGAAATATTTCTTTTCTCAAGTGTACTAGATTACCTAATCACCAACCTGAAAAATCCTTATATCTCCTCTTCAAATCAGCCTTGGACTTGTACTAAAAATCATTTTGTTGATATGATTTCGTACCTCCTCATGTATGCTCTCTATATGTTTAGCAAAGTCCTCTACTTCTACACTCTTCTTGTCAACATTATCAATATTTTTCAGATCTGAAAAAAATCTTGGGATGCTTCCATAAAGAATTTGAAATGGAGACTTTCCAGTACTTCTATTCACTAAGTTTCTATATGAAAATTGTGATTGAGGTAGAATCAAATCCCACCCTTTTGGCTATCTCCAACTAGGCATCTTAGAAAATTACCCAAGCTTTTGTTTACCACTTCTATTTGACCCTTTTTTTGTGGATGGTAAGCTGAACAAAAATTCAAATCAGTTTTCATCTTCTTCCATAAGGTCCTCAAAAATTACCCCATAAACTTTCTATCTCTATTATAAATAATTCTCTTCTGAAGACCATGTAATCTCACTATTTCCCTAAAAAACAATTCTGCAACATTCACAACATCATTAGTATTCTTATATGGAATAAAATGAGTTGACTTGGAAAATCTATCCACTAAAACAAATATTGAATCATTTCAACTTTGTGTCCTTGGAAAACCCAAAACAAAATCCATACTAATCTCCCCCCATGGCCTCTCAGGTATTGGTAGTGGCTGATATAAACCTATGTTAGATTACTAGTTCCTTTTGCTACCTAACAAATCCTACAACCTTGCACAAATTTTCTGATATCTTGCTATAGTTGAGGACAAAAATATTTCTCTCCAACAAGTTCTATGGTTTTATCAAAACCGAAATGTCCTACAAGTCCTTCACTATGCTTTTCCTTAATCAAATTTACTCTCATTGAACTTCTAGGAATACATAACTTATTACCTTTGAACAACATACCATCTTGGATTAAATAATCCTAACACTTGGTCCTGTCACCATAAATAGGCTCTTTGCAAGCCCTCCAAGCCTTTCCAAAACCTAGATCCTCCTCATACAACTCCTTCAACTTATTGAATCCAACAACCTCAACCTGTATTTCAATAAAAAAAACCTTGCCTTCCACTCAATGCATCTACAACCCTATTAGAATTTTTGTTCCTATGTTTCAAAACAAAAGTATAACTTTGAAAGAACTCTACCCATTTCACATTCTTTTGATTTAGCTTCCCTTGTCTACTCAAATACTGGAGTGTTTGATGATCAGTAAATTAAAAAAATTCCTTAGGTAAAAGATAGTGTCTCCACTTTTTCAATGCTTTCACAATAGTGTAAAACTGTTGATCATACACTAAATATTTTATTTTTGCATCATTTAAATTCTCACTAAAGTAAGCAATGGTTTTAACTTATTGACTTAGGACAACTCCAATCACATTACCACTCACATCATAATCAACTTGGAACACCTTGTTGAAATCAAGAAGTGCTAAAACAGGTTGCTCAATCACCTTTGCCTTCAATAAATCAAAAATTCTTGCTGCTCTTGTAGTCCATTTGAAATCCCTTTTATCTCCCCTCATGGTCTCAACCAGTGGTGAAAAAATACTACTAAAACCTAGAATAAAATTTCTATGAAAGCTTGCTAAATTGTGAAATGATCTCACCTTGGTAGAACTTCTAGGTGTAGGCCATTCTAAAATATTTTTCACCTTTTATGGGTCCATCTTGAGACCTTCTCCTAAAACTGTGAAACCCAAGTATAGCAATTCCCTCTTCATAAAGTTGTACATTTACAAGTTAATGAGCAACTTTTCTTCCTTCAACTTTTCAAAAAAAAGTCTGATATACAACAAATGCCCCTCTAGTATCTTACTAAATATCAATATATCGTCTAGATAAACAATAACAAATCTGCCCGAAAACTCTTTTAGTACTTCATTCATCAACCTCATAAATGTACTAGGAGCATTGGTTAGTCCAAAAGACATGAATAACTATTCATACAAGCCTTCCTTGGTCTTGAAAGTTGTCTTCCACTCATCACCTTCTCGGATTCAAATTTGATGGTAACCACTCTTCAAATCAATCTTGGTGAAGTATTCAACTCCACTCAAACAATCTGTGATATCATCCATTCTGGGTAGTAGGAATCAATATTTGATGGTGATTTATTTTATAGCCCTTGAATCTATGCACATCCTCCATTCTCTTCCTTTCTTTGGTGCCAAAATAGTAGGCACTGCACATGGGCTTAGGCTCTCTTGAATCAAGCCTTTTTGCAATAGTTCTTGAACTTTCTTGTTCAACTCTTCACTGTCAGTTGGAGAAATTCTGTGTTTCTTTGTTAGGAATTTTTTTTCCTAGTACTAGGTCAATTTGTTGACTTGTCTTCCTCATGGGTGGTAGCCCCTCAGGTGCATTTTCTTAAACAATTTCTAGAAATTCTTGTAAGAAATCTGCAACCTCCATGGGAACATCTTCCACATTTTCATAGTTAGTGTTAAAAATAAAAGAAAATAAAACATTCTCATGCCTCATACCATCTAGAAATTTTCTTGGATCAACTAAAAAATCCCTTGTATTACTACAAACTTGAACCAATTCTTCTTATAAAGGTTTCAATTTATGCTTCACACTGTCCTTAGTTATGGTGTACGTATTAGCATGTAACCATCATGCATTGCTTTCCTATCATACTGCCAAGGTCTTCTTAACAAAATATGACATGCATCCATGGGAATTATATTACACAATATTTCATCAAAATAACCTATTTTAAATTTGAGCAAACATTGATCTCATTGATCAAAATATTTTGATTATCTTGTACCCATGAAATTCGGTATGGTTTTGGGTGCTTCCTCCTCTCTAGGTCCAATTTTCTTACCATTTCTTTGGATACCAAGTTATCCATGCTTCCACTATCTATGATGACATTTCAATATTTCCCTTCACATTTGCATCTTGTATTGAACAATCTCTTTCTTTCAATTGGTTCATCTTCTTCATTCAACAATGCTCTTCTTGTCATCAGTACTTCACCTACTTTTGCTTCTTTAGAATGTGATGAATGTACATCCTCCTCATTGATGTTTGTTGCTCTATTCTAATTTTTTAGGTATTTTATTGGTTCTTTCTTGATTGTGAGGAAAGTCATAAGCTCTATGCCCCTCTTCACTACATCAAAAATAGGTTTCGTGAAAGCCACCTCTTAGAATCCTCTACCCAATCTTCCTCTACCTCTTGGATTTTGATCTATGGGAGGATGATAATTTTTTTTACCTTTTAGTTTTTCTGCTGCCTTGGTCTTCAAATTTCTGATTTATTTGATTCCAATCATAACTTCTTCCTTCAGTTCTTCCACCACGACCTCTTCCTCTTTGTTTACTTTCAAATTTTCTATTTAGTCTTTTTTCAAATTTTAGTGAAAATTTATAAGCATCCTTGATGGTGGTCATTCTCACTAATGCCAAGTCTTCTTGAATGCTAGGTTTCAACCCATTAATGTAATGAGCTACCTTCTCCATATTTTCTTTAGAATGTCCCATTTGAATCAGGGCCTTGTGAAATTCTTCCATGTATTCTTTCACCATCCTTGTTCATTGTCTCAAGCTTTGCATCTTCTTGAGTAGCTCCAATTCATAATTTACTTGGATGAATTGTCCCTTCATTTTTACCACCATTCTATCCCATCTGGAAATTTTGTCTTTCCCTTTTCTTCCTCTTTCAAGATGGATTTCTTTCCACCAAATTCTTAGATGGATTTTTAGCTTTGTTTTTGCATACCTCAATCTGTGAGGGTCTTCAATCTCTTCAAACTCAAAAAACTCTTCCATGTCATTAATCCAATCTATCAACTCTTTTGGATTGAAATTTCCATTAAAGGTTGAAAAATCCATTTTTGGTTTCCTTCCAATGTTTGATATTGCTTTCAACAATCTAACTTCTCCAAGATCTATTTGTTCATGTTCTTCCTCTTCCAATTCCTCTTTAGTTTCATCTTCAGTATCATCTCTTTCTCTATGAACTTCTCTTCTACGAATCTTTTCTTGCAAAGTTTCTAATTTCCTTCTGAGGGATCTAATTTCATCTCTAGGAGGGTGTCTTCCTCCACCACCTTTTCCTCTACCTCTACCATGATTGGAAACTCTTGGAGGAATTTTAATCTTCACCCACAACTCATAGGTCATGTTGGAAATTGCCTGTCTTTGGTGCTCTATTTATAGACTCAATATGAATTGCTCAGATACAACTAATGGAAAGGGATTCTCTCCCTTTCAAATCTAATTACAAAACTACACAAAACATAACACATGAAGGCTGCAAATACATAACAAGAAAAAAAAATGGAAGAGAAAATTTGCAACTTTTATTATCTTCAAATATGCAAAAGATTACTTAATTTTGAAGCTCATGGGATCCCCTTTAATCCTACATGCAACATCTGCAAAAAATGTGTCCTCAACAATCTAGAAAAAATTTAGCAGCATCTGGGTATGTAAACTTCATTTCTCCAAGCCCCCCCACTCCAAATGAGAAAGAATGAATTAATATAGAAAGTGGAAGGAGAAAAAAATCTTGGTTTCCAAAACAAGCAACTAAAAACCACCTTGAGGAAATTATGCCCAAACTTGGGAGTTTGAAAATCTACGATAAGACATGTGGTTAAATGCATTCCAACCCTCTCTTGGGCACCTATAATCTTGACAAACCAAATTTGAGATTCTATGACAACTTACACCTATTACAAATTTGTTACATCTTATCATTGCAATCTTGCATGCAAAGGCATGCAAGCAACATGCAATATTATTTTGCATCCCACTTTACGACAACATATGACACATGTTCATGCAAATATGAATATTTTGATCTCCTCCAAAAGTGGGATGCCCAGAGGGCATATTCTTTC
Organism: Sequoia sempervirens; assembly: GCA_007258455.2. Lineage (NCBI taxonomy): Eukaryota > Viridiplantae > Streptophyta > Pinopsida > Cupressales > Cupressaceae > Sequoia > Sequoia sempervirens. The sequence goes on from VDFB02256132.1 coordinate 7,603,831, forward strand.
ACAAGTTACATTTATTGAGTTACCGGGGGTCCTTTCCCACCAAAATTTACATTACATTTTCACACAAAGGGAAAGTACATTGTTGCAAATAAAATTATTATTTTCCTTCACCTAAAAATTTATTAAAATCAACAAAGAAAAATTAAAATATTTTTGGTGACACAGGATTGCCTTTACACCTTGCATGTTCCCGCATCACCCTTTAAAATTTTTAAGGGACTCCCAAAGAAGGTATAGTAGCCAAAAATCAATTATCTCAAGAAAATCAATTTTTTTGTAAGGGTGATCAAGCATTAAATCAATCAAAAATTAACAAAAGAATAGAATAGCCCCTATGATTCCTTAAATTCTTCTAAAGGTTGGGAACATTCCTTTTAGTATTACGGGTCAAATGAAGAGAACTAATTTGAATGTTACCATGTGGGAAGAATTTTTTGAACACACTCAGAGACTGAGAGGGGATTGAATTAGTCTTATAAAAAATTAAGGCTTTCTATAACTTATAAACCCTTTATGACAATGCAAACTTCTCAACACAACCAAAACCTTAAATAAATATTGCAGTTAAACTTTCAACAAGATCAACAACCTACACCAATGAAGCATATAGTAATTATATCCTTAATCAAATTAGTAGTAATGAGGAAGAAGAAGAGAACACACATGTGCACAAGGAAACACTAGATTTATGTTGAAAACTAAATGAGGGAAAAACCATGATGAGAGTTAACTCAATATAAAGGATTACTAACAAAAAGGAATTGCAAACCAAGGCTCACTACCTTAGCTCAAGATACAAAGGACTTGTAGAGCTGAAAAATATACAACTCCTACAACACTTCCATTTACTTCCTTCATACTATCATGCCATCAATAACTGTCATAGATCAAATAGGAACAAGATACTTTTTTCATGAAGCACATAAAATATAAATGAATGATATAGTATTAAATGATCAACTTGAGGACCACTTCAATACATAAAATTGGAACTAAGACACTGCAAATATTTTGAGAGCACATTCTCCAAGCCATAGGAGCATGGACATCAATGTAGAAAAATGTGAAGAATTTCTCAAACTAGTTAACATTACCAACCTCTTCAATTCACAAAAGTCTCCTCGACAACACTAGTGACATGAAAGGATAGGAGCACAACATCCATAGAACATTGAATTCAATACCATATATTTAACAATGGATCAATATGAAGCATTCTGCTAAAAAGACTTCAGATCAACCTCCTGAACTAGAAACACTTAAGCAACTTGTAGAAGCTAGATATTTTTTTAGTAGCACATGCTTTATCAAGAAAAACAAGATAGAGCATAAGACATAGTATGGAACTTCAAAAAAATTTCTCCAATGTTAGCAATACTTCTAATTATAATCTTAATATATCATTATAAAAGAAACTCTATTGATAGTAATAGTGCATTATACAACTTTTCTAGACATGGAACACGACAGGACATCCAACCATAAACTTTAGAAACTCTTATTTAGATAAGGCATGGCATCCAACCATGAAATTTAAAAACTCTTGTTACATAAGGCATGCCATCTGTAACACCCGGTCGTGCGAACCCCAAAGGACAACAAGAATTCACAACAAAAGCACAATAATTTTTTTTTTGGAAGTGAAAACATAACCTATAATGAAGATTAACATCTATCACATATAATGCAGTTATACATACACATCATATACCACATCATCCAAGGTATACATGATAGCATTACTGAACGTAATCCCATTACAAGATGATATTTAACTAACTACAAGTGTCCCACTTAACCATTATATAGAATTACTAATCGACAATCAAACATCCACAACATAGTATATATAAAACCATCCATCACATTGATGAACATAATTATAAATATTTCCATAGATACAACACCATTAAGAATTACATGCTGTGAAATGATAACACATAAAAGTACCAAGTATTTATATACATTTTATGAATGACAAGCATCCATCAGAGATCATAAATTAAGGCCAAAGGTTACATTCGTTACAATGATAATAAAAGTTACATCATACAAGAGTTACAGTAGTACCGAAGTTCTCCCCAACATGAACGGGAACAATACAATAAGATAGAATAATACAACTAAAAAGGTGAATACAAGTAACAAGACTGGCTCCAACTCAGTGCAATTCTAGAGTTGCCACAAGAGGCACATATCTGTACATCTTGATCCTTGGCTAGGGACCCAATGGGGTGTGTAGCACGTCCACCTGACCACATGGACCCAAAAGTCCACCCTCGTGCTAGGAGTTGACAAGAAAGATCCCCATTCATCAACCAAATTGATCAAACAAACCAAAAGAAAACCAAAAGCCACTACAAGGATAACAATGACATAAGATAACAACCCATCACATTGCCATCACCTTAGAGCCACAACAAAACAATGAAAATTCCAACAAAACCAAATGCCAATTTTATAGATCAACATTAAGTAACCATAAGAGGTGCCAACAACAATAGGATCCAAAGCCTTCAAATGAAGTCACAATATCAATCAACAATAAATATCAAGAGCACCTTTTATTAACATCAATCAAGTTTCCATGAGGCATGTGTGCAACACTAAAAGATAGAACTTGGAGGCTTCAACAACAAACACCAAGAACCAATTGCCACAACAACATCAACAAGTCAATCAATTCTCCCAGAGTCAACCAAACAAGGGAAAAATAAATGGGTAGTGTAGGAGAGTGTCATCGCATGGCCTTACATGGATTAGCTAGGCAACCTATCAGAAGGCATCACCTACATCTATGGTTATCCAGGATGCCTATCTCAATGTGACCACTCCATAGGGTGACTCATGTGGGACCACATACCTTTCGTGAGGACAAGGAAGTGATCTTACCAACCAGGTCTTATCATCCCATCCTTAGCCTGTGAAAGCACTAACGGTATGGGTGAGGCTCATAATTATTCTTGTTTAGTGTTTAACTACTCAAGCCCACTAGTTCATTAATTATATTATCACTTGATTAGAAAAATCTTCCATGGGTTACCCTAACAACCCCTTTGTGCGTCGAGCCCAATCAAAAGCTACTCTCCCTACAACACCAAAATAAATATAAGCAAGGGGTGTACCTCAGCTCACATAAAAATCAAAGTATACAACACGCGAGGCAAGAACCATCTCGCAACCCATTCCTCTATCACTGGAAATAAGAACAAAGGAGGTACCACCCGCAAGAACTTAAAATTAGAAAAAAGATCAATGCATCACAAAGATCCAACCATGGAAAATCAATATAATTCAAGTTTCTCCTTTGCCTCTGGAAGCCAAAAACACTAAAAATCCACAAACGAGGGTAAGTCAAAGTAATACAAGTTTCCAAATAAAATCCAACATAAATTCAACAAATGATGTCCCCTCAAAACCAAATCAATTCAAAGGACACTACATTGGAATGAAATCATAAAAGAAAATCAACCTTTAAATTCACCACACAATCAAAATGGTTAATTTCAAGAATGTTTAACACTTCATCATGATTTATCTTTTCACTCAACAAGAAAACATTTAAAACAATTAAAGAAATTAAAGAAACATATTTTAGATCCATCCCAAAAACTAGAAACAATGAGTAATACGAATAAATGAATAAACAAAGTGACCATGCAACACATAATACAAACATGCTCATGAAATCAACAAATAATAAAAAATCATCTAATACATAACCACTTTTAAAAGGATTATCCAACCAAATTCTTAAATAAATACCTCATTTATACAATTATAGCTAATTCAAATTCATCAAATAAAACCATTTATTCAAAGAGACCAAAAATATTATTTTCTAACATTTAACTTCACAAGCCCCTTGATCCAACAAGAGAGAAAACATAAAATATCATCAAATAAATTTCTTCAACATTAGACTTTCTCTAAGTGGACCTAAATACCCCTCTAACATTAATTATTTGACCAATTTTATTAAATATTATAATTAACCTATAAATAAGTAGCAAGCTATAAAGAGGCAACGATATTACCATCACAAACTCTATCTATATCATCTATTTCCTTTATGAAATAAATCACAATTGGAAGGGTAGAATATTTTATTAAATAACTTCTAACGATTCCACTGATTGCTACAACTATCAGGTAAGATTATATAATGCTAGATTTTCTTTTCTTAATTACCTAAACATATTAAGGCAAGTTAACCTCATATACAAGTACAAATACATATAAAACAAATAACTATGTAATTGATTAAAATAATTTTAGACATATTTGATTATCTATTAAAAAAAACACAAAATATATTAATGCAACGGAGGTAAATAAATTTTCACTCATAATTTAATTCTTTGATTTCATTACACATTTGAGTGACAAATCATAAGAACCATCTAAATAATCCATTTACATTTTATCTGTAAACAACAACCATCTTTTATCTAGGGTCAATCATATACATAGTTTAACATTAAATTCCAATTAAATTTCCTTATAAACCCTTTTATTCCTCCTTAATAGAAGTATCATTCTTAATCATCATTAAAACATACTATAATTTACCTATATATATACATTTATAAATATATTTAGTATAATCAAATAATCAATATACAACATTTAATTGCCAAAGGCGGATTCATACTTTTTCAATAAATTTAAATATATTCAATATTCCCTCTTATACTTAATTTAATTTATTTAATTAAATAATCTTCTTTAAAAGTAATCACTCAAATTATTATATAAATTACAAGGAAGAAAACATTCATTTACTGGCTAGAAGTATTTTAATTTATTTTAAACATAACTTCCAAAACCAACAATCAGTTATTTCAAATAGAAAGTTTGTCTATACTTAGTAGCGTTATACAGACTAAAGTAATCTTCAAAATTATTCTTTTTTCAAACACACTAATCTTCCATTGTTGATTCCTCATCACTATGTATACCGACTAAATTTATCGTGCACTATAGAGAAGTTATATTATTAGCAAATGATGCCTCATCACTATCTATACTGATTCTAATAACTCCTTCATTCTCTTCTCAAATAATGTTTGAATACAATAATTATACTAAACTATATGTTTCATTACTCTAAACTAAAACATCTTGACTTATCTACAAGTGATTCTACGACTAGTCACACTAATTTATTATTTAGCTAAAATTTCACTCTTAATATTATTATTACCACCTTATAAATTTTTCCAACTTGAGTCATCTAAATAAATCGACTTGATGGAGTAGAACTTTAAATGATATTTATAAAATTTTCATCCACCTATTGAAATTCTATTTAACATTCTATTTACTAACGAGGAGTGATCTAGGTAATAAGTAATATCTTTTATCAAGTCTAAGGATTAGTATTTACTTTTCAAACATTTATCGCTCATATTTCGATCTTTTCAATAACATGCTATAGATGTCCTAGACTACATAATAAGTTTACATTGAAATAATTCTAAGTTTATCTAGATATTCCTTTCTAAAACTATGATACAACTTCACTGATATATATATATATATCATAGACCAATCCATATTAATAACATAGACCAATCCATATGTGATTAATAACGTTTCAATATTCCTTGGTACATGCTTCATTTTAAGCTAAATAGAATAGGTACATGGTACAATTTCATAGATGTGTTGGTGTTGGTCATTGGAATGGAGTCATTTAGAATAATTCTTCTCATTGAACTTACATAGAAGATATGGTTATTTTGTCAAGGAAACTTTTCATAACCTTCTTACATGTTGATTATCTAGGAAGTTATCAATGCTTGTACCTAGTAACTTGTTAGAATGTTGACGATGCAAATTAATACTTGAAGTAATACTAGAGAATATAGGTTAATTAAATTTGAGAAGATGATTGATGCAAGCTATTTAATTATTAGAATGGAATATGAAACTGTGATTGTTTAACTAAGATTATGATGTTGGGCGATTCTTTTATAAATGCGTTATTTTCGAGAAACAAGATATAATGAAATTAGCTGAATAAAATATGGTTACTAATGTGGTATTATATTTTAGCTACACAAACTTACTAATCAGTCAAATAGTTGATGAAAGGTTTCAGAGGTCCCAAGGGTTTCATAACAATGGAAGAAGGTTTTCATCAAGCATTCGAGGAAGCAAGTCAATGTAATGATATCATAATAAATGATAAGTATAAGAGGTAAGTATATGAGCTTAATGTGGATTATTGTATAAAAAATTTATGGCCAATGGGGAGAAAGGAGAGACACCAAAACCCTATTAAAGCACTTCATTTGTTGAAGTGTTGTTATGTTGATGTTAATGTGTGAGTTTATACTGTCTTTTAATATTCAAGTTATTGATAATTTTGTTATTTGATATTTTCTTGGAGAAAAGTGTGTTCTTTGATATTTTCTTGGAGAAAAGTGTGTTATTTGATATCTTCATGTGAAAAAGTGTGTTTTATGTCAATGCAATAGTTATATTGTAAGTTGTCCTCTGGGTTGTTAATTTTGATATTTGAGATTTTATGTTTGTTCAAAAAGACATTTTTTCTAGTGAGTTAAAAAAGTGTTTCTAAGTGTCAATTTTTTCTTATAGTTGTGTTTTTGAAAGTCCTAAGTGTTTACCTAAGGGTTAGACATCTTTTTGAGCCCATAAATTACATAAAACATGAGTTTTGAACCTTTTTAATTTCACTTTTTTGTTAGTGACGAAAATGGGAGTGTGAAAACCCATGTGAACACCATGCCTCTTAAATGAAAAAGAGGACATGGTGGTTTAAGAGGCATGGTGGTTTGGGGTTGGTGGGAGAAGAAATGGAAGAAAGTGTTGCAAAGTATTGTTGGTTTTTCATGCTCCTTTTTTTTTGGGAGAGCTTTTGGGAAGGAAAAAAGGTGTGAGAGGAGGAAGAAGAGGAAGGTGCAATGAAGGAGAGAAATCAGCTTGAGAGATAAGTTGTCTCAACTCCTTTCACCATATCTTGCTTTGGATCATGTTGTATTGGCTTTATTGATTGTTGTTTAGTTTTTTTGCTGAAAGTAGTGTGAAAATTTTAAGTTATGGGACTACGTTCATGGAGATTATGGGTTTTTGAATGAACCATAATGTGTGGAGTTTGGGGCTGTTGGGTTTTATGCAGCATGTTGGAAAATGTTTTTATTTGCTGTTGGTTTTGATTGTTGTTTGAACTTTGGGTTTTGGGTGCTCTCTCCTTGCTTGGGGTATGGCTAGAGTCTAGTAATGGCTTGATGATGTCGTGAAGGTTGGGTAGAGAGCTTGCTCATTTCCATTGGCAAGATCTTACCCACTTCCTTAAAACAAATTATGGGCTTAAAAGTATTAAAAGCTACTATTGGGTTAATGTCTTCATGAAATTTCTAAATTGTTGTTGCTGTAATGTTTCATATAATTTCAAAGTTGAAAAGTAATGAACAAGAAGATTAATGTAAGAGATTTTAGTTGCTGGGACCATTGACCCTTAGTAATATGTGTAAGAGGTAAGAAAGATTTTAGATCCTTGACTAAGAAAATTTATTTCTGATTTGTGTACACTAAGTACAGATTTATATGTTTAATATTGAAAAAGGGAAATTGTTTTGTGTTCACTAAGTATTAATATTGTAAAAAAGGGAAAGGCTGTAAATAAACTTACAAAATCATTCAATAATAAAAGTCAAAATATATCATTCTCAAACTTGCTGCAAAATGGAAGTGTATGGTATTTCAGATGCTAAAAAAAAATATTGAAGAGTTAAATTTTTCTAATATGTTTTTCCTTCTTTAATAGACAAATAAACATATGAAAGACTCCATTACTTTCAGCACAAAAATAATGCTCAGTTAATTTGTATTCATATACCCTGAAATGTCAGATTACAGAAATATCTCTATTTATACTCTATAAATATTTATTTATTTACAAATCAAAATAAATAACTAATATTAAAATGAATATTTATATTAATAAATTTATCTATATTGAAATAATTATCATATACACAGAAATGCAAATAAAAAAATCATTTAAAAATAATATATATAAAAATAAAATGAAATAAAAAAGAACATAGAAAAAACAGGGGGACGTAGCTCCTTCTCAATCCCCAGCCACGGCTGAGGTGGGGAGGGCACGCATCCCCCAAATCTGTTGGGCAGAGTCTATGGAGGCCACGACCTCAGTAGGTGTGCGGCGAACACAGTAGCCACCCCTGCAACACAGAAAGGATATGGCCTGCAAGCACAAGGTTTGTTAATTTTTTTATTTACAAAAAGAAAATGTTGAAATGAAGCAGTAAGTATAGTGATTGATAGAAAAAAAAATTATAACTTGCTGTTAACACAGCAATAGCAGCATACAAAAACTAAAACAACTAAAACAAATGAACTAAATATAATGCTCAGATGATCACGGGTATGGGATTTTTTTTTAAAAAGACAAGAACATGATTCCATGAAGATGCTGTTCTGGAAAATTTGTTTGTTGCAAGCATGCTTACCTGCCAGCACAAGAAACATCAAAGAAATGAATAGGGTTTTCATGAAAGAAGTAGAATAGAACACAACAAACATCAAAGAAATTAAAAGGGTTTTCATGAAAGAAGTAGAATAGAAGGAAAAATAAAAATTACAATGAAATAAGGAAAGCTCCATAACCTGCAAGTTGCAGCAATGAGGACTTCGTATTTCTCTCTTCTTTCTCCTCTCTAAAACCTACAACATCAAATGAGGGGAAAAGGAAAAGAAGATAAATTAAAGGAGAATCTCATGTTTTAGGATGTGGATGCCCTATGATTTAAGGGCTAAAATTGCATGCACATCTCAGCCATTTTAAACTTGTCATTACTTTGTTTAAACTTGTTTAATTATTAACTAAATCTGTGGTGGGGTCCATGAGGCTAGGGACCCTCCAACTTAAAGTTATTTTAGAAAACTTTTTCTTTTAAACTTTTATTTCTCCCTTCAAATCTAAAATTTTGAATTTACATCAAATCAAACTTAAACTCAACCACAAAAGAAAAGAAAAGGAGAAGCCATGGTTTGAGATCTATTCTAATTTAATTTATTTAGTGGAATTGAGTAAAGTTGTTATTTTTAGATAAGATTAATTGATGGTGTTAATTTAGGTTATTGGATTTCTAATATTTTATAAATAATGTTTAAATTATAATAGTATTACCTTAGATAAAGTTCAATTATTGTGTGAATTAAATGATAATATATATTTTATCAATATAAGCTATTTAAATATTGAATGATAATTAATAATACTATTACAAATAGATGGTGGATTAAAGAACAGCGTTGTCATCACTATTCCTTATATTTATAATCATCTAGATAATGATTGACTAATGAGTAAATGGACGAGTAGATAATATGTTTTTAATAATAACTCATGAATGGGTAAATAAACAGTAACTTTATTAATTATAGATTACATGTATTAAATAAATAACAACCATATTAATAATATTTAATCTTAGATTGAGTAATACCATTCATCTAGTGTTTGAATGAGGCCAACATTGTTGTCAATGTACAATGCAAGTTAAAATATTAGTACCCTTTCATTATGATTTAAAATGAATAACTAAAAACATTTTACTTACAATCTAGTTGGCGGATTAAATAAAGTCTTATTATTCATAATAAATAAATATCTCTTGGTGTTTAAATTATTGGTCAACAACGAATGAGCATAGAAGATATTATAACAATAAATAAAATGTATAGGTACATGCACGGGATAATTTTTCATGTAAAAATTAATTTATAAGATGGGATATATATATATATATATATATATATATATATATATATATATATATATATATATATATATATATAGGGTTATGGAAATTTTCACTTAAGTCGAATATGTATATTTGAGAAAGAATAGAGGGTTGAGATCTATCATCTCAAGGGAATAGTCCCTTGAGGGCCTAAAATGGAAAAAGAAAATAATTAATATGTAATCTAAACTTCAATTAAACTATCTTCACATGCATTTAGGTAAGGTCAAAAATAAGAAGGTTTATGATGTCTTGTAAATTTGAGTATTAGTATTGGCAATGTAAATGAGGTTCATAATTTATGGTAGCCATTCAATATTAGATTTAATAATTTACTAGATTAAATTCTCAAATAATGCCAGCTCTCTTAGAGTCAGGACCAATGACATTCATATAACCATCGTGAGTGAATAATAATACTTGTGTGAATAATGGAGTATAAGATTTTGTTACACTCTTAATATTTCGAGAGATAATTAACTTAAGTATTGTACTTTAAAAATATAATATGTATATATATGTATATATAGGTGTTTTATGTGTTGGAAAAAAAAAAAAATTGTTGGTTGTGTTGTATGTTCGCATGTTAAAATTGTGGGCATGACACACAAATGAAATGTATTTATTGTAATAAATCCGTGTATATATATATATATATATATATACACACGGATTTATTACAAATGAAATGTTGTTTTCAAGAGCTAATTTACAATATACCAAAGTTCTGAGAGATGTGAACCATCTCCATCATTTAAAAGAGGGACGATGTTCTTGAGGGGATTATTGGTGTTGCTCAATGAAAAGAAGAATAAACCTACACTATAATAGTGTGTTCTGTAACAAGTATCTAGTAATAACTAAGGGACATCCATCCAAGCATAATAGCAGGGAATTTTGACATATGGACCTGTGGATCAAATATGAATATAGGTAGGGTATTTCCAACAACACTACTTTTTAGTTGGATCCTAAAAATGCTGCAACTACAATAGATTGTTAGAAGAATCAAGTGGTTATTTAAACCTTTGAACTTCCTATTATATTCAAGTGCCGCAGCTGAGACAAGCTGATAAATGGAATCAGAGAGATTATTTAAAACTCTACAACATTCTAATTTCAAGTACTACAAATGTGACAGTTTCCCAACGAAATTAGGGAGGCTATTTACACTTCTACAGTCGGCTATGTTATGCAAAGTGTGGGCGCAAAGACAAAGCTGGTGAAATGACAAGGCATGTGAATTGTTTTAAAGAATGCCTCAAGAGATGTCTTCTCATGAAATGAGGTGCAACGATTGTAGAATGAGCAGATTATGGATTTTACAAGGAAGCTCTCAAAATACTTAAATTAATGAGGCACTCTACAACACGTCCTAACTCTGCAAGCTTTGCTTGCATTCTATGCACACGCAGTTATGCAGGTTTAGAGGATGAGGGTTACACGTACATCACATATCAGCAGCCCCTTAAAATAAATGCAGAGAGAGGGTGAGCACACAGATAAGGAGTGTGAACTTTTTGGACAAAATGCCTCAAAGAAAAATGGTCTCATGAAATGCTATGACTGTAGAACTTGCACAAATCAAATTTGATGAAGTGGTTCTGGACACATTTGAAAGGAAAATTCCATAACCTTTACCAACATCTTGCTTGACTGTGTTGAGATGGCACTGTGGAACAGGTTATAGACATCTATGAAAGTACAACGGATAGAGAAATTCTGTGAGATGTGTTTGCAACTACCCTGGTAACAATAGTTACATAAAATGTAGAAGCAAAGACAATGCACATGCACCATTCGGAAAAATGCCTCAAAGAAATGCAATCTAATGATACGCCTTTATTGCAGGATGAGCACAAAATGGATTTAGGTGATTTTGAAGCAACTGTGAATGGTAAAACAAATAACTTGCTTCTATACAATTTTCTAAAAGAGCTTAATCGAATACTACATAAAGACAATGCATTCTCACCCCTGCTAATGATGTGCCACATATACTAATAACCATACAAGTACATGAAGCATAAGATAATAGAAAGCAGAGCTTTAGAAAATGACCTAGACTCTTGCTATTGATGACAAGGCTAGTGAGAGGAATAAGTTCTCAAATATCTATCGATTTCCACCTGAGTTGTTTTGAACTCGAATCCAATATTCTATCCTATTGCATATTTATAAAATTTGCATACCAATTGAATGAATAGTTGTAACAGCAGTGACCAGAAGAGTGGAGAGGAGGGTCGTCAGAGTCGCCTTCCCCCCCGGTCTTAAAGAAACTTATCCTTTTCCCCAAAAAATATTAACTATTGTCCGATAAGAATGTAATATACTCTCTTTCAGGAAATGATCAAATTCCCTTTTTCCACCTTATGCGCAGTTGTCCTTCATAGAAAAGCATGCAACATAAAATGGATGCAAGGACCAGGCACGTGGAATGCATGAAGCCAGGTGGAGATAAAGACATGGACAGGTGTAGACTTTAGCTTCATGCAAAAGATTATTATTATATCTATTTTATATATGTATATACATTTCTAAGTAGACAAGTAAATAATAATATATTTATCCTTTATTTTATTTTAATTCAATTCTTTAATCAAATATTTTGAAATTTATAATTAATTGCATTCATAAATGGATGACTAATCTATTTTATTTATTAAATTTGAGAATAGCATTATTTATAATTGTGATTTTATATTTTTATTTACATATTCATGAATTATTTTAAATTTATAAATAAATGTCAATAATAAGTGGATTATTAATACATATTAAATTTAAAATACTCATTATTTATAATTGTAATTTACAATTTCGTTTTTAATAAAGAAATAATATAATCTATTAAATCATTATCCCCTCTAGATAAATTTAATAATTAATTAATACATTTGATAATTTAATTTAATACTTTGATTAAATCAATGTTGCTCTTACAAGCAACAAAATTCAAAACAATACCTGAATGACACAAGGCAACAAGATCTCACAAGTTGCAAATGCACAACTTACTCATATGATGTGAAGGACCAAAAGTGGAGGGGTACTACACCATCTAACCATGAACTTCAACAACTCTTCGTAGATAAGGCATGACATCCAACCATGAACTCTAGCAAATCTTCTTAGATAAGGCATGAAATCCAACCATGAACTTCAAAAATTCCCCTTAGATAATAATGACAACAAATGCCTACACTAAGTGTTCATATTCATTCATTGATTTCATTGGTCATATATCTATTCACAACCACTAACAAGAATCTCCCCCTTTGGTATTGATGACAACACACCTAGTCGTTATCCCCCTTTAACATAAGGGACAAAGGGCCATACACTCCTACATAAAACAACAAGATATTCTCAAAATTTAGGGACAAAGGGAAAAATATATTCAAATGAAGCATCAAAACATTCTAAGCATCAAAACATTCTCCCCCTTTGACTAGAAACACTACTAGACACAACTGAAACAAACTCCCCCTTAATACCAACTCCTCCTGAGCAGTAGCATACATTGATCAATCTAGGAGAAAAGGATATGAAATAAATTTCTCCCCTAGAAAGATGCACAATATATGCATCTAATTTGAACAAGGAGGGGCAATAAACCCTAAATTTTATCGAAGATACTCAAAAGTATCCTTTGAAAGTGCCTTTGCTAAGATATCTACAATATAATCCTTGGTAGGCACATACTCCATTCTGACTTTATGTTTTGCAACCTTGTCTCTTATAAAGTAATACCAAATATAGATGTTTTTAGTTCTTGAATGCATTAAAGGTTTCTTGGAAATATTGATCATGCTTTTGTTGTGTCACAATATAGGAATAGGTTCATTATAAACCACTTTCACATCTTTTAAGGTTTTCTTCATCTAAAGCAATTGAGTGTAGCAAGATGTTGCAACAATGTATTTAAATTTTGATGTGGATAATGACACTGAGTTCTATGTTTTACCAAACAATAAGTCCAATCTATTTGCAAAAAAATGCACTTCCATTGGTACTTCTTTGGTCATCCACACAACCTACCCAATCAACATCAGTATAGGCACTTAAAGAAAATTTATTATCCTTCTTATACCAGAGGCCATAATATAGAGTTCTTTTCAAGTGTCTAAATATTCTTCATATCTTTTCCATGAGATTTCTTAGGATTGGCTTAAAATTTGGAAACTAAATATATGCCATGCATAATATCAAGTATAGAAATATTAAGTATAGTAAACCTCCAATCATAGACCTATAAAGAGTTTGGTAAACTTTTGAAGAATCATCAAATTTTCTTAAGTGACAACCATTCACCATAGGAGTACCCACTAGTTTCACTAGTACAGAAATAACAATATATAACTAAAAAACCTACTAAAAACTACATATAAATGACCAAACATGATCACATGACCATTAGTAGTTTATTCCCAATCATTTATAACACGACCAAATTAATGAATAAACCATTTTTATTCATTTATTTGTTGTTTTGATTGATCAATTTGTTAGTATATTTAGTTATTGATTTAGTCATTGATTCTTGTGATCTGGTCACTTATTTAGTCATTTTTTATTCATTGATATATTTAGTCATTGATTGTTGTTAATTGGTCACTTATTTAATCATTTTTATTCACTAATTTCTATCCATTGGTAATGTATTTTTTCATTAATTTTAATCATCATTTTGATGAATTTGGTAGTATATTTAGTCATTTATTCATTGATTTCATTGGTCATATATTTAGTCATATTTATTCAATGTTCACTGGTTTCTATCAATTGGTAGTATATTCAGTGAATTAAATTATTAACTGACGTCAATTAGCAATATATATATAGTCATTTTAATTGAAAGATATTTGAAAATTTAAACATAAAACATAGAAATACACATCAATCATCAATTTCACAAAATAAGAAAGTCACTTAGAAGACAAAATCACTAAAATTTATTAAAAGAAAGGTTTTCTTATAGCTTGCACAAGTTTGAAATATCTATCTTGCTTGAAAAATTCTTCGAAATAAAGTATTACATTTTTTTTAGTCACAAGACTGAAAATCTAAGTTATAATGCACATAAATGATAAGAAAGAAAATTCTCCAAAAAAATTATGTAATGTGTTTGCATGCTTGGATCCCTTCAATGAGAGCACATTCCCCTTTCATCTCTTGAAACTTATACAACATAGGAAATCTTCCTGGTGCAAGTTGTAACATGTAGAATCCAAGAAGGAGAGTGTTGATTGTGTTCCATATATGAAGCTCTCTCCTTCAATGCAGTCAACAATAATCCTAGAATATTTCCTCCTTTATATGTAATGTGCCATCTGATATGAGAAATAGGGTGCTACCTTTTCCACAATGAATGAAGTTGTGCCTCAATACAACCAAAAAATTACTATTAGTCTCAATTCATAAAGAATAAAAGTGCATTATATATCACAAGTTTACAAAATTAAGTCCAAACACAATAAAAAGATAAATCAATTAAAAAATTATAGGAGACATATCACATCCACAAACATGGGAGAGGCCTGTATGCAAAATTGGAGAAATTGGCTTGGAAAATTTAGCAGGTATTTCTGGATTCAAGACTTTTACTTCATGTTGTGTAATAGAAGAAAAAAGAATCATTTATCTGCCACCATAGTGAAAAGTTAGCAATTTCATTTGGTTTATTAAACATGGCCCCTGGTACAACTATTAGATTTATTAAGAACCTTCGAGTGTGTTCTAATTTTCACATTGCAATAATATGAGAAAATAAATGTTAGAGTTGGACTCAACAAGATTTTCACACTACAACAATATGAGAAAACATGGACCTTGGTAAGAAAAGTTGTTTTGATTCAGCAAGATTTTCACATTGCAACAAAATGAGAAAAAAAAAATTAACATTATTATTATAATATAAGAATAGCCATAATCAATAGAAATTTTAATTCACAATAACAATGTGAAGAGATGAAAACACAAGTTAAAATTAATACAAATCTATTCACTGATAATGACTATGAATACCTTATGGTCTTAACTTACAAGAAGTAAAATTGAGTTACTTGCAACCAAATATAGCTAAGAGTGTCTCATCGAAAAGTAAAGTTTTCCCATCCTTAACCTCCACTTCATGTTTCTTCCACTGGCCATGGACACTATCATATTTGAACATATAGGTTTGAATGTAACATAAACAAAGAAAACAATGATGAGTACTCACAAAACTTGATTATGAAAGTAGCGAGTCAATGAAATACATAAAGACTCAAAATAACATACTTCATTATGGAAAGTGCAAATCCTTCTATGAAAAGAATTATGAAAAGAGAAGGATCAAAGTATATAATGCTATGATGGATAGTGCTATTGCATGTTCCATCATGTCAATACCCCAAAAAACCTAGTAGAATTAATCCACATTACTGCCAAGATAATTCCCATAATGGTCTAGACCTAGCTTACAAAAAGAAATTTTAGGTGGTGCATCAAAACAACATTTAATACAAAAAGAAAACTTTATTGAATATAGATAAATATTACAAAAATGTAAGACATTCCTCAGAATTTTCAATAAACTTTCAATCAAAATATAAATTTACCATTATTTTGAAGTCCATGTTGAACTTGACAATAATGCCATTGATTATGCTAATTGAAACAATTCAACAATAATACATGTGATTTGGTCACATTATCCCTCAAAATAAAACTTCGAGTGGTGTGTTTATTTCCATTATACATGCATATACATTATACATAATTTCATCATTTGGACCAAAAAGAAAAACCCAACAATAGAAAAACTAAAAAAAAACATAGAAATCATTTACTAAATTTTAAACATGTGAATATATATCTAACTTTAGAAAGGTCTCTTCACATAAAGCATAATAGAAAAATTGAAAATCAATCAAGTTCCAAATTTTTATCTATGTGCTTCTAATGTACACATTGATTAATATTTAGGAGTCTCCCAATAGTTTCTACTTGTTTCATCATATAATATATTTCAAGGCCTCAATCTTCTTGCTCTCTTTGTGATCAGATTAAGGCTACCAATTAGAAGGTTGGATTATATTGACCATTACCAAGGCCTTGGAAATCAAGGGAATCTAATCCCATGGACATTATAGGCAATTTTCTCAACACCTAGTGCAAAGACCACTGCATCGTTATTGTTGCCTACTAATTTTCATTGCATGGACTTTCCTTGCCTTGAATTGAGCAAAGAGATAAAGATGCCATAGTCATATGTCATGCAAAGGTAGCACTATGAAGGAAGATTTTATTTCATACACTTGGGAGATTTGGTGCCTCTAAACTTAATAGATACATATCCTTCAAATGTGTTGTGACAGTGCAAATTACAAAATACAATGATGTATCATTTGGAAAGCTAGAGCTAGTTCATGTTACATTTTATGATATCATCTTAGACATAGTACATGTTATGTGTGACAAGTGAAGTAAGAAATCAGTTGATTTAATAAAGTTACTCTTGCCAATTTGTCTTGAAGACATGCTTCTTTTAGTGGTTGCTAGGGTTGCATTAAAGAACATTGTAATGAGGTGGTTGCAGGGATATGGGACTATGAAAATTAAATGAATGATGCTAAGTGAAAATTAGTGAATGCAATGAGTATCATATTAAGCATATACACAATGAAAGTTCAATCTTGATTAGGTTTAGTGAATAAAGTACGTGTATCAAAGCTAGCCTTGTGAGGAGAATGTATCATTATAACACTACCACACAAATGATACTAACAGGGTAGGGTTTTGATAGGAATCAATTAGCTGACTATAAAAGTAAGAAACTAAGGGTTTTGATGTGAGCTTCATGAGATTGAAAGATAGGGAGTTAGACCATCTTAGTTCATTATCAATATGAGGTCCAAATGCTAGGAAAATTGGTATTAGTTGACAATTTCATGAAGCAATGCTCGGATTTTGTGCTTAAATAGAGGTTCTTTTATGAGCATTGAATAAACAAGTATTGGAGGTAGATATAGTTTCACTGTCCACCTTGTTGGAGCCTAAAATTTCATACAAATTTTGGCACAATTTAGGGATCTCATAATGAAAAAATTGATTTCAACACCCAAAAGTACACTGGTGAAATCTTCCTTAAAATCCTATTTTTAAAAAATCATAATTTCAAGTTGATCTAGCTTCACGCCAAAATCACCTACCATATGAAAGTGTGTCCACCTAATCTCAGCTTCCCATAACTTGATTTCATGAAGTTTTGAAACACTAAATTAAAAGGTTCAAAAAAGGTTTGTTGTCTACACATAGTAAGATTTGTCAAGGAGACCAACTTTGGAGACCAACATTTATCAATTGAAATATTTTCATGACAAACCGGTTGTAATTTCAGATTCTTCCCACCTCAAGCTACCTTCATACCAATTTTTAAAGCCTCAACACCTCATTTTGTGTTTTTCAAAATCAAAACCAAATGAACTTTGCATAGTTTTTTTTATTACATTCCTAGAAAGTGTTCACTAAGGACACTTTAACAGTCAATATTTTGTAAAGAAAAAAGATTGATGAAAAACACTTTTTCCTACATGTTCATGTGACCTAAATGAACTAATCTCCAAGGTGACAAATTTCCAGAATCAGATTTGATATTTTTTCAAAGTGGCAAGTTGGTGGGTTCCATTTGAGTTTTAACAGGTGCAATTTTTAGAAAATGTCAAGTAGGCAACTTTGAGTGTTAACAGTTTGCAATCCTGGTGACTTCATGGAAATATATTTGAAAAATATTCTCTCCTATCATAAATCAATATTTTGATGTATTTTCATGGTTCCGGGAGAATGTTTGATAGGTTGAATCCCAAAGTAATTCCAGAGGCCGCTTGACCTATTTTGATCGCAATACGAAAGGAAAAATGACTACCCACATCAAGTTGGGATGCAATCCAAATTTATGATGGAGTAATTTTATTGAATAGAAGGTCCACACAATTGATGTGACATCAGGATGAATCCAAATACAAATCACAATGAACTATGCTTATGACAATTAGAGGGAAGGAGCAACATAGATTGGCAATAGTATCAAGGTTCATACCATGTATGGGAAAGCTTCAAACTAAGAGTTTGAGAAATGAAAATTAGTTCATGGGGTCAATAGTATATCAACAAAGAACAAAAGACATACCTATAATGTTGAGTTTCAAGATGAAAACCAAAACTTAAAGATGATAAAATAAGGTCTACCAGTTCCTCAAGACACATGAGAGACAATGAATGTGACAGAGCTTTAATCTTCTTATACATGGAGTATTATGTAATGTCAATAAAGTAATCTATATTATTAATGTTTCTTCATCAAAAATGAGTGATGGAAACATATTACAAGCAATAGAACAGTATTCTAGAATGATAAGATAGTTAAGTCACTATGAAAATACCAAAGGTCAATCATCTTGTAACAAGCATGAAAGTGAGGGAATTAGGAATCGATTGCACAATCACCATAAGTGTGACAAAGAGTAGTGCATTTTCACCTTATAAGATAACTAAAGATCAATATGACGAGTACCCATAAATAGTTATCTCTTAAAGAATTGAAAAAAAAGATCAAAGGGCCACTTTAAGATATTCTTCTGAAGGAGAATGATCTTAGTAATGAGAATTAAAAGGTGAGAACTATCAATGCACTTTACATTGTTGCTCTTGTAGAGAATATATCACCTTAGAGTATTGGAAGTTTTGATTCTGTCCCTAAACCTCTGTGAAGGGGAAATTGTTCCCATGTGAAGAAATGAAGAAGATTGTTCTCAGAGTTATTAAAGAATGTGGAAAAGCCCTCATACATATGGCTTTGATGAGAAGAAGATAGAATTACATGCAATTATCTACTTGATGTTGCAAAATCCCATAGTGAAGCAATAAAAAAGAGAAGAGCATATTGGAGAAACTAAAGTAATTGTATGAGGACACAATTTACTATGAAATGAAGAGCATGATGGTGGACTTATAGCTAGTGAAGGATATTCAAATAAATTTGTGAAAGGATTAGGAAGTTGCTCAAAACTATAATATAACGAAGGATTAATCTTGTAGGATCGTATTATTGACACTTAAGATCTATATTTTGACTTAATCCATGAGAAATATCACCAAGATAATGGTATAATCTTCTCTATTCACTATACAAGCTCACTTCATGATATACACAAGAGCCTACCATATTTTGTGTGTAAAATTGAAACTTTGGAGAGTTACCAAAGAACATTGACAACTCCAAATTTAATCAATTCAATAAATATGTATCAATTTGGCTTCACTGTTTAGGATAGGGGGAAGAGCAAGAATAATCTTTTGGAGGGAACCTTCATGAAATTACAACACATAGAGAGAAGCTAGAGTTGAGGATTCACAGTTTTTTAGAGATATATGATCTAGAAGGACACTCCATATGGTTTTTCAAATACAATGATGAGAGTTTTGTTGTGTTTGTTAAGTTAAAGGTTAAAAGATCCTTACAATGCATAGATTTTGCATGCAAGCATACATTTGGAAAGATTCCAATCATTGGCTATCATTCACTATTCAAGGCTAAGAGACTGTGGCTTTCCTTTGACCAAGAGATTCCAAATTTTTTTTATGAATGAGTGTTGAGAAGGCACAAGTGGACTCCTATGAGGTCGAGCATCATAATAAAAACCTGCAAGTTGAAATCATTGATCAAATTCACATGTTGCAAAGAGATATTCAAAGTACTGAACGTAGAGAAAGTGTAAGGCCACCCGATCTATTGTATTTATGGCATGTAGGGGTCTTCTAATAGCTAGTATTAGGTACCATGTCACTTACAGTTCATAAATTCTATGGTAAAAGTATGGTAGGATTAATTTGTGAAATAGTACCACATTAGTGTGACGTTATTTGATTGGTATTATGTTGAGGATAAGCATAAAAAAATAATTCTATATATGCATTCCATTTTCAATGTTATGTTTCTATATAAATGTTAATGGGTTACAAATAAGGTTAGAATTATAATTGTTATAAGTTGAGTATTGGTTAAATTTTAATAATTCTATAAAGGATAGACATGAAGAAAATTTTAGTAATAATGGCATTTAGATTAATCATCAATTTTGTCAACGATGTAAATACTGACATTATGGTAAAATGTTAATATGAAACTAAAAGAACCCATCTATAGATGGAAGTTGTATTAGCGCTATGAAATAACTAGAAAATTGACTCTTTGATTATCTTGCTCAAGAAATTGGATATTCCTAGGGTTATTCGAGAAAGATTGACAATATTTTTATAGAAAATAATTATAAAGGGTTTCTTTTTAAATTTGAGAAAATTGTATGTACAATATATCAAAAAGTATGTAAGGTTCCTTTAGAAAATTGAAGTATATATATGATTAAGTTTTAAAATAAATTTACAAATGTAAAAGTAAATAAATAAGTATTTCTTGTGGTAAATATTTAAAGTATATATTTTTGTTTTCTAATATATATTAAAAACCATTGATTTGTTCTTGTTTATAGCTAAGAATAAAATATAATATTTTGAAATGCCATTCCATGAGGGGCATCCCATGAGATCACATGTCTTAGAGACATTCTGTTAATAGTTCTCATGCCTTTTTCATGCATCCACATTTTTCGTAGACATATCAAC
Organism: Sequoia sempervirens; assembly: GCA_007258455.2. NCBI lineage: Eukaryota > Viridiplantae > Streptophyta > Pinopsida > Cupressales > Cupressaceae > Sequoia > Sequoia sempervirens. Next base: position 7,625,295 of record VDFB02256132.1, read on the forward strand.
AAGAGCATTTACAACTATAAAATTTGGAAGAAATCCTTTTCCAATTATGCTTGGAGGAATGACTGTACCTAGATCCAAAGCTCACGTATGTGTTCAAAAGGGAGGATGTTGGCAAGGGTTGTGGAATTTGGTATTCCATATAAAATAATCAGAATCTGGAGGGTAAATTTTGCTTTGGTTTTATGATTGCAAATTGCTCTGTTTGATTTTTTGTTCTTACTATAAAATAATTCCCATGAAACAAGGGCTTCAAACTTTCAATATTGTAGAAATTTTTAAATTATTTCCATGCCAATCTAAACAAAACACTTCTTTTCTTCTTTCATTCACCTTTATTCAAGTTTCTTAGACATAGTTTTCTGCGTGACTTGTGTAAGGGATTCTATTGATAATATCATCATTAGTTGCCTAACCTAATGTTAAGCCAAAAATCTTGTCTCACTTATGACCTTGTATAGATATTGTAGACACCTAAAAATGACCTAGGCTTGCAAGCTTCATTTTTACCACTTTTGTCCTAACATAATTATGACATTTAATTATCTCCTTGGTCCACATTCGACTATTGATTAAATAATTCATAATTATTTAATTAATTCATGACCTTTTATTCTTCATGATTATTAAATAAATAAATTTCATTTATTTATTATATATGTCATTAATTGTCTAAGTCTTCCCTTAATTAAATAAATTTCTGATTTAATTACCTTCTATTCACTTTATTCTTCTTGATTATTAAATAAATAAGTTTTTATTTATTTATTTAATATGTCACTAATTGTCATAATTAAATGAATGAATGAATGAATTTAATTATTAGTCTTATTCCTAAATTAAATAATTAAATTTAATTATTTAATTGCCAAATTTGATATTCTTCTCATTTTAAATAAATTAAATTATTTAAAATGTCATCTCATTCTTAATTGTCAACTCATTATGGTAAATAATCCAAAAAATTGATTATTTATTATTTCACAAAGTTCACATTTGGAATTAATTTAATTCCAAATCCGTAACTTTCCTCCAAGAGTCAAGTGATTAGGTAGGTTCTTGACCCTTCCAAAACTGATCTTCAGTCCGGTCTTTATCTTATTCATTTTTGAAAATCTTTATTTTCGAATTAATTTCCTCATTTATTCTCCATCACTGATTCGATTCTCTGAGATGGCATCTTGATCGCTCGATTAATGATTTTTCCCTAACCCTAATTAGGGATTATCAGATTTAATCTGGGCCTCTGATTTGAGGTCTTTGTCAAAAGTCAATCTCGTTTGTCCATTCAAAATGGCATTTTCTATAAAATGCGATTTTGCTCTCATTTCTAGATTACGTACATAGATTACAATATTCTGGCATATTAATACTTAGATTAATTTGGCATTTTAGAGTCATTTTTTTCATAGACATAGGCATAGGCATTTAGATTCAAATCTTTCAAAGCTTGTGTAGGTCATCGTCAAGGATTGCTCACACGTCGAATCTGAGGGCAACACAAATTAGCAAGTTAGAAGGTACTATCAAGGTGAATCATGGAAACTCCTACGAATGAAAGGTATATTTGTTATTATTTTTAGTTTTCATTGTTCTTGATAGGTTTTTGGGTTTATTTTATATGATTCATTGATTGATGAATCTAATCCCAAAATTTACCCTTAGTTACATTGGTGAACCCGATGTTCTATAGAAATATTTGTGTGTTTTTCTTATTTGTTTTCACTATTTTGCAGGTTACAGCCAAGAAGTCATACAAAATTTTATCATCTTCATTTGAGCACAAAAAAATGAGCGAATAAAATATTTTAAAACATTTTATGGGTTTTGTAGATCTTGTTTTCAGCTTTCCATAACTTCAAATGGTTTCAAATTTCATTAAGATTTGAGAAAGTTATGGCCATTTTAGTGATCACAATTTTTTAAATTTTAGCTGTTAAAACCTACATTTCCTTTTGTCTATAACATTCTTTTTGTGCAGAATAGTGGAAAATTCTTTTTGGGTTTTGAAGGTTTGATTTTCAACTTTCCATGGATTTAAACGATTTAAAATTTCATTAAGTTTTGAGAAAATTATTGCTGTTTTAATTTGCTGTTGTCATTAAATTTTTATTTTATTTTTAAGTTTTTTTACTAATCTTTGTTTACAGCATGTGGTAGTTACCTTTCGTGGGTCAAAGGTAAATATTCAAACTACTAACATGTGGTCTTGCAGGTTCGAACATTGAAGACTAACATCAAAACAATGTGCCTATCTTTTTTTTTTAGATTAGTACATATTTAATTTTGGTGCAATTAAAACGAACTTGTGTGTCTACTTTGTCTGAGTGTGTTTGCAAAATGGTAGGCGAGTATGCTCTCACCTTGTAAAAACTCGGTGATAAAAAAACCAGACCCATTTTTTTTTATGTTATTACCCTTCACAACTTAGTAATCGAAGTATCTTATCCCTTTGCACATTCGAGTAATCCTGGGTGCAAGAGAAATGGTTACTAACTCTAAAACTTGGGCTTGTTCTGGTGGGAAAAAGTACTCACCCTAGGATGACTCAGACCGGTAGCACCTTGACACTGAGGGACTTCCAACCGATATATAAAAGTGGATTCTTTGGGAAATCCCAAGAACCACGCGTATGGTTCAGACAAGATGGATCCGAAAGGGGACTCTCGCTGCATGGATCATGCCCTACGAACGGAATGCTTGAATTAAACACCTCTTATTTTAGTGTCTAAGCGTTCTTTGGTCGTTGCTCGATATAGTACAGGGTACAGTATCATGCCCAAAGACACTCACTACTAATCCCCTTAAGTAGAGATAGCAGTTCTTGGGAGGTCACTACCCAAGAATTCAAATTTGGTGTGCTCGAATGATGTTAATGAACCGTGGAGGGGAGTCAATGACACCAAAATTGTAAGCTATCCGCTCTCGAGAAGGAAAGGTGTTTATCACCAATTCGAGGTATATTGGTGGGCTATACCAAGTATACAAACCCTTGGCCTATTGGCCTTTTAGAATTGTACTTGTCTTATGTGTGCTTGATTACACTAAAACATCATGCTTGTCAAGTGTTTGCTAGATTACTTAAACATTATACACGACATTCACAAATCTGGACACAAACAATTGACCTTAGACAACTCAGACTTTTCAACAAAACATCAAAAAACAATCTCAATCCTCATTTTGAACCTAGTTCATCTTAGTCATTGTTTTGAACCTAGACCTTGCATTTATAACATTAACTCCTTAGTCAAACATCATCATTTTCATCCTCAATCAAAATTTTGGCTTTGATCACCTTGTCATCTTACATCAATCATTTCCTTGGACAAACGCTATCATCACCTAGTCATCCTAGTCAACATTTTTGGAAACATAGTCTTGCATTTTCATCCTTATCAAAAATCCAAAAAACATAGGCTAGTGTCATCCTTGCATTTACTTGTCATTCTCATCACCCTCATTTGAGCAAATCCCTTTTACGGTTGAGACTAGGCTTCAAAGATGGCAACGACAAATGGAAAACTTTGGACAAGATTTCAAACCCAACATCGATAATAACACTTATGACACAAACCAACATTGGAATTTTTGCGACCCATTTCACAACATGAACATGCAATCTTCCATGAACATTCCATCTTCATCACGAAACCCTTCTGAACCATTCATACAAAGAGACCAAAATGGATGAGTATATGTAGAAGACTTAGAAGCTGCAGTGCAAAATCCTGATATAGTCTCCTTTGTAGAAAAATTTATCTTACGTGACCCTCAAAGGTATCTAGCCATGCTTTTGGACCAAGGGGCTAAGTTACCACGAGGATTTGACAAAAACTTTGCCACCTCCATCCATCTACCCTCACTACCAAAAGTCACTTAACACCATCCATGACATTAGTCCATAACAAACATCCATTAATCAGCCTTATCCTAACTTTGACAAGGGAAGTCAATTGTCTACTAGTCCATTCCATGTCTCCACATCATATGCTAGTCCTTCACCTATTAATCCCGTCCAAGTCTGCATCCCTTATCAACCATCTACCAACTCATGTCAAGTTCCCACATCATACCATACTGATCTGATCCAAGCTCCATGTCATATCCTTGTCCTTCAATAATTAATCTAGTCCAAGACTCCATGTCCTATCATTGTCCCTCACATGCTACTCCAGTCCAAGTCCCCATGTCCTATCCTAGTCCTTCATATACTAGTCCAGTCCAAGTTCCCACATCCTATCCTATTCCTTTGGTCATTAATCCTTTTCAAGTCACCCCCTCACAAGCCAAATCTAGTCATGAAAATTCTATCATAGTCCAAAGTCAAATTCCATTTAATAAACTTGAGGATACATGTCAAAATGAAATTCCAAAGCATGACCTTATAATGTCACCCTCATGTCAAGAACAAGGTAGTCCATCCTATGACCCTATCTCAAAGTTCATTCAAGACGCCCTTCAAAATAATCATGACATCCAAGACACACCTATCCTTAACAAAAATTCCATTTCTGATTATATCATCTACGACAACCCCATCTTTGACCAAGACCCTATTGTTGACCAAGAAATCCAAGATGATCCACTCCTTGACCTTTACGCCATTCATGATCAAACACTTTCTGACCTTCTAAAGGCCTCGACTATTGACACTTCCCATGATGAGACACTTGCCTCCATGGGACACATAGACGATATTCCTCCAGGACAAGAATCTTCCACTAGGGACATGCTTGCATATGATCAAGTTATAGCTAAAATCATTTGACTCTATGACACTAAACATAATGATGGCTTTGACATTGCCTTGGAAGCACCAACAAAATCTACTGAACTTGACATGTCACATGATCAGACCAAAGATATCAGTCAGGAATATGTCCAACATGACAAGGAAGCTAAGACACTTTATCAATTAGGTTCATCTATCTTTGTCAGAGCAGGCTTTCTTGTAGATGAAAATATTACAAGTGACAGTGTCCATAGACATCATGATGGGTTAGCATCTTGCTTTTAAAACAATAAATACCCCATTGCAAACAAAATCTTTCAAAGCGTGCAATATCAAGGCAAAGGACTAGGCATATATGTGCAATGCATTCTAGAACCAATACAGCTTCAGGAAAATTATAGACATCAAGGTCTTGGCTATTCCTCAGTTAGTAAATCAAACGATGTTAGTGGTACCTCCTCGATACTGGGGGAAACCTTGTCAGATACAAATGTCAAAATGGAATCCATGAGAAATCCTTGTCATAATATTGTTGCCAACACCTTGTCCACCCACACCATAAACCATCATTCTATCATGAATTAACCTCCCCTTTGGGACCAACAAAAAAAAAGTCTTACAAGTCAAAAGATCAAAATCAAATGTCAAAGGCCATTGAATCAAATAAAAGGACAAGTGGACAAATGAAATTAAAATGGATCCCAAAGAAAGATGGATCTTGAACAAAGACACCAAGTCAAATACAAAAATCAATCACAATGTGAAGCCACAAGACAAGAGGACTCCCACATACAACAAATGTCCACCTCCTTCAAAATGGTCATCAAACAAGGCATCTAAAACTGTTGGTTCCAAGCACCATCCCTCCAAAATCCGTCATCCACCATCCCAAGTTTGGAAAATAAAAAGTCATTCATCCAAATGTCCAAACAACCTTTCCACATCTACCATCATCTATCATAATCCTACATCTCACCTAAAGTCCAAAAATCCCACGTCACAAATCTGTCACATCATGGCAGCAACTCTTTACCACAAGGACTCTCATGGCACTCTATTGCGATGTGCGTATTTTAATAAGGCCAACTCTAGTATCAGAAAGGATCATAATGACATTGATCAGTTGTATACAAGTGCTACGATCCTGACAAAACAACTCCTTCAGCAAGGTCATTATTGGCATATCATGGCACCAGTCTCTACATCGGCACCGTCAGTGGATTCAGAACAGTCAGTGGTAATTTAAGCATCCAGGCTATCCACAATATCAAAAACACAAAAAAAAATTTGTCACCCTGATGAAAACCTGGCAAATAGGCGTCTTGGTGACACCAAAAAAATCAAAAAGTCAAGAAAATAGTAAAGAGAAAAATTTCATCCAATGGTGAAAACTTGGCAAACAGGCGCCCTGGATAAGTATCATGATGAAAACCTAGCAAACAGGCGTCATGTGTAAAATAAATCATCTATGTGGACTCTTACACTTGGGGGCAAGTCGTCTCATCTCCTAGGCCTTCCTCATGACATTGACGTCCATCTAAGCCCTATCATTTCCACACATTTTTCCCACTTACCTCGGTCTTGACATAAAACTAGCACACATAAATCATGCTTTGGGAATACTCTTGACATGTCTATTCTTCGGTCATACATGATTCATGAAACATCATGTCATTGATCGTCATAGTCTTATTGTCTTTATATGACATAGTCCTTGAAACTCATATAAAAATTCCCTTAGTCTCATGTCTCCCATATTTTACCAAGGCCACCTCTTATCTTTTCATGCCTGTCACATATCTTGGCTTTCCCTTGTCAAACGGTCTAAGGGTAATCATCATCCCATCTAGTCCTAACCAAGTCATTCCAAATGCAATGAGTCTAATCCATACAAGCACATTATCCAAAATTTTACTTGACTGCGTTCTTGGCCCAGCTATAGACCTCCATACTTTCGTCACATTATCGTCATCTTCCTCACGTTGTTTCGGGATGCATCCTTCCCACGTCAAACAATGTTGTCATCACAAGTCTATTAGTATTTAGCTTGACTAGGGGCACAATCATGTTTGTCTTTGGATTCTCATGCATAGGCATCATTCACATGCATTTGTCGTGATCCTCATAAACTGTCAAAAAGTCCTAAAAAAGACAAAAAAATCATAAAATGTCCTGAAAAAAATACAAAAAACATCATAAAATATCCTCAAGAAAGACCAAAAACATCATAAAATGTCCTAAAGGAAAACCTAAAAATCATAAAATGTCCTAAAGAAAAACAAAAAAACATCCAAATCAATGTCAAAATCTTAAAAATGGAGTCAAAGTTAGTCATGTTAGTCAGTCCATTTCATGGTCCGAACTACGTTGTCTATGCGCACTTGCTACGCAGGCAAGAATCACATTTGAGTCCTCGAGACATTAGGTCAGTCCATTTAGGTTAGTCAAAATAAAATCATGGTGCAATCTTTGGTCATCAATACAAAGTCATTGGTTGTGTCGAACTACGAGGTCTCTGAGTGTATGACGTAGGAAAGGCCATCTGTCGATGAGCCCCTGAGGCCGCACTAGGTCAGTCCATTAGGGTTCATGGCACTACACTGGCACACACGTCAAAATATCTTTGAGCGAAAGTGAATCATTCTCAAATGGGTAAACTCCTAAAAACAACTCATGGCAATAAGTTATTTCAATATGACAATCTCATCAATAGGTCAATCATATCATCATGACAATATCAACATATAGTCAAACACAAGTCAAACTCGGTCAAAGAAGGTCAAATCATCATAACCTATCAAACTATCAACTTTAGGTTAATCTTCAGATGTGTCCTTCTGAAAGATAGCCTCGGCCATTCATGCCTTAGGATGTGTCCTTCCTAGGCATCGTCACTGTCATTCGACATTTCGAGGGATCCTCTTAGCATCTAAGGATCACTCCTCTTAACATCAGTATTTTTCAGATGCATCCTTATGAAGAACCAACTGCATCATTTATGCCTTAGGATGTTTCCTTCCTAGGAATCGTCATTATCACCGTCACATGGCATTTTGAGGGATCCCTTTTGACATTTAGGGATCAATCCTCTCGACATCAACATTATTCAAGATGTGTCGTTCCTGAATTTGGCAGTTTTTGACATTTGTCATCAGAGCATCATCAATGCTTTGACACTCTGGCATCTCATCATCATCAAGTTTGACATTTTGACAATGGATATCCAGATGCGCTTGGTAAACACTTGACAATTGTCTTTTGGTTTTTTTTATCATGTTATTAGTTTTTTAGCGAGATCCCACTAAGTAGGATTTAGAGAAGCAGTGACGTATCATGACGATTAGCACACATGACTACTAGTTTCTCAGCAAGGTCCTAATTTTGGGATTTAGAAAAACAACGACATATCATGGTAAGGGCTCTATTTTTGTATTTCGACAATCATGCCACTAGTTTCTCAAGGATGTCCTAGAAACAAGATTTAGAGAAGCAACGATGTTTCATGAATTGTCGTTGTTTTTTCTACTTGTGGTTGATTATGACAAAAAGACTGGGGCAATCACGCTCTTAGTATGAGTCATGATCATCCTTGTCTACGACTGCTTGTCTTACGTGATGGTATGACCTTGCACACCTTGATCTATGTCATATCATGGTGTTTGTTGGCCATTACAACTGTCTGCCCAATGATGATTAAGAGCAATAAATATTAAAGTCCTATGGTAAAGCTTTGAAGGATTTGATCAAAGTCTAGGAATTAGCATGCATCTTCTTTAGTCTAGTCATCTTCTCTCGTCCATCTCACGATGATATCCCGTGACATCCAAAAACATAAGTGCATCCATGATCATATAAATATTGCATTAGGTTCATACATACATCATCCATAGTAGTAAATCATATACATAATCACAAACATTGCATTAACATCCATTTACTAAATACACTATGCACATCATTATCATCATCATCTCATATAGGTAAGCATTGCATCATCATGGCATTAAAATCATAAATAAGCATCATAGGGCATACATGGTACATCATAAATCAACATCATACATCACATATATCATAATGCATTAAATCAAAGAACATCACATAACACATATGTAGGAAGCATCAAAACTACATCATCATATAATATCATCTCAAAAATGTACAATGTCATAAGATAAAGTCAAGAGATATCCCAAAAATGGAGCTCGTAGGCTCAATAATATATACATAGTGTGTCATACTAACAAAAATTCCCCTAGGGTAGACTCTCATCATCCCCTCATGGTGAAGAATGTGGCGGCAGCAACTGTGAAACTGGCACTGAAATGATAGGCGGACCTGTGACAACCTCTGCCTGTGCAACCACTGGAACTGAGAATGATGGCATCATCACCACAGTAATAGACACCAGCGACGTCACTACAGCCTAACTCTGAGAAGTTGAAGGATCTACCATTGGTGGCTGTCCCTGTACCGACCTCTGCACTAAACCAGTCGACCCATGGCTATGGCTTGAATGGTGACTCGGGGTGTACTGGCGTGAGTGATGTGACTTGTGCCCTGATGTGTGCTCTGTCAAGGTGGACCCTCCAACATTTGTGTGACTCTTGCTGCCACTTGCACTACTTGATCTATGGCCACTGTCTATCCTCATTTGTGATTGTGACAAGGTAGGATCCTGTCGCTCAAGTGGCATTGCCTACTCATATAACGTCTGGTACTGTCCCAGTCTCGTGCTCACCCTGGCTAGCTTGCGAGCCATGTCCCCTGTAGGTCCTATACATAATGCTACAAACTATGTACACCACTGAGCTGAGTCCTGCTGGCAGATCACTGCCTGATCCTACTCTACCTCTAACTCTGACTATAATGATTTGACCTGGGCCATGCTCTCATCTAGTCTCCGCTGTAAATCAGCTACCCTCTAATTTGTTGTGGCATCTTGGGGAAATCTCGAGGAGGACAGTATCTCCTCCTCTCCCTCCACCATCCACCATCTGAGGAGCCTCTCGGCCTCATCCATGGCATCATCCTCATCATCATCATCTTTAGCCACATCCTCTGCCACCGCCATGTCCTCCTCCTATCTCCCCACCTCCACATCCGCCTCCTCTCTCCCCACCTCCACATCCTCCTCTTGTCTCCCCACCTCCACGTCCCCCTCCTGTCTCCCCACCTCCATATCCTTCGTATGCCTCTCCTCCTTCTCTCTCCCCAGCTCCACCTCCTCCTCTCATCTCTCCTCACCCTCCCCCTCCTCGCCAACCTCAAGAATAGCATCTAATGCTACCCTTGCCACACCTGGGCGCACCCTCCCGGCCTATCTCTAACCATCTCACCATCACCTTTGGCCATCTCCACCATCATCTCCACCCCTGCCTCTGTCTCTACCTCCGTCTCCACCCCGGCCTTCGTTTTTGCCTCTGTTTCAGCCTCCATCTCTCCCCTTGCCTCTACCCCTGTCACTTTCCCTGCCACCTTGCCTAGCCCTCGGCACCCGAGGTATCACTGACCGTTTCTCCACCGGTGCTGGCCTATCTGGATTTGTCAATGGCACTAGTCTGTGTGCCTACCACCATAAGTCATAGTTCGCTGTGGTCTCGGGGTTGGCTACTCCACCACTCCATCCCCATGCTTGGGCTCCTAGCCCACGATCTGCTGCTCTGTGAAGGCCACTGGAATGGCTGGTCCCCAAGCATACTCTCTGGATGACCGACCATACTCGGCTGTCCTTGCAAGTACACCCTGCTGCTCTCTAAACTACCTAAGGACACGTTGTGGTAGATACATCTTGATAATTAGTGAGTTCTGCATGGTCCTCCTAGTCAAATATCTGTATTGTCTGCAAAGGCTCATGTGGTCATCCTCATCATCCCATTGCTCGTAGTCTCTGTATGGTCTCTAGATGAAAGACACAATTGTGTCAATCCTGTGCTGCCACCATTCGATCTCACCTATCTGGATCTACTGTAAAGCACCTGCGTAGTAATAGGCATAGGGCATCCCCTCGGCCAACTATGGTCTCTAAATGGGAGGACAAAATATAGTAATGTGCTTCCAAGCCCAAATCATCATCAGAGTAGTCCTGCACGAGATACTCTCTGCTCTCCTATAGGCAACATCGTGCAACTGATGGTAGAGTGTCTCCAGTAAACAAGGACCCCAAGCATACACTGTCCTATCTCATCTCATCCCTACTAGGATGTCTCCCCATCCAATAGGGAATCTATGTCCCTGATGGTCAGGAATCAAGATACCTCCAATCAAGGTCGCAAGGAATGTATTAAAGTGACGATAGTGCTCTGCCATGAACTCCCATCTGATCTCATATCCTTGGATGCCCAGTCCAGCACCCTGATCTCAGTAGTACGCTCAGAAGGTCTGCTTTCCATGGCGAGGGTCATAGATGATCCACTCCCCTTGGATCGACACTCGTAAAATCAGGTAGACATCCTCCAAGGTAATAGTGGCCTCACCTGTCGGCAGATGGAAGGATCAGGTCTTCGAATGCCAATGCTCACATAGCATAGTCAGTAATCCCCTATTCACCCGAATGGTAGGCATATAAGCAACATAGAACAATCCCAGTCTCATCAACCGGTGCTGCTCTCGCGGGCTCAACTAGTCAGCAAACTGAAATGTCATCGGTCTACTCTCTCTTGTGTAAATCGGGGCAAGCTACCTCTGCAAAAAGCCAAACAAGTCATCAGTACCTTTTGCACAAACTGTCAGTATTATCAAAAGAATTTAAAGTTACACAAACATCAAAATTAGCCCTAGTCAAGGTCAAAATCAAATGCATCACGTTGACCACAAATGTGTCACAAAAGGTCAATTGCATTGTTCCGTACTTCAAATGCATTTCAAAATGGCAATTGCATCATTTTCTTGCTCAAATGAATTGTGGTAGAGCATTTGCATCATGAAATTTGACACTTGCATCATATAAACGTGAATGCGTTGCATAGCCGTGAATGCGTGGTGGAAACAGGTGAATGTGTCACAATTTAATGATTGCAGCTTTCTAATTGGTAATTGCGACTCAAAAGGGCACTTGCATCGCAATTTTTGGAAAGTGCGGCACAAAACCGTGACCCCCTTTAATTTTGTGTCTCACTTGCATCGCGACGCAAGTGAATGCGTTGAATGTGATGGCGAGTGTGTCGAACATGAACGCATATGCATTGTGGCACATTTGTTGTTTGTTCTAGAAACCTAATTATGACATGCAAAACAAAAAAATTACAAAGGATGGGGATACATACTGCTGACTTTGAGCCCTCTGGCCACCTAAATGTACGCACGATCTTGCCATGATGCTCTGTCACTGGAATCACCATCGTTGCTGCTATCATTTTCACTTTGAGCTCTCAAAATTCGCAAAGTAAATAGTGAGAATGAATTGACTTTTACCCCTTTGTCAACCTATTTATAAAGTCAAAATAGCATTTGTCAACTAGGTTATAACTAGAGGCTCATCTGACCAACTTTGACCACCTCGTTGCTTGTCTTAAACATGTCAGAATCCAAAGCCGACTGCACCATTGTTTTTCTGGTCACCGAATTGACTTATCAGGACCCTTTCCAAATTTTTCTGCCGTTGACCCAAAATTTGAATAAATTCCTGAGGGGGCATCGATACTCCATACCTTCACTAGGGCATGACTTTGACTTACTTTCTTTGTCACAATGCGACATGCTACATTATGACAAAGAGGGGCAAAATGTAGACATCTAAAAATGATCTAGGCCTGTAAACTTCATTTTTACCACTTTCGTCCTAACATAATTATGACATTTAATTATGCCCTTGGTCCACATTCGACTATTGATTAAATAATTCATAATTATTTAATTAATTCATGACCTTTTATTATTCATGATTATTAAATAAATAAATTTCATTTATTTATTATATACGTTATTAATTGTCTAAGTCTTCCCTTAATTAAATAAAATTTTGAATTTATTTAATTACCTTCTATTCACTTTATTCTTCTTGATTATTTTTTTTATTCAAGGGGTAAACGCTTTTGACTGGAGCTATGAACCAGATACAACCATTCAACAATTTCACCCCAATGGGGTTTGAACCTTGGTGGCAAGAACAACAATGCCACCAATAAACCATTACACCATGCCAATACCGGCCTTCTTCTTGATTATTAAATAAATAAATTTTTATTTATTTATTTAATATGTCACTAATTGTCATAATTAAATGAATGAATGAATTTATTTAATTATTAGTCTTATCTCCTAAATTAAATAATTAAATTTAATTATTTAATTGTCAAATTTGATATTCTTCTCATTTTAAATAAATTAAATTATTTGAGATGTCATCTCATTCTTAACTATCAGCTCATTATGGTAAATAATCCGAAAAATTGATTATTTATTATTTCACAAATTTCACATTTGGAATTAATTTAATTTCAAATCGGTAACTTTCCTCCAAGAGTCAAGTGATCGAGCAGGTTCTTGACCATTCCAAAACTAATCTTCAGTCCGGTCTTTATCTTATTCATTTTCAAAAATCTTTATTTTTTAATTAATTTCCTCATTTATTCTCCATCGCCGATTCGATTCTCTGAGATGGAATCTTGACCGCTCGATTAATGATTTTTCCCTAACCCTAATTAGGGATTATCAAATTTAATCTGAGCCTCTCATTTTAGGTTTTGGTCAGAATTCAATCTCACCCGTCCATTCAAAATGACATTTTCTATAAAATGTCATTTTCCTCTCATTTCTCGATTACACGCTAACATACTACATAGATCCATTTCATGCACTTTCACACTTGCACACTTAGACTTCTCATTGCAATTATTGTCTTTATTTGATCAAGTTTTAGCATGTTTAGGCATTGGCAATCATAGTCATAGGCATATGCATTAGATTTTTCTAAAAATCCTTCAAAGCTTGGTGTAGGAGATAGACATCTATTTGTAGTTTGCTCGCACAATGAATCTGAGGGAAAAACATCAACCAACAAGCAAGAAGGTGTTACAAAAATCAATCATGGAAGACTACATGGTTTACAGGTATAATCGTTCTTAGTTTTAACTTCCTTTGTGTTTTGTAATTACTTTGGGTTTTAGTCTTTATTGATTTACTGCTAACCTTTAAATCAATAACCTAAAAGAAATCCTTAGTTACAGATATATTACCTCCAATGAAGCCAATAGGATTTGATAATAGTGTGAGTGCCAAGTCTTCAAATTTATGTTCATTTGGTGGGTCAAAAAAATAACAAAAAATGTGGAAAAGATGATGTGTATGACAAACCATAGGAAAATATATGAATCTCATAAATTTGGAATGTTGCTTAAAACCTTACATTTCTCTTGTAGAAATTAAGCTAGAACTAATAAAGCCACAATTCTTAAAAGTAAAATCCTAGGAATAGTTGGATGGAGGAGTGATGGGCAACGAAGAATCCTGGAACACATTATGACAGGGTCTAATTTTGTTACATTCTGATTTCCTAATGTATGAGGTAAATTAATTAAAATTTATCTCACATTAAATTCACAAATCCCTCTCACAAACCCTTCAATTAAATTCAACTCCAAAAGGCTTACAATTCTCTATAACTTGCCAACTTCTCATTCAAAATACTGGAAAATAACATCAACATTATAGTCAACCTCTTGGGTTGGGGTTGTTACATGCCCATTAAAATGCACACCAAAAATCAGGATATGAAAATAAAATTCACACACAAAAATCCAAGACCTGTTGCCTGCAACCTTCACACCTACAATTCACAAAAACAAATACAACAACCTCTGAGGGTTGTGGGATTTTCACATGCCCAAAAAATGCAACAAATCTAAAAATGAAAACCAAGTGATTGCCTTCAACAATCCAAGGTTGCTTCATAAACTTTCCCCTGCAACAAATCAATCTCACAACAACCCAGTTACAAACTTCATCTCTGCAACTCCAAGAATATTCAACACATTTGCACACCACTAAAAATCTGCAACAACTTCTTCCAGTCAACCTCTGGTATGCTATGCCCTGGTCTCTCCCTTCTTCTCTTTCTAGAAAGACTTAGATGCAAAATGAATGAATTTTCTTTTTTTGCCCAACTCTGGAATTTCATTTGCCCCCCAATTTCATCAATTTGTTATGAATTTCATTAAGTTTCAATCACTCCTTCCAAATGCAACGAATTTTCTAGCAAATTTGACTAGATTTCTATTAAAAATCATTAAAATATTCATTAAAAACAAATAACGGCAACTTCCCCACTCCTAGGATGATTCCAGAGCTTTTATTGAGATTCTACTTTTTACTAATGAAAGCAAGTCTTTGATTTTTCACTCATGGGTGCCCACCTCTGGGTTCCTATTTTTTAGAACACTTGGAAAGAAGTTTTAAATTAAAAATTTAAAAGAAATAACTCTCTAGAAAGCCACACCTTTGTTTTGCTTTTCTTGCTTTTTTTGGCTTTTTCAATTATTCACCACTATCTCCAAATTCAAATTTAGTCAAAGTTTAAAAGAAAATTTGAAATTGCATTTACAAAGTATGTAATTGCATTTCCACACACACAAAATTTGAATTTCATAAATAATATGAAATTCCACACCAAAAATGAAACAAAACCAACTCAAACTTCCATTTTGGTGATGCAAGATTGTGCAAGGCCATGGATGCTCCTGTATCATTTCCACTGAAAATCACCCAAAAAGACATTTAATACAACAGTCCTTGATTTCCAAGAACTTACAGCTTGTTGTTTTCTGGGAATGCACCAATGCCAGTTGGATGTATTGATTAATATGTTCTTAAATTAAAACTACATGTAAAATAATATTCAGATTTCTTGTTTCCACGATTTGTGTTCGTATAACTATTTTTTTTTGTAGTTCGTTTGTTGTGGTTTAGGGATGGCCACGTTCTTTCTCTTTTAATTGGATTGTTTGATATAAAGTATTTTTTTTACATAAATGATTAGGATTTATATCTTTGACAATGGATAAAATTTTGTTAATATGATAATGACCATTCACTGTTGTTTTCTAGACAAATTTCTTTAATATGAGCATGGCCATCAACTTCTGTCAACATTCTGAGTTGTAAATAATAAAGAGTTTTCCCCTATATATGGGATTTAAGATATTCATAAAAGTGGTTAGGTTTTAGAATACTTTTTGATTTTTACATAAATCTGTTATAACATGTTCTTTTAGATAAGGAAGCCATAACATCCTATGACCTTGTATATTTTACTATTGCCATTAGTTACCGTCAACATCGTAAATGTTGAGTGCTTAGAAATTTCCTAAGTATTCCAAACATTTAATTTCCATGAGTGAGAGGATGCTATGGTTGCTGGTTTTCTTACTCTTTGCAGTATTATTTTTTTGTATTAATTTGTTCCATTTTGGTAATATTAAAATGTGTTTATAAGAATTTTAATTTGTAGATTTGCAAATGAAAATTCATTACTAATTTGCTATTTTCTTTTCCTTTGTATTTTTAAAGAGAAGGTAGATTTATTATATGAAAATTGAAATCCATAATCCTTGCCATTCACTGTTGTCAATCTTATGATAAATTTAATTTATATAATTAAATTCTTCTGTTGTGTTCTTTTGTAGCTGAAAATTATAAATTTTATCTACATAAGTAAATTCTTCTATCTTCTTTTGCAGCTAGAAATGATAAATTTTATTTACAAAGTTTTTTTTTTTTTTGTAGCTAGAAATGATATATTTTATTTACATAGTTAAACTTTTCTGTTGCCCTCTTTTGCAGGTGGAAATGATAAATTTTAATTACATAAGTAAATTCTTTCACTTGTCCTTTTTGCAGTTAGAAATGATAAATTTTGTTTACATGGTTAAATTTTTCTGCTATCCTCTTTTGTTGCTGCTGGAAATGATAAATTTAATTTACACAATAAAATTATTTGTTCATGTAAGTGGGTAATTACTTCATTTGTAGCTATTTGAAGACCTGTAGGGAGAAGTAGGAAATGCAAAAAAATTAAAGTTAATATATATACTTTTCCTATTGCTTAGACAAGTTAAGGCATTTCAAAATATACATATGTTTTATTATTATTTTAAAATCTATTTATTATGAGATCTAGAACCTTACTTATATTGAATCTTTTTACAAGTAAATGACAGAGAAGCTAAACAACAATAAAATATAAATTAATAATCAAATATTAGGTATAATATAAGTAGATATTTTCCAAAGCTTGCCATAATTTGATAATATAGAATAGCGAAATTTATAAATATTTTAATTCTTTAGATTATATGATATAGCGATGGGAAGAGTTACATGTTTATTTTCCTTATAATTGCCTTGTTAGATTTTATTTATTTATTTATATGGATCTAAAATCTAGAATGATTTGTTAAATGACTTTACTTAAGAACTTTAGAAATAGTTCAAATTTTGGAAAAAAATCATCTCATTGTCTCATATTATAAGGTATCTTTTTCTTGAAGATGTCAGTGAAATAAATGGTTTTCAACTTCTAAGGTCCTAATTCTTGAAAATTTAGAATTTTTCTTAAGGGACCAATCCTTTATGTAGAACTCACTTGGAAATTTTATTTGAATCATTATAGTTATAAATATTTAACTTGTGGAATTACTTTGTTAGATTATTAGTATTTTGGTTTCATCCCGAGGACTATCTAAGAGATATTATGATAAAATATTTTTGGTGTTCATTCTATAGTTAGTGGACTTGAAATGTAGAGCATGTAACCCTAACTCCAAAATAAAAATATAGGGAGATATAACTCGAGTCTTGAAGAATGTCAAAACAAAGGAATGTGTTATCATTTATGCATGATAGTGTGGCTTAGACATTGACATATATAGATGTCATTTGAACCTAGAAAATAAGTAAACGTATCCAACTTTATTTTCCCTTGCAAGCTCAACATATCAAAAAACCTCCTTGGAATATGTCACCTAGTATATCATTATCGAGTTTCCAATTCCTGGCTTCACCTAAGTGGGTGGCAGCCGACTGTTAAACTATCTGGGGTAATGGACCCTAGAAAGGGTTTCATACCCACTTTGATAGTATGTAATTGCATCTTGAGTAGAGGGTTGAATTTTTAGCATGTACCCGTGTTATGTTGTTATGAGTACATGAATGAAGTTGAGTCTTCTATTGAAAACTAATGGTTATGCCTTGTGAGAGTGAGTCAAATGAGTTGGAGAAACTCATGTTATCAAACTACGGTTCCTCTATGAAATATATATGTAGGAAAGGCCATCAAGCGATGAGCCCCCAAGGAATTAGGTTGGACCCTCAGGGTTGGTCATCTAAGTTTAGCTTTGTTCTTATTGATTCTCTCCCAATGCTGTAAACTATAATTGATTTGTATAACTATATTGTTATATCACTTATTATAGTGATCATGTACTTATGACCCATTGATCTAATGTGTGCACCAAGCCATGCAGACCTTTGTAGGTACATGTATTAGGAGTGAGGAGATTTTGACATGATGGAACACAAGAGATGCCAAGTAGATAAGAGGTATGTTCTAATGATAAGCAATAAGTAGATATCTAGTTTTAAAATTTAAAAAAAACTCATAACCACATTTATTGTTAGCTAATGAGATCATTTTCTATTGACGTGAGTATTGTAGTATGTTAGTTTGTTTTTTTTTTAAATTAGCAAAACTATTAATAGTTGTTAAAGATTAGTTGGATTGCTAGTGTCCTTTTTGGGGTTTGGAATATGGGCATGATAGAAAGCATCCAAATACCAAACATTGAATGCTACAACATAGTTTGATAAGGTCAAAGAAGTGATGGAGCTCTGCATATTACCATACCCACAAAAAATGAGTAGGTGTCTCAAAAAATTTCTCGCACATCACTACAAAACAACTAGTCAAAAACCCTAAATGCTATCAAAGAGACCAAGCCATATTGTTGGGATTCACTTCAAAGTCTCATTGATAAAATTAAAAGAATTTGATAGTCCAACATAAGTTACATCAAGGAGACTTAAGTGTATCAACAAAGAGATGATACAATGTCCTTCAGATGCCCCAAAAAAAGGAAAACGATTAGTTTGAAGAACTCATTTGTTAGAGGATTGATTATCAACAAGAGTGAAATAGATGTCCCTATGATCCCATGATGATGGAAAAGTTTGAATGTGGCTGACACATTTAAAGAGTAATCTATTAATTCATTCCTTGTAATGGCTATGGTGAAGGATATTATTTGGATATAGGATGCAAAGTGTTAAATGAAATTTATTTAAAATAATAATCAAGACCAGGGCATAACATTATTTTGAGATACATAATAATATGAGGTGCAAGAATAAGATATTTTCATCAAAGGGATTATAAGGTGGATAATTATTTTACCCACGAAAAGTATAAAAGGTAAAATTTATAAAATATATGCACTGGGGGGTGGAATATTTTTTACCAAAGGAGTTACAAGTAATTATTGTTATGTGAAAGACATATTTATTGGGTGAAAATGTAGGTGTTGGAGATAATAAATCAAGATTAATTTTAATGAGAAGACAATGAATTTAAAATTAAACTATTTAATTTGTTGAAGATAATTAATTGAATGAAGAGTTGCAACAGATGGACGTGCAAAGAGTCATATCCCTAAAAATTGAATGTAAATATGTAAAATGAAACCATCAATCATCAATAACCAGATAGTAGGTTAGAATCATCATCAGTAGTAGTAGATAGGTTCATCCATTAGTATATTACCTTCCACTCATCCAATTCTATATTTCAAAAACTTCTTCAATTAATGTATATCTTTTGAAGCAATATAATGGAGAAGACTGTTCATAATCGGTGATCTATTTCTAGTGTTTAACTATTATGTTAATATTCATTTATATATCTTCTTGTGTTTTCTCCAAAGTGGTTCTCCTTAATTATTTAGATTCATACAATTTGTTAGGACACATTTTTTGTTGATGTGTGGTTTTCTTGATTGGGTTCTAGCTAGGGTGAATTGAATTCCTTTTAGATAATTTATTTTAATTGGTTCTTGCCAGGGATTAAAATCCTTTTAAATTAGTTATTCTGATTGGTTTCCCTCAAGTTAAGA
Organism: Sequoia sempervirens; assembly: GCA_007258455.2. NCBI lineage: Eukaryota > Viridiplantae > Streptophyta > Pinopsida > Cupressales > Cupressaceae > Sequoia > Sequoia sempervirens. The sequence goes on from VDFB02256132.1 coordinate 7,645,128, forward strand.
ATTAAAAATGCTTTCATGATATCACAGTAATTTAGGAGAGTAACACTGGGATTCATAAAGAACAGTACAGTAATTGAAAAAGCTGCACATTTGTACATGGTGCAAACATCGAAAGTTCCCAACAAGTTAGAGTTAAGTTGAGAAGTAGATTAACCCACTCTGCATATCTATCTCCATCATCACCACACAAATCCAACTCCTTTAGCGCAATAGGATTAGGCAATAGTCATATTTAGAACATTTTGTACAAACTTTACTCATTCATTTGATTCTAAAAAAATTGATAATAGGAGCTAGTTATTATCTTGGAATCTATTTCATGTCCACATGCCATTGTGAATAGATTTCCCAAATTAGAGAACATATTTAAACATTCAAATCTGCCTTATCATTTAGGTACGCCCACCTTGGTTTAGCAAAGCCTGAAGAGTAGGGGGTTATCAATCATATTCACCCCTTTCATTAGAAAAAAATGTACTAAGAGACTGACACCCTCTTAAGGTTCAAAACCTATGTTTTTGAGACCTAATAGATTGGTGACTCTACTAGGGAGATGCTTAGTTATATCTAGTTAAAGACCATCATAAAGAGTCATTGAAGAGAGATTCATACTTGAGAAATTTGAGGAAAATTCATTCCACTAGGGATAAAATCAAGAATCACCTCATTACTACCATTTTCTCACTTTTGAAAAAGTGAGTGGCAAATCTATAAAAAACAAATTTGATGAAAAGTGCAAAATACAATTTGAAATCACAACACTTCCAGTCAAAGATAAAGGTTGAAGCATGTATAACAATTAATCTTTGCCTCATACACATTATGGTACAATTGAGAATTTCAAAAATGGAAATGATGCTTATTATACCCAACAAAACACCTTTACACCACAAGCCTCAAATCACACAAATCCTTATCATGTCCCTCCTGAATACAACAAACATGTTGGGAATTATCAATAAATGCCAACCATGTCAACAAAGAAACATGTATGTCTCAGACCTTTATGGACCATTGAACTTCAATAATATCCAAGGTTACCCACATCCTATCCCTTTGGATGTACAAATGTTTTTTCCAAAATTTAAGGGATATGAATCAATAGGTGCGCAGTTACAATAATTCACGGATTTAATGATGAATTATCAAATAAATGAAGATGATGTTATCATGAGACTCTTTGTTAGAACATTAGAATATCTTGTTGAATATTGGTTTTTCATCTTGCCTACACATTCCATAGCTTGATGGGATGAACTTGCAAAAAAATTCATGCATTATTTTAAGGAAAAAGATGGCGAGTATGCACATATTCAAGAAAGAGGTCAAGATCTCTTAGATGCATTTTTTGGCATAAGAAGAGATAAATGAGAAACTACATTCTCCTTGAAAAAATATTAAAAATCCATTTGAAAATATCTTTAGATCTTCTACCTAATGATCCCATGCTCATTGAGCAATTCATGAGAATATATGACACTAATTTAGTTCAGTGGTCTAAGTCATCAAAGCCAACTACTCTTGGGGAGTTGTGGTTATGGATAATTAGGCATGTGCATGCTAGTAATGTTAAAACTAATATCACAGAGAATGGTATGGATAAATATGGAGAATCTGAATAAACAATGTAGCCAATAGAAGAAGCATGTGCAAGTGAAATTCTCAATGATGATATTTCAGATTTGAATGAAGATGAAATTATTGAAGACCGAATTTCCACCTTCGAGGATAATTTTAGTATTGAAGATGTTGCTGGAAACACACTACCTAAGGAATATATCAGCCATGATTTAGATGGTATAGAGGTGCAACCATGTATGTGTTATCATAGCATTGACATTAAAGCATTAGAAGCTAAAACACAAAGGGATAGTTTTCCCTACAACAATGAAGAAGGCAATGATTGTGATCAATTCATAGAGGATCTATATGGAAGTGAAAATAGTTGTTATGATAGTCTACATGGTGAAGATGAAGATATAGATGGTCTCTCTTGCATATCATATTGTGACTATGAAATATTGCATGTTATGAGGATTCCACTAAAAATTTAGATTTTGATGATAAACCTATGGATCTTGATTTACAACTAAGTGGTTCTTGCAATTTTAATGGAGATCAATAGGAAGAAGCATCAAAAAATGTGGAAGTAGAAGCAAGTCCATTTGGTAGTAGAAAAATAATACATCCATTGACAGTTGAGTATCATCATGACACAATTAATAAACAATAAATATGTACACCTAAAAATGGTTCTAAGTTTTTTCAAACTCATTGTATGATCAAATGACAAGAAGAATATTAGAGGAAATTTTACCAAGGTGTTGCAGAACATGACTCTCATGACTATACAAATTCATTCTATGATGAGGATGAAACACTTTCAAGTGAAGGAAATGATGTATCAACTAGTGGAGAAGATGACTATGTTGATGATGTTGATGTATCTGAGTTGCTTGAATATGAAAAGGGTGAAAATTACAGTTACAGTGAGATGGATTAAGAGGCATGCTCACTTAGTAGTGAACAAATTTCAGATTTGCTAACTATGGAATATCAGAGATATATACATGGGAATGATTTGGAAGTTTCATGTCTAACATGCATTTGCTTTGATAGTGAGAGAACTTTGTGTGACAATTATGAGAAAACTCTTGAAGTTGATCAATATTTTATGTTTATGCCTATTCCAGAGGAGATATATAAATTAGAATTGGAGATTTTTGAGAATGGCATTGATTCACATATCATGGATAATACATGGTCAACATCAATTGGTTCAAATGTGCATGATGATGACTGTGTGAATAAGGAATTTACATCACTACCAACTAGTAATATGGAAGATGCTAAAAATATCTCAGATGAAGCTATCTCAGAAGATGTTGATATGGTAGACTTGTCAAACCCATGTGAGAAGCATTCAAATAATGGAGTTAGCAACATGAATGAGCACAATTTTTTTTCTTCCCATACATGTAAAATTTGTTTGCATAGTTTGCATCAAAAGCCATATGATAATTTTAGATCATCTATGCAAACTTATGATGAAGTGAGACTTAATGACTTTAGCTATGAATATTTTTAGTTTTTAGTTCAGTTGAGAGGCCATTTCATGTTGCATGATAATGATGAAGTCAAAATGGTGGAGAATTTTGCATTAAGAATAAAAGTTCTTGGTATAATGAATTGGGCATGAGTTATTCATGTGATAGTAACAATTTTCAAATTATGTCTAAGTCTAAATCAAAGAATGGAAAAGGAAATATGGGCACTACTAAATGTGGTGTTATCTTGAAAGTTTCCAATGGTAGTGGATATAATAGGGTAGATTGCATGAATATTTTCAAGAGGAATATGATGAAATCATATTAGAACAAGGTCTATGAAAGAGTGAAATAAAGGCCTTCTTTCTGGGTGGCCTTGAGCCATCAGTTGTGGTGTAATTTTGCAAATCATACCAGTTCAAGGTAGAGAAGGAATTTGAGTTTGCTGCCCAATGAGTAAGGCATTCAATCTTCTCCCATAGAGAATTGGATTCTTGCTATTCCTATAAGGGACATACATCCCCAGATGGAGCCATAGTTGGAGCCTAAAATTACATAGAAATTTTGGCATAATTTAGGGCTCTCATAATGAAAAAAATTATTTTAGCACCCAAAAGTACATTGGTGAAATTTTCCTCCAAAGCCTATTTTGAAAAATTCATAATTTCAAACCGATCCAAATTCGCACAAAAATCACTTCACAAACATGTTCATGTACAATATGAAAGTGTGTCCACCTAATCTCTGCTTTCCATGACCTAATTTAATGAAGTTTTGAAAAACCAAATTGAAAGGTTCAAAAAAGGTTTGCTATCTACACACAGTAAGATTTGTCAAGGAGACCAACTTTGGAGACCAACATTTATCAACTAAAAGATTTTCATGAAAAACAGGTTGGCATTTTAGATTCTTCCCACCTAAAGCTACCTTCATGCCAATTTTTAGAGCCTTAGCACCTCATTTGGTATTTTTTCAAAATAAAAACCAAATGAACTTTGCATAGTTTTTCTGATTGCATTCCCAGAAAGTGTTCATAGAAAACACTTGAACATTCAATATTTTTTAAGGGAAAAAGATTGATGAAAAAATCTTTTTACTACATGTTCATGTGACCTAAATGAACTAATCTCTAGGGTGGTAGCTTTCCAAAATCAAATTTGATATTTTTTCAAAGTGGCAAGTTGGTGGGTTCCATTTGAGTTTTAATAGGTGAAATTTTTTAGAAAAGGTCAAGTAGGAAACTTTGAGTGTTAATAGTTTGCAATCTTGGTGAGTTCATGCCAATACATTTGAAAAAAATTCTCTCCTATAATAAATCAACATGCTGATGGATTTTCATGGCTCCAGGAGAATGTTTGATAGATTTCCCAAGGAAATTCCAGAGGCCACTTGACCTATTTTGATCCAAGTACGAATGGAAAAATTACTACCCACAATAGGTTGGGATGCAATCCAAATTTCTAATGGAGTAATTGTAAGAAATATAAAGTCTACATAATTGATGTGACTTTAGGATGACTCCAAAGACAAATCACAATGAACTATGCCTATGAAAATTAGAGGGAAGGAGCAACATACTGGAAATAGTATCCAAGTTCATACCATGTATGGGAAAGCTTCATACTAAGAGTTTAAGAAATGAAAAGTAGTTCATGGGGTCAATAGAATATCAACAAAGAACAAAAGACATACCTATAATGTTGAGTTTCAGGATGAAAACCAGAATTTGAAAGTGATAGAAAAATGTTTACCAATTCCTCAAGACACATGAGAGAAAATGAATGTGACATAGCTTAAATCCTTCTATACATGGAGTATTGTGCAATGTCGATAAAGTGATCTATATTATTCATGTTTTTCATCACAATTGAGTGATGGACACATATTACAAGCAACAAAATAGTCTTCTAGAAGGATAATACAATTAAGTCACTATGAAAATACCAAAGGTCAATCATTTTCTAACAAGCATCAAAGTGAGGGAATTAGGAATTAGTTGCACTATCACAATAAGCATGAAAAAGAGAAGTGCATTTTCACCTTATAGGACAACTAAAGATCGGTATGAGAGTACCCATAAAGAGTTATCTCTTTGAGAAATTAAAAAAAAAAAGATAAAAGGGACACTTTAAGATATTCTTGTGAAGGAGCATGATCTTAGAAATGAGAATTAAAAGGTGAGAACTATGCCTGCATTGTCTCTTACTACTCTTGTAGAGAATGCAACAAATTAGAGTATTGGACGTTTTGTTTCTGTCCCTAAACCTTTGTGATGGGGAATTTTCTCCCATGTGAAGAAATGAAGAAGATTGTTTTCAAAGTTATCAAAGAATGTGGCAAAGCCCTCATAGACATGGATTTGATGTGAAGAAGATAGAGTTACATGTAATTATTCACTTGATGCTATAAAATCCCATAATGAAGTAGCAAAAAAGTGAAGAGCATATTGGAAAAACTAAAGTAATTGTATGAGGACACAATTTACTATGAAATGAAGAGCATCATGACAGACTTATAGCCAACGAAGGATATTTAAATAAATTTGTGAAAGAATTAGGAAGCTGCTAAAAAATACAATACAATGGAGGATTAATATAGTAGGATCATATTATTGACAATTGAGATCTATATTTTGACCTAATCAATGAGAAGTATCACCAAGATGATGGTATAATCTTCTATGTTCACTATATGTGCTCACATGATGATATACATGGGATCCTGCCATATTTTGTGCATAGTATTGAAACCCTAGAGAGTTACCAAAGAACATCGACAACTCCACATTTAATGAATTCGATCGATATGTATCAAGTTGGCTACACTTTTCAGGATAGGGGGAAGAGTAAGAATAATCTTTTGGAGGGAACCTTCATGAAATTGTAGTGCATAGAAAGAAGCTAGGGTTGAGAATTTGTGGTTTTTGAGAGATCTATGATCCAAAAGGACACTCCTTATGGTTTTGCAAATATAGTGATGAAAGTGTTGATTTATTTGTTATGTTAAAGGTCATAGGATCCTTGCAACACATAGATTTTGTGTGTAAGCATACATTTGGAAAGATGCATTTCATTGGCTATCATTCCCTATTCAAGGTTAAGAGACTATGGCTTTCATGTGACCAAGAAATTCCAAAATTTTATTATGAATGAGTGCTGAGAAGGCATGAGTGGAATCCTATGAGATCGAGCATCATAGTAGAAACATGTAGGTTGAAATCATTAAATCAATTCACATGCTACAAAGAGATATTAAAAGTACCAAACATATAGCAAGCATCCAAATGCCAAAAATTGAATGCTACAAGATAGTGTGATAAGGTCGAAGAATTGATGGATCTCTGCATATTACCATACCCACAAAAAATGAGCAAGTGTCTCAAAACATTTATCGCATATCATTGAAAAACAACCAGTAAAAATCCCTAAATTCTATCGGAGAGACCAGGCCATATCGTTGGGTGTCACTGCAAAGTCTCATCAATAGATCGACAAGCATTTGATATCCTAAGGTAAGTTACATGAAGGAGACTTAAGTGTATCAGCAAGAGATGATACATTGTCTTTCTGATGCCCCCAAAAAGGAAAACGATTAGTTTGAAGAACTCATCAGTGAGAGGATTGATTATTGGATGGAGTGTAACACATGTCCCTCTGATCCTCTAATGATGGTAAAGTGTGAATGTGGCTAACACTTCTAAGGAGTAATCTATTAATTCATTCCCCATAATGGCTATGGTGAAGAATATTATTTGGATGCGGGATGCAAAGTGTTAAATGAAATTTATTTAAAATCATAATCAAGGCCTGGGCGTAACATTATTTTGGGATACAAAATAATATCAAGTGCAAGAATAAAATATTTTCATCGAATTTATTAAAGGTGGATAATTATTTTATCCATGAAAAGTATAAAAGGTAAAATTTATAAAATATATGCACTAGGAGGTGGAATATTTTTCACTAAATGAGTTACAGGTAATTATTTTTATGTGAAAGACATATTTATCGAGTGAAAATGCAAGTGTTGGAGATAATAAACCAAGATTAATTTTCATGAGAATACAATGACATTAAAGTTAAAGTATTTTAGTCTGTCGAAGATAATTAATTTAATGAAGAGTTGTAGCAGACGAATGTGCGAAGAGTCATAGCCCTAAAAATGAAATGTATATATGTAAAATAAATTCATCAATCATAAATAACTAGATACTAGGTTAGAATCATCATCAGTAGTAGTAGAAAAGTTCATCCATTAGTATATTACATTCCACTCATCCATTTCCATATTTAAGAAACTTCTGCAAATAATGTATATCTTTTGAAGCAATATAATGCAAAAGACTATTCATAATCAAGGATCTATTTCCAATATTCAACTGTTGTCTTAATATTCATTTCTATATGTTGTTGTATTGTCTCCAAAGTGGTTCTCCCTAATTATTAAAATTCATACAATTTTTCAGGAGACATTTGTTGTTGCTGTGTGGTTTTCTTGATTGGGTTCTAGCTAGGGTGAAGTAAATTCCTTTTAGATAATTCATTTTAATTGGTTCCTACTAGGGTTTAAAATCATTTTAAATTAGTTATTCTGATTAGTTTCCCTCAAGTTAAGAATTAAAAATCCTTTCATGCTATCACAGGAATTTGGGAGAATAATAGTGGGATTCATAAAGAAGAGTACAATAACTAACAAACTTGCATGTTTGGACAAGGTGCAAACATCCAAAGTTCCCAACAAGTTAGAGTTAAGTTGAGAAGTAGATTCATTGAATTTACATATTTATCTCCATCATCATCACACAAATCCAAATCCATTCGCCGAATAGAATTAGGTACTAGTCATATTTAGAAAATTTTATACAAACTTTACTCATTAATTTGATTCTCAAAACATTGAGAATAGGAATTAGTTATTAGCTTGGCATCTATTTCATGTCCACATGCCATTGTGAATAGATTTCCCAAATTAGAGACAATATTTAAACATTCAAATTTTCCTTATCATTTAGGTACACCCACCTTGGTTTAGCATATCCTGAAGAGGAGAGGGCTATCAATCATATTCACCTTGTTCATTAACCAAAAATGTACTAAGAGAATGGCACCCTCTTAATATTCAAAACTAGCATTTTTGAGACCTAATATATTGGCGATTCTATTGGGGAGGTGCTTAGTTGTATCCAATTAAAGACCATCATAAAGAGTCATTGAAGAGTGATTCATAGTTGAGATGTTTGAGGAAAACTAATTCCGCTGGGAATAAAATCAAGAACATCTCATTACTACCATTTTCTCACTTTTGAAAAAGTGAGTGGCAACTATATAAATTTTTTTTTTTATGAAGATTGCAAAATGAAATTTCAAATTACAACACTTCCAGTTAGAGATAAAGGTTGAAGCATGTATAGCAATTATTATTTTCCCCATACACATTATGGTTCAATTGAGAATTTCATCAATGGAAATAATGCTTACTATACACTACAAAACACATTTACACCACAAGCTTCAAATCACACAAATTATTAGCATGTCCCTCCTGAATACATCAAACATGTCAGGCATTATCAATATCAAGCCCCTCATCAAAATAGTCAGAAATTCCAACCATTTCCATAGAGAAACATATATGTCTCAGACCATTATGGACCATTCTTCAATAATATCTAATGTTACCCACATCCCGTCCCTTTGGATGTAAAAAATATTTTTCCAAACTTTAAGGGATATGAATCAGCAAGCATGCAGTTACATCAATTTATAGATTTAATGATGAATTATCAAATAATTGAAGAGGATGTTATCATGAGACTCTTTGTCAGAACATTAGAAGATCTCACTGAATATTGGTTTTCCATCTTTCCTACACATTCCATAACTTCATCTTCCATGAACTTGCAAATAAATTCATGCATTATTTTAAGGACAAAGATAATGAGTACACACATATTCAAGAAAGAGGTCAAGATCTCTTCAATGAATTTTTTGGCATAAGAAGACATAAAGGAGAGTCTACACACTCCTTACTTGATGGAATGTTGAAAATCCATTTGAAAATACCTTTTCATCTTCTACACGATGATCCCATGCTCATTGAGCAATTATGAGAATATATGACCTCAATTCAATTCATTGATCTGAGTCATCAAAGCCAACTACTCTTGGTTAGCTGTGGTTATGGATAATTAGGCATGAGTGTGTTAAAACTGATAATACAAAGAATGGTATGGATAAATATGGAGAAAATGATCAAACAATGAAGCCAATAGAAGAAAAATGTGCAAGTTAAATTCTCAATGATGATATTTCAGATTTGAATGAAGATGAAATTATTGAAGACAAATTTTCCACCTTGGAGGATGATTTTAGTAGGCATAGATAATCCTTGGTTCAAATGGTATGGAGGGGAAGCCATGTATGCATTGTCATAGCATTGACAATAATGCATTAGAAATTGAAACAAAAAGGGACAGTTTACCCTTCAATAGTGAAGAAGGCAATGATTGTGATCAGTTCATAGAGGATTGGTATGCAAGTGAAAATAGTTTTTATGACAATCTAAATGATGAAGATGAATATATAGAGGGTCTCTCTTGCATATTAGATTGTGATTGTGAGAACAATGCATGTTATGAAGAATCCATTGAAAATTCATATTTTGATTAAAAACATATGGATCTTGATTTGCAAGTAAGCAGTTATTGCAATTTTAATGAAGATCAAAAGGAAGAAGCAACAAAAATGTGGAAGAAGAAGCAATTCAATTTGATAGTAAAAAAATAATACATCCATTGACAATTGAGTACAATGATGAAACAATTAATAAAGAAGAAATATGCACACCTGAAAATGGTTCTAATTTTTTTTCAAACTCATTGTATGATCAAATCACAGAAGAATATTAGAGGGCATTTTTCCAAGGTGTGATAGAACATGATTCACATGAGTATAAAAATTCATTCTATGATGAGGTTGAAACACTTTCAAGTGAATGAAATGTTGTATGAACTAGTGAAGAAGATGACTATGCTGATGAAGTTGATGTATTTGAGTTTTCTGAATATGAAAAGGGTGAAAAGTACAACAAAAATTAGATGGATGAAGAGGCATGTTCACTTAGTAGTGAAAATATTGCAAATTTTCTAACAATGGAATACTAGTGATATACACATGGGAATGATTTAGAAGTTTCATGTCCAACATGCATTTTTTTGATAGTGACAACACTTTGTGTGACAATGATGAGAAAACTCTTGAAGTTGGTCAAGATTCTATGTTTATCCATGTTCAAGAGGAGATATATAAATCAAAATCAAAGATCTTTGAGAATGACATTGATTCGCATATCATGGATAATACGTGCTCAACATCAATTGGTTGAAATGTGCATGATGATGACTATATGAATCAAAAATTTATGTCACTACCAATTAGTAATATGGAGGATGCTTAAAATATCTCAGATAAAGATATTTTAAAAGATGTTGATATGGAAGACTTCTCAAACCCATTTGAAAAGCATTTAGATAATGGAGTTAGCAGCATGAATGAGCAAAAATGTTTTTCTTCCCATACATTTAGAAGTTGTTTGCATAGTTTGCATCAATATCCATATGATAATTTTAGATCATCTATGCAAACTTATGATGAAGTGAGACTTAATGACTTCAGTTGTGAAGATTTTCAGTTTTTAGTTCAGTTGGGAGATCATTTCATGATGCATGACAGTGACCAAAATGGTGGAGAATTTGGAATTAAGAATAAAATTTCGTGGTATAATGAATGGGGCATGAGTTTGTCTCTTGGTAGTAACAATTTTCAAATTATGCCTAAGTCTGATTCAAATAATGGAAAAGTAAATATGAGTAGTATTGAACGTGGTGTTATCTTGAAATTTTCCAATGGTAGTGGATATAACAGGGAAGATTGCATGAATATTTGCAAGAGGAATATGATGAAATTATATCAAAACAAGGTGTATGATAGAGGGAAATAAAGGCCTTCCTTTTGGGGTGGCCTTGAGCCATCAGTTGTGGTGTGATTTTTCAAATGAAACTAGTTCAAGGTAGAGAAGGACTTTGAGTTTGTTGCCCAATGAGTAAGGCATTTACTCTACTCCCCTAAAGACTTGGATTCTTGCTATGCACATAAGAGGTATACATCCCCAGAAGAAGCCACTATTGGAGCCTAAAATTTCATAAAAAAATTGGCACAATTTAGGTCTCTTATAATGAAAACAAATATTTTAGCACCCAAAAGTACACTGGTGAAATTTGTCTCAAAAGTCTATTTTGAAAAAATCATAATTTCAAACCAATCCAACTTCACTCCAAAAGCACTTCACAAGCATGTTCACCTACCATATGAAAGTGTGTCCACTTGATCTCAGCTTCCCATGACCTACATTTAGCAATTGAGATATTTTTTATGAAAAACAAGTTGGCTTTTCAGATTCTTCCCACCTTAAGCTACCTTCATGCCAATTTTCAAAGCCTCAGCGCCTCATTTGGTATTTTTTTCAAAACCAAAACCAAATGGAATTTCCATAGTTTATTTGATTGCATTCCTAGAAAGTGTTCAGAGAGGACACTTTATCATTCAATATTTTGTAAAGGAAAAAGATTGATGAAAAACCCTTTTTCATACATGTTCATGTGACCTAAATGAACTAATCTCCAAGGTGACAACTTTCCAAAACTAGATTTGATATTTTTTTCAAAGTGGCACGTTGGTGGCTTCCATTTGAGTTTTAACAAGTGCAATTTTTTAGAAAAGGTCAATTAGGAAACTTTGAGTGTTAACAATTTGCAATCATGGTGACTTCATGCTAATCTATTTGACAAACATGCTCTCCTATCATAAATCAACATGCTGATGGATTTTTATGGCTCCAAGAGAATGTTTTATAGGTTTCCAAAAAAATTCTAGAGGCCACTTGACCTATTTTGATCATAGTGCAAAAGGAAAAGTGACTACCCACAACAGGTTGGGATGTAATCCAAATTTTTGATGGAGTAATTATAAGAAATATAAGGTCTACACAATTGATGTGACTTTAGCATGACTCACAAGACAAATCACAATGAACTATGCTTATGAAAATTAGAGGGAAGGAGAAACATACATTTGCAATAGTATCAAGGTTCATACCATGTATGGGAAAGCTTCATACTAAGAGTTTGAGAAATGAAAAGTAGTTCATGGGGTTAATAGAATATCAAAAAAGAACAAAAGACATACCTATAATGTTGAGTTTCAACATGAAAATAAAAATTTGAAGGTGATAAAAAAATGTCTACCAATTCCTCAAGACACATGAGAGACAATGAATGTGATAGAGCTTCAATCTTCTTATACATGGAGTATTGTGCAATGTTGATAAACTAATCTATATTATTCATGTTTCTTCATCACAACTGAGTGATGGACACATGTTACAAGAAATAGAATGGTCTTCTAGAAGGATAAGATAGGTAAGCCACTATGAAAATACCAAAAGTCAATCATCTTGTAACAAGCATGAAAGTGAGGGAATTAGGAATTAGTTCCACAATCACTATAAGCATGACAAAGAGCAGTGCATTTTCACCTTATAGGATAACTAAACATCAGTATGAAGAGTACCCATAAAGAGTTATCTCTTAGAGAATTAAAACAGAATATCAATGGGCCACTTTAAGATATATTTGTGAAGGAGCATGATCTTTGTAATGAGAATTAAAATGTGAAAACTATCACTACATTGTCCCTTACTACCCTTGCAGAGAATGTAGCACCTTAGAGTATTGGAAGTTTTTATTCTGTCCCTAAACCTCTATGGAGGGGAATTTGTTCCCATGTGAAGATATGAAGAATATTGTTCTCAGATTTATCAAATAATGTGACAAATTGGACTCATAGACATGGATTTGATGAGAAGAAGATAGAGTTACATGTAATTTTTTGCTTGACCCTACAAAAATCCCATAATGAAGCAACATAAAAGTGAAGAGCAAATTGGAAAAAATAAAGTTATTGTATGAGGATGCAATTTACTATGAGATGAAGAGCATGATGGCAGAATTATAGCCGGTGAAGGATATTCAAATAAATTTTCCAAAGGATTAGGAAACTGCTCAAAACTACAATACAATGGAGGATTAATATAGCTGGAGGGTATGTGTAAGATCATCATGGAAAAAACAAGCCCTTAAGTGGCAAAAAATTTAGAAAAATTAGAGTTAGGAAACTTGACATAGATATTTGAATAAGTTATCTACATTATTTCAAAAATATGTAATCTAATAGAATCTATAGCAAATTCAATGTAGTTTCTAAACTACTAGGTTTATTTTAAAAAAAAACTTTGGTGAAAATTTTAAATTTCAATGTAGTAGTACTTAAATTTCAGGGAAAAAATAAGATGTAGGTGTCTTTCTGATCACCATAACCACACTAAAATGATAAAAAAAAATTATAAAATTTTAGATATAAGTAGAGGACTCATGTTTTGATGTGATGCATATTTTTTTATAATTTTTTTCCAAGTAAATAATTAATTATAAATTTTTATAACAACTTTTAAAAAATATAAAAACTCGTATGTGTGTCCACCTTAACTTGGTCAAAACTTCATGAAATTCATTTTTTTTAATCCCATAGTATGTGAAGCATAGAAAGTGACACATGTTTCAGATTCAAAAAATGTGATACCATTTGAAAGTTATAGATGTTTTTCAATTAGCTTATCAATTATGACTTTAGTCATAATTCAAATAGAAAATGAATAATAATAATTTATTAAATTCAAAGTAAAGAATAATTTATATTGGTGGAAAGTTGAGAATATCTTTTTAAAGCCCTTTTTGTTTCATCAATTTTTGGTAAAAAAAAGTAATCAACCACATACCCTACACATACCCATCATATTGCCACTTTTTGGCCCATCATTATCCTACATATACCCAAGATCATATTATTGACAATTAAGATCTATATTTTGTTCTAATTCATGAGAAATATCACCAAGATGATGGCATAATCTTCTTTGTTTGCTATACAAGCTTACATCATGATATACATAGGAGCCTGCCATATTTTGTGTGCAATATTGAAACCCTATAGAGTTACCAAATAACATAGAAAACTTCACGTTTAATCAATTCAATTAATATGTATCAAGTTGGCTACACTCTTTAGGATAGGGGGAAGAGAGAATAATCTTTTTAAGGGAACCTTCATGAAATTGTAACACATAGAAAGAAGCTAGAGTTGAGGATTCACAATTTTTGAGAGATATATGATCTAGGACACTCATTATGTTTTTTCAAATATAGTGATGAGAGTGCTACTGTGTTTGTTACATTAAATGTTATAGGATCCTTGCAATGCATGGATTTTGTGTGCAAGCACACATTTGGAAAGATTCCTATCATTGGCTATCATTCCCTATTCAAGGTTAAGAGACTATGGCTTTCCTGTGACCAAGAGATTCCAAAATTTTGTTATGAATGAGTGCTGATAAGGAATGAGTTGACTCCTATGAGATCGAGCATCACAATAGAAATGTACAGGTTGAAATCATTGATCAAATTCACATGTTGCAAAGTGATATTCAAAGTATCAAACATAGAGCAAGCATCCAAACATTAAACATTAAATGCTAAAACATAGTGTGATAAGGTCGAAGAAGTGATGGAGTTGTGCATATTACCATACCCACAACAAATGAGCAGGTGTCTTGAAACATTTCACATACATCACTACAAAACAACTAGTCAAAAACCCTAAATGCTATCGAAGATACTAGGCCATATCCTTGGGAGTCACTTCAATGTCTCACCAATAGAATGAAAAGATTCTGTTAGCCCGATGTATGTTACATCAAGGAGATTTAAGTGTATCAGAAGGAGATGATACACTGTGCCTTTGATGCCCTGTAAAAGGAAAATGATTAGTTTGAATAACTCATCAGTGACAGAATTGATTATCGATAGAAGTGAAACATATGTCCCTTTGATCCTCTGATGATGACAAAGTGTGAATGTGGCTGACACTTTTAAGGAATAATCTATTAATTCATTCCCTATATATACTATGGTGAATGACATTATTTGAATGTGGGATGCAAAGTGTTAAATGAAATTTATTTAAAATAATAATAAAGGCTGAGGCATCACATTATTTTGGGATAAATAATAATATGAAGTGCAAGAATAAAATATTTTCACCAAAGGTATTATAAGGTGGATAATTATTTTACCCATGAAAAGTATAAAAGCTAAAATTTATAAAATATATGCACTGGGAGGTGGAATATTTTTCACCAAAGGAGTTATGGGTAATTATTTTTATGTGAAAGACAAATTTATTGGGTGAAAATGCAAGTGTTAGAAATAATAAATCAAGATTAATTTTCACATGAAGACAATGATGTTAAAATTAAAGTATTTTAATTTTCCAAAGATAAATAATTGAATGAAGAGCTACAACAGATGGAAATGTAAAGAGTCATAGCCCTAAAAATGCAATGTATATATGTAAAATAAAATCATTAATAATCAATAACTAGATAGTAGGTTAAAATGATCATCAGTAGTAGTAGATAGGTTCATCCATTAGTATATTACATTCCACTCATCCATTTCCATATTTTGGAAACTTTTGCAATTAATGTATATCTTTTAAAGCAATATAATGGAGAAGACTATTCATCATCACTGATCTATTTCTAGTGTTCAACTGTTGTGCTAATATTCATTTCTATATGTTTCTATGTTGTCTCTAAAGTGGTTCTCCTTAATTATTCAAATTCATAAAATTTGTCAGGACACATCTATTGCTGTTGTGTGGTTTTCTTGATTGGTTTTTGGATAGGGTGAATTAAATTAGTTTTAGATAATCAGTTTAATTGGTTCCTACTAGGGATTAAAAATCCTTTTAAATTAGTTATTCTTATTATTTTTCCACAAGTTAAGAATTAAAAATGCTTTCATGATATCACAGTAGTTTTAGAGAATAACACTGGGATTCATAAAGAAGAGTATAGTAATTGACAAACCTGCACATTTGTACAAGGTGCAAACATCCAAAGTGCCCAAAAAGTTAGAGCTAAGCTGAGAAGTAGATTCACCCACTTTACATATATGTCTCCATCATCATCACACAAATTTGACTCCATTCACCCAATAGGATTAGGAACTAGTCATATTTAGAACATTTTATACAAAATTTACTCATTACTTTGATTCTCACAACATTGGAAATAGGAATTATTTATTATCTTGGAATCTATTTCACATCCACATGCCATCATGAATAGATTGCCCAAATTAGAGACCATATTTAAACATTCAAAATTTCCTTATCATTTATGTACACATGCCTTGGTTTAGCAAAGCCTGAAGAGCAGGGGATTATCAATCAGATTTTCCCCATTCATTATCCAAAAACGTACTAAGAGACTAGCACCCTCTTAAGGTTCAAAACTTGCATTTTTGTGACCTAATAGATTTTTGACTCTAGTAGGGAGGTGCTCAGTTATATCTACTTAAATAACATCATAAAGAGTCATTGAAGAGAGATTCATAGTTGAGAAGTTTGAGAAAAAGTGATTCCATTGGAGATAAAATCAAGAACATCTCATTACAACCATTTTCTCACTTTTGAAAAAGTGAGTGGTGACTATAACAAACAAATTTGATGAATAGTGCAAAAAGAGATTTCAAATTAAAACACTTTAAGTCAGTGATAAAGGTTAAAGCATGTATAGCAATTATTCTTTTCCCCATACACATTATGGTACAATTGAGAATTTCAACAATGGAAAGAATGCTTATTATACACAAAAAAAACTTTTACACCACAAGCCTCAAATCACACAAATGCTTATCATTTCTCTCCCGAATACAACCAACATGTTGGGCATTATCAATATCAAGCCCATCATCAAAATAGTTAGAAATGACAACCATGTCCACAAAGAAACATGTATGTCTCAGACCTTTATGGACCATCAAAATTCAATAATATCCAAGGTTACCCACATCCTATCCCTTTGGATGTAAAAAAATATTTTTCCAAAATTTAAGGGATATGAATTGGTAAGCATGCACTTAGAACAATTCACAGATTTAATGATGAATTATCAAATCAATGAAGAAGATGTTATCATAAGACCCTTTTTTAGAACATTAGATTATTTTTTCAAATATTGGTTTTCTATCTTGTCTACACATTCCATAGCTTCATGGAATGAATGTGCAAATAAATTCATGCATTATTTAAGGACAACGATGATGATTATGCACATATTCAAGAAAGAGGTCAAGATATCTTAGATGCATTTTTTGGCATAAAAAGACATAAAGGAGAATTTAAACACTCCTCACATGATAGAATGTCTTAAATCCATTTGAAAATATCTTTTGTTCTTCTACCCAATGGTCCCATGCTCATTGAGCAATTCATGAGAATATATCACCTTGATTTAGTTCAATGGTCTGAGTCATCAAAGCTAAATACTCTTGGGGAGTTGTGGTTATTGATAATCAATCATGAGTGTGCTAGAAATTTTAAAACTAATAACACAAAGAATGGTATGGTTAAATATGGAGACACTAATCAAACAATGCAGCCAATAGAAGAAACATGTGCAAGTGAAATTCAATGATGATATTTCATATTTGAATGAAGATGAAATTATTGAAGACAAATTTTCCACCTTGGAGGATGATTGCAGTATTGAGGATGTTGTTGGAAACACACTACCTAAGGAATATATTACCCATGATTCAGATGGTATGGAGGTGCAACCATGTATGCATTGGCATAGCAATGACAATAATACATTAGAATCTGAAACAAAAAGAGACAGTTTCCCCTACAATAATGAAGAAGGAAATGATTGTGGTCAGTTCATAGAGGATGGGTATGCAAGTAAAAATAGTTGTTATGATAGTCTAAATGATGAAGATGAAGATATAGAGGGTCTCTCTTGCATATCAGATTGTGACTATGAGAACAATGCATGTTATGAAGAATCCATTGAAAATCTATGGATCTTGATTTGCAAATAAGTGGTTCTTGAAATTTTAATGGAGATCAAGAGGAACAAGCAACACAAAATTTGGAAGAAGAATCGAGTCCATTTGATGGTAAAAAAAAATACATACATTGATAGTTGAGTACCATGATGACACAATTAATAAAGAAGAAATATGCACACCTGAAAATGGTTCTAATTTTTTTTGAATCTCATTGTGGGTATGTGCAGGATTATCATGGAAAAAACAAGCCCTTAAGTGGCAAAAAATTTAGAAAAATTAGAGCTAGGCAACTTGACATAAAAATTTGAATAAGTTATTTGTATTATTTCAAAAATATGTAAGAATAGAATCTATAGCAAATTGAACGTAGTTTCTAAACTACTAGGTTTATTTTATTTTTTAAAATATATTTGGTAAAAATTTGAAATTTCAATGCAGTAGTACTTAAATTTTAGGGAAAAAATAAGAAGTAGGTGTTTGTCTGACCACCCTAACCACAATAAAATGATAATTTTTTTAAAGATTTTAGACATAAGTAGATGATTCATGTCTGGATGTGATGCATATTTTCTTGTAATTTTTTTCGAGGTAAATAATTAATTATAAATTTTTTATTACAACTTTTAAAAAATATAAAAACTCATATGTCTGACCACCTTAACTTGGTCAAAACTTCATGAAATTCATTTTTTTAAAAAATCCTATATTATGCAAAGCATAGAATGTGATGCATGTTTTGGATTCAAAAAATGTGATACCATTTGAAAGCTATAGACATTTTTCAATCAGCCTATCAATCAACACTTTAGTCGTAATTCAAATAGAAAATGAATAATAATTATTTATTAAATTCAAAGTAAAGCATAATTTATATTGGTGGAAAGCTGATAATCTCCTTTAAAAACAATTTTCATTTCATCAATTTTGGGTAAAAAAAAAAATTCGTTAGCCACATACCCTACAAATACCCATCATATTGCCACTTTTTGGCCCATCATGATCTTGTAAATACCCTTGTATGATCAAATCACAAAAGAATATCAATGGGAATTTTGCTAAGGTGTGATAGAATATGATTCTCATGGCTATCCAAATTCATTCTATGATGAGGATGAAACACTTTCAAGTGAAGAAAATGTTGTATCAACTAGTGAAGAAGATGACTATGCTAATGAAGTTGATGTATCTGACTTGCATAAATATGAAAATGGTCAAAACTACATCAACAATGAGATGGATGAAGAGGCATGTTCACTCACCAGTGAACAAATTTTAGATTTTATAACTATGGAATATAAGAGAATACACATGGGAATGGTTTGGAATTTTTATGTCCAACATTCATTTGCTTTGACAGTGAGAACACTTTGTGTGACAATGATGAGAAAAATCTCAAAGTTGATCAAGATTCAATTTTCATCCCTATTCAAAATGAGATATATAAATCATAATTTGAGATCTTCGAGAATGGGATTGATTCACATATCATGGATAATACATGCTCAGTATCAGTTTGTTGAAATGTGCATAATGATGACTGTATAAATTAGGAGTTTATGTCACTACCAATTAGTAATATGGAAGATGTTGAAAATATCTCAGATGGAGCTATCTTAGAAGATGTTGATATGGAAAACTTCTCAGACCCATATGAGAAGCATTCAGATAATAGAATTAGCAGCATGAATGAACATAATTTTTTTTCTTCCCATACACTTAGAAGTTCTTTGCATAGTTTGCATCAAAACCAAATATGTTAATTTTAAATCATCTATGAAAATTATGATGAATTGAGACTTAATTAATTTAGCTGTGAAGATTTTTTAGTTTTTAGTGTAGATAGGAGACCATTTATGATTCATGACACTGACCAAAATGGTGGATAATTTGGAATTAAGAATAATTTTTTTGGTGTAATGAATGGGGCATGAGTTTATCACATGAGAGTAAAAATTTTAAAATTATGTGCAAGTCTTAATCAAAGAATGGAATAGGAAATATGAGAAATGCTAAAGGTGGTGTTATCTTGAAAGTTTCCAATGGTAGTGGATATAACAGGGCAGATTGCATTAATATTTTCAAGAGGAATATGATGAAATCATCAGAATCTAAGGTGTATGATAGAGTGAAATAAAGGCCTTCCTTTTTGGTGGCCTTGAGCCATTAGTTGTGGTGTGATTTTGCAAATCATACCAGTTCAGGGAAGAGAAGGAATTTGAGTCTACTGTCCAATGAGTAAGACATTCAGTCTACTCCCCTAAAGACTTGGATTATTGCTATGCCAACAAGAGGCATACATCCCTAGATCGAGACATTATTGGAGCCTAAAATTTCATACAAATTTTGGCATAATTTAGGGCTCTCATAATAAAAAAAATTGATTTTAGCACCCAAAAGTACACTAGTCAAATCTGCCTCAAAAGCCTATTTTGAAAAAATCATAATTTCAAACCGATCCCGCTTCATGCTAGAAACACTCCACAAACATGTTCACCTACCATATGAAAGTATGTCCACTTGATCTTAGCTTACCATGACCTAATTTCATGAAGCTTTGAAACACCAAATTGAAAGGTTTAAAAAAGGTTTGTTGTCTACACACAGTAAGATCTATCAAGGAAACCAACTTTGGAGACCAACATTTATCAACTAAAAGATTTTCATAACAATCTAGTTGACATTTCAGATTCTGCCCAACTCAAGCTACCTTAATGCCAATTTTCAGAGCCTCAACACCTCATTTGGTATTTTTTCAAAATCAAAACCAAATGGACTTTGTACAATTTTTTCTGATTGCATTCCAAGAAAGTATTCAAAAAGGAGACTTTAACATTCAATATTTTGTAAATGAAAAAGATTGATGGAAAAAACTTTTTCCTACATGTTCATGTGACCTAAATGAACTAATCTCCAAGGTGGTAGCTTTCCATAATCATATTTGATATTTTTTCAAAGTGGCAAGTTGGTGGGTTCCATTTGAGTTTTAATAGGTGCAATTTTTAGAAAAGTTCAAGTAGGCAACTTTGAGTGTTAGCAGTTCACAATCATAGTGACTTCATGCCAATCCATTTGAAAAACATGCTCTCCTATCATAAATCAACACACTGATATATTTTCATGGCTCTAACAAAATTCTTCATAGGTTTTAGGACTAAAGAAATTCCAGAGGCCACTTAACCTATTTCGATTGCAATATGAAAGGAAAAATGACTACCCACAACTGGTTGGGATGCAATCCAAATTTCTAATGGAATAATTGTAGGAAATATAAGGTATACACAATTTATGTTACTTTAGGATGACTCCAAAGAAAAATCACAATGAACTATGCTTATGACAATTAGAGGCAAGGATCAACATACATTGGAAATAGTATCAAGGTTCATACCATGTATGTGAATCCTTCATACTAAGAGTTTGAGAATTGAAAAGTAGTTCATGGGGTCAATATACTATCAACAAAAAAAAAATGTCATACCTATAATGTTGAGTTTCAGGATGAAAACCAGAATTTAAAGGTGATAGAACAATGTTTATCAATTCCTCAAGACAGATGAGAGACAATGAATGTGACAGAGCTTGAATCTTCTTCTTCATGGAATATTGTACATTGTTGATAAACTAATCTATATTATTAATTTTTCCTCATCACAACTGAGTGATGGAAACATGTTACAAGCAATTGAATGGTCTTCTAGAAGGATAAGACAGTTAAGTCACTATGAAAATACCAAAGTTCAATCATCCTAAAGCAAGCATGAAAGTGAGGGAATTAGTTATCAGTTGCACAATCACCATAAGCATGACAAAGACCAGTGCATTTTCACCTTATAGGATAACTAAAGATCAGTATGAAGAGTACCCATAAAGAGTTATCTCTTAGAGAATTAAAAAAAAAGATCATAAGGTCACTTTAAGATATTCTTATGAAGGAGCATGATCTTAGTAATGAGAATTCAAAGGTGAGAACTATCATTGCATTGTCCCTTGTTGCTCTTGCAGAGAATGTAGCACCTTAGAGTATTGGAAGTTTTTATTCTGTCCCTAAACCTCTATGAAGGGGAATTTGTTCCCACATGAAGAAGTAAAGAAGACTCTTCTTAGAGTTATCAAACAATATGGAAAATCCCTCATACACATGGCTTTCATGAGAAGAAGATAGAGTTACATGTAATTATCTACTTGATGCTACAAAATCCCATAGTGAAGCAGCAAAAAAGTGAAGATCATTTTGATAAAATACTAGTAATTGTATGAGGATGCAATTTACTCTGAAATGAAGAGCATGATGGCAGACTTATAGCTAATGAAGGATATTCAAATAAATTTGTGAAAGGATTACAGAGCTGCTCAAAACTATAATACAATGGAGGATTAATATAGCAGGATTGTATTATTGACAATTAAGATCTATATTTTGTTCTAATCCATGAGAAATATCATTAAGATGATGGTATGATCTTTTTTTCACTATAGGAGCTCACATCATGATATACACAAGAGCCTGCCATATTTTGTGTGAAATATTGAAACCCTAGAGAGTTACCAAAGAAAATCAACAACTCCCCATTTAATCAATTCAATCAATATGTATCAAGTTGGCTACACTATTCAGGATAGGGGAAGAGTGAGAATAATCGTTTGGAGGGAACATTGACAAGAAGCCCATAGAAAGAAGCTAGAGCTAAGGATTCATGGCTTTTGAGAGATCTATGATCCAAAAGGACACTCCTTATGGTTTTACAAATACAGTTATGAGAGTGCTATTGTGTTTGTTACTTTAAATTTTATAGGATCCTTGTAATGCATATATTTTGCGTGCAAGATTTGGAAAGATTCCTTTCATTGGATATCATTCCCTATTTAAGGTTAAGAGACTATGGCTTTCCCATGACCAAGAGATTAAAATTTTTTGTTACTAATGAGTGCTGAGAAGTCACGAGTGGACTCCTATGAGATTGAGCACCTCAATAGAAACTTGCAAGTTGAAATCATTGATCAAATTCACATGCTACAAAGAAATATTGAAAGTACTGAACACAAAGCAAGCATCCAAACACCAAACATTGAATGCTACAAAATAGTGTGATAAGGTCAAAGAAGTGACGAAGCTATGATATTACCATACCCATAACATATGATAAAGTGTCTCAAAACATTTCCTACACAACACTAAAAAATAAAGCAGTAAAAAACCCTAAATGCTATTGGAGAGACCAACCCATATCGTTGGGAGTCACTTTAAAGTCTCACCAGTAGAATGAAAAGCATCTGATAGCTTGCCATAAGTTGCATTGAGGAGACTTAAGTGTATTGGTAGGAGATGATACACTCTCCCTCTAATGCCCCAAAAAAGGAAAATGATCAGTTTCAAGAACTCATTGATGAGTGGATTGATTATGGGAAAGAGTGAAACACATGTCCCTCTGATCCTCTAATGATGGAAAAGTGTTAATGTGGCTGACACTTTTAAGGAGTAATCTATTAATTCATTCATCGTAATGGAAATGTTGAAGGATATTATTTGGATGTAGGATACAAAGTGTTAAATGACATTTATATAAAATAATAATCAAGGCCATGGCATAACATTAATTTGGGATACATAACAATATGAAGTTCAAGAATAAAATATTTTCACTAAAGGGATTATAAGGTGGATAATTATTTTACCCATGGAAATTATAAAAGGTAAAATTTATAAAATATATGCATTGGGAGGTGGACTATTTTTCACCAAAGGAGTAACGAGTAATTATTTTTATGTGAAATACATATTTATTGGGTGAAAATGCATGTGCGAGAGATCATAAATCAAGATTAGTTTTCACAAGAAGACAATGAAGTTAAAATTAAAGTATTTTAATTTGTTGAAGATAATTATTTGAATGAAGAGCTACAACGGATGGATGTGCAAAGAGTCATAGCCCTAAAAACACAATGTATACATGTAAAATGAAATCATTAACATTAATAACTAGATAGTAGTTTAGAATCATCATCATTAGAAGTATATAGGTTCATCCAATAGTATATTATATTCTAGTCATCCATTTGCATATTTCAGGAACATCTGTAATTAATGTATATATTTTGAAGCAATATAATGGAGAAGACTATTCATAATCGATGATCTATTTCCAGTGTTCAACTGTTGTGTTAATATTCATTTCTATATGTCATTTTCTTGTCTCAAAAGTGGTTCTCTTTAATTATTCATGTTAATACAATTTATCAAGACACATTTGTTATTGCTATGTGGTTTTCCTGATTAGGTTCTCGCTAGGATTAGTTAAATTCCATTCAGATAATTCATTTTAATTGGTTCTTGCCAAGGATTAAAATCCTTTTAAATTAGTTATTTTGATTGGTTTCCCTCAAGTTAATAATTAAAAATCCTTTCATGATATCATAGTAATTTGGGAGAATAACACTAAGATACATAAAGAAGAGCATAGTAGTTGACAAACTTGCACATTTGTTCAAGGTGAAAACATCTAAACTAACCAAAAATTAGAGTTAAGCTGAGAAGTAGATTCACCCACTTTACATATATGTCCCCATCATGATCACAAAAATTTGACTTCATTCACTCAATAGGATTAGGCACTAGTCATATTTAGAACATTTTATTCAAAATTTACTCATTAATTTGATTCTCAAATCATTGACAAGATGAATTAGTTATTATCCTTGCATCTATTTCATGTGCACTTGCCATTGTGAATAGATTTCCAAAATTAAAGAGCATATTTAAACATTCAAATATGCCTTATCACTGAACACCCACCTTGGTTTAGCAAAGCCTGAAGACCAGGGGGTTATCAATCATATTCGCCCCATTCATTAGCCAAAAATATACTAAGAGACTCACACATTGTTAAGGTTCAAAGCTTGCATTTTTGAGACCTAACAAATTGGTGACTTTGTTGGGGAGGTGCTTAGTTATATCCGGTTAAAGACCATCATTAAGAGTCATTGAAGAGAGATTCATAGTTGGGAAGTTTGAGGAAAAGTGATTCCATTAGGGATAAAATCAAGAACATCTCATCACTTCCATTTTCTCACTTTTGAAAAAGTGAGTGCTGACTCTGTAAAAAAAAAAGTGATGAAGATTACAAAAATAAATTTCAAATTACAACACTTCTAGTCAGAGATAAAGGTTGAAGCATGTATAGCCATTATTCTTTTCCCCATACACATTATGGTACAATTGAGAATTTTAGAAATGGAAACAATTCTTCTTATACAAAAAAAAACACCTTTACACCACAAGCCTCAAATCACTCAAATGCTTATCATGTCCCTCATGAATACAACCAACATGTTAGGAATTATCAATATCAAGCCCCTCATCAAAATAGTCAGACATGCCTACCATTTCCACAAAGAAACATGTATGTCTTAGACCTTTATGGACCATTGAACTTCAATAATATCCAAGTTTACCCACATCCCATCCCTTTGGATGCAAAAAATAATTTTCCAAAATGTAAGGGATCTTGCAGAATATTGGTTTTCCATCTTGCCTACACATTCCATAGCTTCATGGGATGAACTTGCAAATAAATTCATGCATTATTTTAAGGAAAAAGATGATGAGTATGCACATATTCAAGAAAGAGGTCAAGATCTCTTAAATGTTGGCAAGAGACATTGACCGCAACCTCTACACAGGGGGCCTGCGGGGGTTGAGTGGAGGTTTGGCGGTGGACTGGAGGTGCCGCCTAGTGGCTGCAGGGTGGCAGATCTCTTTAGAACTGGAGGTGCATGCACAGAGGCCGAAAAAGCATGTTTTTTAATTTTTTATCAAAATTCAAGCCTTGAGAAGCGTGCAGGGGAGGCCATACGGCCCCCAGACAATTTTTTTTTGCCTTCTAAACCAACTTCCAAAATCAATGAAACGAAGGGCGATCTTAGGGTTTTTGGCCACTGCAAACATGATGGTGACCTTCGTTTGTGCTCAAACTACTCCAAAAAATTAGTTACCCCCAGAGCTTGCAAAAAATCTCCCAACTTGAATCCATCATAGATCTAGAAAATTGTGATCAAAATCTGCAAAACAAAAGAAAATCGTGACTTTTTCCAGCACTCTGAATCCAATGGTGAAGCCCGATCTGATCCAAAATGCCTCATAGATGAACTCAAGGCATGATACCCTTGAGGAATCCTGAATGAACTCTGCAATGATTTTCTCAAAAAATTTGAAAAGGGGTTGCAAATCAAAGCTCTGATACCATGTTAGAAACCAAGATTTGAAATGCAAACCAGAAAAGGCCTTCCACAAAAGAGAAAAATAGAAAAAACAAGAGCTTGCAAAAGATGTGAAAAATATTATTATTTAGGAACTCTTAATTACAAGATATGATTTTCTTTATAAAAGCAAAGATGCATAACCCTAATCTTATCTTGAGCAACAAGATAGCTCAATAAGATAAAGATGAGAATAATAAACCTAGGAATTAAATATTACCTAAGTAAAGTTATGCATGTGTAATTAAATATTAATTACACTAACAATAAATATAGAGAAACTAATCAAATAATGTAGCCAATAGAAGAAACATGTGCAAGCAAAATTCTCAATGATGATATTTCAGATTTGAATGAAGATGAAATTATTGAAGAAAAATTTTCCACCTTGGAGGATGATTGCAGTGTTGAAGATGTTGTTGGAAACAAAATGCATCCATGTATGCATTGTCATAGCATTGACAATAATGCATTAGAAGCTGAAACAAAAAAGGACAATTCTCCCTAAAATAATGAAGGCAATAATTTAAATCAATTCATAAAGGATGGGTATGCAAGTGAAAATAGTTTTTATGAAAGTCTACATGATGAAGATGAAGATAAAGAGAGTCTCTCTTGCATATCAGATTATGACTATGAGAATAGTTCTTGTTTTGTAAAATCCACTGAAAATTCAGATTTTGATAAAAAAATTATGGATCTTGATTTGCAACTAAGTGGTTCTTGCAATTTTAATGGAGATCAAGAGGAAGAAGCAATGAAAAATATGGAAGAAGAAGAAAGTCCATTTGAGAGTAAAATAATAATACATCCATTGACAGTTGAGTACCATGATGACACAATTAATAAAGAAGAAATATGCACACCTGAAAATGGTTCTAATTTTTTTCAAACTCGTTGTATGATAAAATCATAGAAGAATATTAGGGGACATTTTGTGAAGGTGTGATAGAATATGATTCTCATAACTATCCAAATTCATTCTATGATGAGGATGAGACACATTCAAGTGAAGGAAATGTTGTATCAACTAGTGAGAAGAAGCCTATGCTAATGAATTTGATGTATATGAGCTTCCTAAATATGAAAAGGGTGAAAAGTAGAACAATGAGATGGATGAAGAGGCGTGTTCACTCAATAGTGAACAAATTTCAGATTTGCTAACTATGGAATATCAAAGATATACACATGGGAATGATTTGGAAGTTTCATGTCTATCATGCATTCACTTTGATAGTGAGATCACTTTGTGTGACAATGGTGAGGAAACTCTCAAAGATGATCAAGATTGTATGTTTATCCTTGTTCAAGAGGAGATATATAAATAAAAATTGGAGATCTTTGAGAATGGAATTAATTCGCATATCATGGATAATACATGCTTAGCATCAGTTGGTTCAAATGTGCATGATAATGACTATATGAATCAAGAATTTTTGTCACTATCAATTAGTAATATGCAAGATGTTGAAAATATCTCTAATGAAGCTATCTTAGAAGATGTTGATATGGCAGACTTCTCAGACCCATGTGAGAAGAACTCAGATAATGGAGTTAGCAGCATGAATGAACACAATTATTTTTCTTCCCATAAACTTAGAAGTTGTTTGCATAGGTTGTTGGAAGAATGAAGAACATCTTATTATACAACTTTGTGTTTTCATTGATGTCACCATGTTATATGAGTTGCAACTACAAGGTTATGATTCTAGCTTGATTTTTTATTCTGAACTGGTATGTATTTAATATCCTTTGGTATTTTGGTCTGCAATCCTTTGCTGATGATTATTGTTTCTTGCGGGTTTTGGATGTTGGAAGCCTGTATGTTCAAAATCTCATGTGCATAGGTGCTCGTATGATGAGTTGGAATTATTTTGTTGCTGCATTTTTCTATTAGCTCTATCTCTAGCTGACCTAATGTATTTTTGACATTGTAATGGATTAATTTTTGTTGTACAGATGTATGAGTTACCTATCTTTGGTCCATTCCAATATTTTGTACATGTTGGAAGCCGATAGTTAATCTTTTTTGTGAGTAATTGTTCCATCTAATTAGGCCAACCTAATTGATGCTTGTAGATGAATCAAATATATTTACATGATAGTTTTGAGATTCATGGTATGAAGAATAAGTGCGAAGAGTGCGAAGAAGAAAAGTATGTGGAAAATGATGAAGTGTGTTAAGTTAGTTTATTGAGCATCAAAGGAATTGAATTAACACTTGTTAGGTGTACCTTATCAGTTCATTTTCTGGATGTAAGCCATTTTGTCATTGTATCTTTTGTAGGCAATGAGCCTCCCATTTTGGACAGTGAGTCTTGGCAGTGAGCCACCCTTTTATAATATCTTATAACCGATTATACTATATTTTGAGCTAATCCTCACCATGGTTTTTCCCATTTTGGGTTTTCCATGTGAAAATCTTAGTGTTCATGTGTTGTGTGTTTTTATGTTCTACTAATGTTCTTGCTTATCTCTACTATTATATGCATTGGATTAATTGGATGGTATTTATTCAATAAGTTTAAGAAGATATTGATTCATTCCCCTCTCAATATCTTGGGTATTCAACAATTGGTATCAAAGCGTGGTTCCTCCAAAGAAGCCTAACATTTTGAGGTATATCTTGAAGATTTAATTGATGGATGATAAAGAAGAACTCTAGGTTGTTCTTCAAGATTTTGACAAGGCTGAAAATGAAAACAAATATTTGAAAGAAAATCTTGATGAGGAAAATGAATGTGTCCAGAAATTGAAAGAGCAATTGAGGAAATTCAAAGAAAGGCATAGAGAAGTGTGAGAAATTAAAAAAATAAAATGAAGAGGTAATTGGATTGAAGGTGAGAGTGGAGGGAAAGAAGAGAATTAAATATTTTCTAAATATTATGGTGCAAATTAAGACTAATGAATGCACAAGGCTTGAACAAGAGGTGGTGAACCTGAAAGTAGATTTGGAGAAAGCAAAACTTTGTGAAGATAATTTTAAGACAAGTTCCACCAAGCTTGATGACTTGATTGTAAGATAGAAACCTTCTAATGACAAAGGTGGTTTGGGAAACAAAATAGGTGAAAGCTCTAAGGCTGTGCAGACCCCAAACACTCAGAATAAGGGGAAGTAGACAAGAAATCCAAGAAACTTTGCTAGAAGAGCACCTATCAAACAACTAAATCCTCAAAGGTACCTATCTTTCAATGGTATTTTCTTTTCATGTAATAAATTTGGTCACAAGTAAATAGAGTGCAAAAGTAGAGTAAGCCAGTATGCTAGTCCCTTCTCCAGATAATGTTTTGCATGCAAGAAAGTTGGACATAGAGCTAGTGAATGCAAAACTCAAATGATGAATTGGTTTAATGGATGTAGAATGAATAAATATTTTGTTGGTTACTACTATACATGTAAATTTTTTGGACAAATAGCTAATTAGTACAAGTCAAGGGTTAATGGAGGTCAAATAAATCATAAAAATGTTGCCTTCTATAACTAAAACAAATTGAGACACATTTCAAGAGTTTGCAGAAGAAAAAAGGGAAAGCAATCTAATCTGGTAAAGAAGAATGTACCAGTGAAGAAAATTGACAAGATAGAGGTTAAGCAAGAAATGAAAAAGATATTGAAGAAGAAAGAAGAGCTAGAAACATCATATGCATTTGTGCCCCCATCTAGTGCAGACAATTCCTCTGGTAATTAGACCCAACACGGTCTTACGAGGACCTTAACAGAAAGTTGTTCAAACCCCCTAGATATTTGGAATGTCAGTCTTTGGAATGAAGATATGTTGTAAGGAATTGATAAGTAAAAGTTATGCAAAAGGAACTAGAAGAAAAGATGCAAGCATGTTCATTTATAGAGAAAATTAAGGGTTTTTAGTGCAGTGAAGAAGGGTTTTTATCAACTTTTTTGATATCTACTACATTTAATGTGAATTAGGGAAAAATGTTCATATATAATGTGGATTAATAAGGAATTTTGATCATTTATGCATTTGAAGAAAGTGGAGAGCATTTTGGAGCATTCTTGAGGTGATTTGAAGTGTGAGTTGTGCAAACCCTAGTTCGGGTTTTCGTGAAGGAGAAAGGTATTTTACTCTTTTGCATTATTGTGGGTTTTTGAGAATTCTTTTTGAAATTATTTGAGCTTGAAATTGTGAAAAATGGAAACCTCTATAGTCATAAATGTGTCAGAATGACCTAGATCATCATATAAGAAATATTCTATGAAGGTTTTCAAAGACGACCCTTTGGGTGCCTTCTCATCGATTCCTCATGGGGTTATGCCTATCAAAGATACTAGAATGTACATCTGTGTAAAGAATAAGGAATACAATCATAGTAAATTCATAGAGATATGGTAGAATGAGGTCACCAAGGATGGTTTCTTAGTAAAACCTAAATATTCAAACATTTTTGCAAAGAAGTTGGGAAGATGGAATTACTTTCCTAATTTTAGCTCCATAGTTGTTGACAAGTATGTAAAAATAACTCTCAACAAAATACATGATATGTTCTTGTGGACTAATAGACCTCATCTTATAACTAAGGAAGCAATTAAGGCTATTACCAGACTCAATGATAGTGGACTATTACCTATGTTGAAATCTATAAAGAATGAAGTGGTGATGGAACTCATTGGAGCTACATATGATAGAAGGGATCTTACTACAAAGCCTATCTTTAATCCTGATGTGAAGTATTCTACAGTAATGATCAGTCACAAAATATACTTCACTAATAGAGAAAATTTAGTATCTACTGCTACAATATGCACTGGTTATGATATGGCAGATAATGGTGTAGATTATGAATTGTGTGAGCTCCTCCAACAATAGTTGTTTGGGAATATGAAGATGTCAAGGGAGAAGAAGTATTCATTTAAATTTGGCTCCTTTATTGTGTGTTTGCTATTCTATTTCCTTAGTAGACTTCCTAGAAGAGATGATGTGGTTGGGACTCATCTAGTCTGGTTGCACATCAAATATTTTACTACATGCACAATTTGGGTGATTTGAAGGCTTGAGATAATGCTCTAACAACATTCTTTGTTGTGTTCAAGAGCAACATGAATGAAAGAGAAATGATTTCTAAGAGAGTTGTTGAGAAATATAAAAATAATATCATATTTCATGTCTCTTCTGATGAATGCATGATTGAAGCTATTGAACCCTATAATTTATGGATTCAACCTTTGGGGTATGAATTAATAGAGGATGAAGCTGAGGGATTTGTGAAAGTTTTGTTTAAAAATAAAAGATGCTAGTGAACCAAGAGTTGGAACATATGCAAAAAATTTTATGGAAGTTCAGTTGGAGCATAGGAAGCCTATGATGAGAAAGAATGTAGATGCAATGCTGAAGAAGGTTGGCTTCACTGATGAAGAGATTGCACAAGGTAGAGTCATCAAAGAGTAGGTAGCTAGAGAATCATTTGGACTAAGGAGATCTGGCAGGACTACTCCTTCAAAACCATTTGCAACCCCTAGAGTGAAGGTTGAACCTAGTGCTCCTAATAAAGGAAAAGGCCCTACTCCTTCCAGACCCAATACTAGAGCTGGTAAGAGGAAAGAGACTCCTTCAGTGCCACCAATAAATAGAGGAAAGAAAGAAAAAGCTATAAGGGAAAATAAACTTAACATTACTAAAGAGTAAGAGGAAGAGGAGGAAGACCCTGCAACAAAGTTGGTAAGATGTAGAAGAGAAAGAATGTTCGTTGGTGAAGGTGCTTCTCAAGAAGCTAGTGTTGGAAGTAAAATATTTCATACTGTATCGTCCTCAAATGAAGATGAAGAACAAGGTTTTGGTGTTCATGTGCAAACCAAACTAGAATAAAAGAAAGAAAAGGTTCTAGTAGAAGCCTCTTCAGACCAGGAAGAGTAGAAAGCCTCTCTGGTAAGACCTAGTTCCCCTCTGAGATTAGAAGCATTGGTCAATAGCTTGATACATTTTGAATATATTTGTGGCCTACTATTGAAATTTATGATTAAGTAGGAACAAAGGATAGGAAAACCTTAATTTTAGCAATTATTTAATATGTTATTACTCTGGAAATCAGTTGGGATAATGTCAAGAACAATGTTCTTGAGAAATTGTGGGAATCCCTGATGAAAAGGAGATCAAAGGTTGTTGATTTAGAAAAAAATATTAGAAATGAAGTTTTTTAGAAAATTTGGTCCTCTTTGACCCTAAATGATTTGGAAACCTTCAAGAAGGTTTGTTCAAAGATGTTCCAGATGAAGAAAAGTGTGAACACTTTGATGAAAAAGGACAAGAAGCAGATAAAGAAAATAAGGAAAGAAACTGCATAAACCATCGGGGGTGTGGCTAAGAAATATGGTATGCTTGGTGCACTTCCTTTTGGTTTTGCACCCTAGTATGTGCAAGATCATGATGGGCCAAAAAGTGGTGATATGATGGGTATGTGTAGCATATGTGGTTGATGACTTTTTTTTACCCAAAATTGATGAAATGAAAAGGGTTTTTAAAGGAGATTCCCAACTTTCTACTAATATAAATTATTCTTTAGTTTGAATTTAATAAATAATTATTATTCATTTTCTATTTGAATTATGACTAAAGTCTTGATTGATAGGATGATCGAAAAACATCTAGAGCTTTTAAAAAGTATCACATTTTTTGAATTTGAAATATGTGTCACATTCTATGCTTTGGATACTATAGGATTAAAAAAAAACAATTTCATAAAGTTTTGACCAAGTTAAGGTGGTCAGACATATGAGTTTTTATATGTTTTAAAAGTTTTAATAAAAAATTCATAATTAATTATTTACTTGGAAAAAAATTACAAAAAATATGCATCACATCGGGACATGAGTCCTCTACTTATATCTAAAATCTTATAAAAAATTATCATTTTATTGTGGTTAGGGTGGTCGATAGACACCTACTTCTTAATTTTTCCCTGAAATTTAAGTACTCTGCATTGAAATTTCAAATTTTCACCAAATAGATTTAAAAAAAAAAACCTAGTAGTTTAGAAACTACATTCAATTTGCTACAAATTCTATTCTTACATATTTTTGAAATAATATTGATAACTTATTCAAATTTTTATGTCAAGTTGCCTAACTCAGATTTTTTTGAATTTCATTGCACTTAAGGGCCTATTTGTTCCATGATGATCCTACACATACCCACCAAAATTAGGCGAAGTTTTTGAAGAGGTAAAGGAAGAAATTCCTTCTGGTATAGGTGATACAAGCATTCCCTCAAAAACAAATGTTGCAGATATCCCTTTAGATATAGGTATTACAAATGATCCTCCAAAGATAGAAAAGAAGAATGTTGAAGAAGTTGAGCTAGAGAAGCATGATGTTGTTCCTCCAGAGCATGTTGAAGGTGAAAAAGATAATGTTGAAGGAGAACAAGATAAAGATAAAGGTGAAGTAAATTAAGAAGAAGGAAATAGAGACAAAGATGAAAAAGAGAAAGATGAAAAATAAGAAGATATAGTAGAAGAAGAGAAGGTAGAGAAGAAAGAAATAGTAGAGGAAGAAGATAAAATTGGGGAATCTTCTAGGAAGAATGAAGAAGATCAAATGTAGGTTGTAGAATCTCAAAGATCCCCCAGAGAATCCTCCTCTCGTGATGATGTTTTGAAAGGCTTGTATCCAAGAAAATCAGGTTCTAGTCGGTGATTCCTCCAGAACATCTTCAACTCCCTATGATTAAAGGTAATGTGGACTTGGACAAAATTTCTCTTTTTCATAAGTTGGTGTTAGGGGATGCATTGCATGCATCCAAAAGAAGAAAAAATCTAGAAACACACCAGAAAGTAACAAAGCTTATTGATGATGCCATCAAATCTTTACAAGAGGCCACACCTAGTACATTAATAGATACATCTCTCACTCTAGTGGAGAATTTGAAGATTTTATTGGACTCCTTTAAGGAGGATGCCTCCAAAATTGGTGAGAAGTCAAGACAAGAGGTTGAAGAGGAAATTACAGAAAAAAAACTTTTGGCACTTCATGAAAAGTGTGCTCTGGCACACAACAATGTTGAAAAGAGCCTGGAAGTTGTATAGGGTTGTGAAACTGAAGAAAATGTTGCCTTTTCTTATTGCATAAATTGGCCATATGCCAATCAGAACATTAAAGATCTTGTGGACTCCATTGAGTCCTAGTTGAATATTGTCTCCAGTACCTATAGTGCATCCAAAGATAGAGACAAAAAAACCTAGAATGCCATCTTTGCCCATAGAGAAAGAATCTTTATTCTACAGAAGTAGAAGGAAGATATCATTAGAAGATTCAATCAGTTAGGCGACCTTGTAAGAATGGAGTACACTCTAGTTGCCAATGCATTGGAAAATCTAGAGAAACTAGAGAAGATAAATTTGACTCTTGGTACTCTGGATGATGTAGAGGAAAGTCTGGTGGAATTGGAATCTCTGAACATAATGTTGTTCTATACTAAGAAGAGTTGGGAGAATGATAAGGCAACTTGGGAAGGTATTCTTAAGGAGCTTCAAGGATCACCATCCTATAGGTAATGATTTTTAGTTTTCCATATTTGTTGGACTGACCTTTGTCCTTGATGTCAAAGGGGGAGATAATGTTGTAAAGGGAAAGAATGTGTTGCATAGAAAAGTGGGAGAGAATGTTATGGAGAGAAAAGGAAAGTATGTGTACATAGGAGGTTTATGCAAATTCCTTTTGCACACATTTCCATCAATGAAAAATGGGGAGATTGTTGGAAGAATGAAGAGGATCATATTATTATACAACTTTGTGTTGTCATTGATACACCACTATGTTATATGAGTTGCAACTACAAGGTTATGATTCTAGCTTGATCCGGTATTCTAAATCGATATCTAAACTAGTATGCAGTTACTATCCTATGGTATTTTTATCCACAATCCTCTGCTAATGATTACTATTGATCATGGTTTTGGGAAATGGTTTTTTGATGTTGGAAGCATGTATATTCAAAATCTCATGTGCACATGTGCACGTATGATGAGTTGGCATTAGTTTGTTGTTGCATTTTTCTATTAGGTCTATCTCTGGTTGACCTAATGTATTGTTGACAATGTAATGAATTAATTTTTGTTGTGCATATGTATGAGTAACCTATCTTAGTCCATTCTGACATGTTGTAGCATGCTACATGGTTGAAATCTTTTCAGAAATATTTTGTACATTTTGGAAGCCGATAGTTGATCTTTTTGGTGAGTAAGGGTTGCATCTAATTAGGATGACCTATTTGATGCTTGCAAATGAATCAGATATATATGGGATAGTTTTGAGATTGATGGTGTGATGAATACGTGTGAAGAGTGTGAAGAAGACAAGTATGCAAAAAATGATGACATGTGTTAAGTTAGTTTACTGAGCATCAAAGTAACTGAATCAACACTTGTTAGGTGTACCTTATCCATTCATTTTTTTGGATGTAAGCCATTTTTCATTGTATCTTTGTAAGCAGTGAGCCTCTCATTTTGGATAGTGAATCTTGGTAATGAGCCACCCTTTTATAATATCTTATAACTGGTTATACTATATTGTGAGCTAATCCTCACCATGTCTTTTCCCATTTTGGGTTTTCCATGTAAAATTCCTAGTGTTCATGTGTTGTGGTTTTTTATGTTCTATTAATGCTCTTGCTTATCTTTACTATTATATGCATTGGAGTAATAGGATTGTATTTATTCAATAAGTTTAAGAAGATACTGATTCACCCCCCTCTCAATATCTTGGTTATTCAACATAGTTTGCATCAAAATCCATAGGATAATTTTAGATCATATATGCAAACTTATGATGAAGTGAGACTTAATTACTTCAGCTATGAAGATTTTTTAATTTTCAATTCAGCTG
Source organism: Sequoia sempervirens (assembly GCA_007258455.2). NCBI lineage: Eukaryota > Viridiplantae > Streptophyta > Pinopsida > Cupressales > Cupressaceae > Sequoia > Sequoia sempervirens. The sequence continues at coordinate 7,681,291 of VDFB02256132.1, forward strand.
GGAGACCATTTCATGATGCATGATAGTAACCAAAATGTTGGTAAATTTGGCATTAAGAATAAAAGTGCTTGGTACAATGAATGGGGCATGAGTTTTTCACATGATAGTAACAATTTTCAAATTATGCCTAAGTTTGAATCAGAGAATGGAAAAGGAAATATGAGTAGTCCTAAAGGTTGTGTTATTTTGAAAGTTTCCAGTGGCAGTGGATATAATAGGGTAGATTGCATGAATATTTTCAAGAGGATTGATGAAATCATATTAGGACAAGGTGTATGACAAAGGGAAATAAAGGCCTTCCTTTTTGGGTGGCCTTGAGCCATTAATTGTGGTGTGATTTTGCAAATCATATTAGTTCAAGGAAGAGAAGGAATTTGAGTTTGCTTCCCAATGAGTAAACCATTCGGTATGCTCCCCCAAAGACCTAGATTCTTGCTATGCCCACAAGGGGCATACATCCCCAGATGGAGCCACTTTTGGAGCCTAAAATTTTATACAAATTTTGGTACAATCTAGGACTCTTATGATGAAAAAAATTATTTCAGCACCCAAAAGTACACTAGTGAAATCTTCCTCAAAAGCCTATTTTGAAAAATCATATTTTAAAACCGATTTAGCTTCACACAAATATCACTTCACAAACATGTTCACCTACCATATGAAAGTGTGTCCACCTGATCTTAGCTTCCCATGACCTGATTTCATGAAGCTTTGAAACACCAAATTGAAAGGTTCATAAAATGTTTGTTGTCTACACGCAGTAAGATCTGTCAAGGAGACCAACTTTGGAGACCAACATTTATCAACTAAAAGATTATCATGAAAAACCGATTGGAATTTCAAATTCTTCTCACCTAAATCTACCTTCATGCCAATTTTCAAAGACAACACCTGATTTGTTATTTTTTTAAAATCAACACCAAATGGAGTTTGCACAATTTTTTGATGCATTCCCATTAAGTGTTCATAGAGGACACTTTAACATTCAATATTTTGTAAAGGAAAAAGATCAATGGAAAACCCTTTTTCCTACATGTTCATGTGACTTAAATGAACTAATCTCGAGAGTGGAAACTTTCCAGAATCAGATTTGATATTTTTTCTAAGTGGCAAGTTGGTGGGTTCCATTTGAGTTTTACTAGGTGAAATTTTCAGAAAAGGTTAAGTAGGTAACTTTGAGTGTTAACAGTTCGCAATCCTAATGACTTTATGCCAATTCATTTGACAAACATGTTCTCCAATCATGAATCAACATGTTGGTGGAATTTTTATGGCTCCAGGAGAATGGTTGATAAGTTTCCCAAAGCAATTCTATAGGCCACTTGACCTATTTTGATCTAGGTATGAAAGGAAAAATGACTACCCATAATAGGTTGGGATGCAATTCAAATTTTTGATGGAGTAATTGTAAGAAATATAAGGTCTACGCAATTGATGTGACTTTAGGATGACTCCAAAGACAAATCACAATGAAATATTCTTTTGAGAATTATAGGGAAGGAGCAACATACATTGGCAATAGTATCAAGGTTCATACCATGTATGGGAAAGCTTCATACTAAGAGTTTGAGAAATGGAAAGTAGTTCATGGGGTCTATTCTATCAATAAAGAACAAAATACATACCTATAATGTTGAGTTTTAGGATGAAAAATAGAATTTGAAGGTGATAGAATAATTTCTACCAATTCCTCAAGACACATGAGAGGAAATGAATGTGACAAAGCTTGAATCTTCTTATACATGGAATATTGTGCAATATCAATAAAGTAATCAATATTATTCATATTTCTTCATCACAAACAAGTGATGGACACATATTACAAGCAATAGAATAGTCTTCTAGAAGGATAAGATAGATAAGTCACTATGAAAATATGAAAGGTCAATCATCTTGTAACAAACATGAAATTGAGGGAATTAGGAATCAGTTTCACAATCGCCATAAGTATTACAAAGAGTAGTGCATTTTCACCTTATAGGATAACTAAAGATTGATATAAAGAGTACCCATAAATAGTTATCTCTTAGAGAATTAAAATAAAAGATCAAAGGGCCACTTTAAGATATTCTTGTGAAGGAACATGATCTTAGTAATTAGAGTGAAAAGGTGAGAACTGTTACTGCATTGTCCCTTGTTACTCTTGCATAGAATGTATCACCTTAGAGTACTAGAAGTTTTGATTCTATCCCTAAGCCTCTGTGAAGGGGAATTTGTTCCTATGTGAATAAATCAAGAATATTATTCTCGAAGTTATCAAATAATGTGGCAAATCCCTCATACACATGGATTTGATGAGAAGAAGATAGGCTTACATCTGATTATATGCTTGATGCTACAAAAGTTGATAGTGAAGCAACAAAAAAGTGAAGAGAATATTGGATAAACTAAAGTAATTGTATGGGATGCAATTTATTGTGAAATGAAGAGCATGATGGCAGAATTATAGCCAATGAAGGATATTTAAATAAATTTGCGAAAGGATTAGGAAGTTAGTCAAAACTACAATACAGTGGAGGATTAATATAGCAAGATTTTATTATTGAAAATTAAGATCTATATATGGTTCTAATCCATGAGAAATATCACCGAGATGATGGTATAATCTTCTCTATTTGATATACGAGCTCACATCATTATATACATAGGAGCCTACCATATTTTGTGTGTAGTATTGAAAACCTAGAGAGTTACCAAAGAACATCGATAGCTCCACATTTAATCAATTCAATTGATATGTATCAAGCTAGCTACACTATTTAGGATAGGGGGAAGAGTGAGAATAATCTTTTGGAGGGAACCTTCATGATATTGTATTGCATAGAAAGAAGCTAGAGTTGAGGATTTACATTTTTTGAGAGATCTATGATCCAAAGGGAACTCCTTATGGTTTTGAAAATAGAGTGGTGAAAGTGTTATTGTGTTTGTTATGCTAAAGGTTATAGGATCCTTGCAACACATAGATTTTGTCTAGAAGCATACATTTGGAAAGATGCCTATCATTGGTTATCATTCCCTATTCAAGGTTAAGAGACTATGGCTTTTCTATGACCAAGAGATTCTAAAATTTTGTTATGAATGAGTGCTAAGAAGGCACAAGTGGACTCCTATGAGATCAAGCATCATAGTATAAACCTAAAGGTTGAAATTGTTGATAAAATTCACATGTTGCAAAGAGATATTCATTGTATCAAACATAGAGCAAGCATCCAAATGCCAGAGATTGAATGCTACAACATAGTGTAATAAGGTCAAAGAAGTGATGGAGCTCTACATAGTACCATACCCACAACAAATGAGCAGGTGTCTCAAAAAATTTCCCACACATCACTGCAAAGCAATCAATCAAAAACCTAAATGCTATTGCAGAGACTAGGCCATATTGTTGGGAGTCACTTAAAAGTCTCACCGATAGAATGAAAAGCATTTGATAGCCTAACATAAGTTACATTGAGGAGACTTAAGTGTATTGGAAGTAGATGATACAATGTCCCTCCAATGCCCTGAAAAAGAAAAATGACTAGTTATAAGAACTCATTGGTGAGAGGATTGATTATCGACAAGAGTGAAACACATGTCCCTCTGATCCTCTTATGATGGCAATGTGTGAATGTAGCTAAATTTTTTAAGGATTAATCTATTAATTCCTTCTCTGTAATGACTATGGTGAAGGATATTATTTCGATGTGAGATGCAAAGTGTTAAATGAAATTTATTTAAAATAATAGTCAAGTCTGGGGTGTAACATTATTTTGGGATGCATAATAATATGAAGTGCAAGAATAAAATATTTTCACCAAAGGGATTAAAAGGTGGATAATTATTTTACCCAATGGAAAATATAAATGGTAAAAATTATAAAATATGTGCACTGGGAGGTGGAATATTTTTCACCAAAGGAATTATTGGTATTTATTTTTACGTGAAAGAAATATTTATTAGGTGAAAATGCAAGTGCTGGAGATAATAAATCATGAGTAATTTTCACGGGAAGACAATGAATTTAAAATTAAAGTATTTAAATTTTTCGAAGATAATTAGTTGAATGAAGATCTACAACAAACGGACATGCAAAGAGTTATAGCCCTAAAAATGCAATGTATATATGTAAAATGAAATCATCAATCATCAATAACTAGATAGTAGCTTAGAATCATCATCAATAGTAGTATATAGGTTCATCCATTAGTATATTACATTGCACTCATCCATTTCCATATTTTAGAAACTTTTGCAATTAATGTATGTCTGGTGAAGTAATATAATGAAGAAGACTATTCATAATTGGTGATCTCTTTGTAGTGTTCAACTATTGTGTTAATATTCATTTCTATATGTTGTTATGCTATCTCCAAAGTGGTTGTCCTTAATTATTCAAATTCATACAATTTTTTAGGACACATTTGTTATTGTTGTGTGGTTTTCTTGATTGGGTTTTGGCTAGGCTGAATTAAATTCCTTTTAGATAATTAATTCTAATTGGTTCTTGCTAGGGATTAAAATTATTTTAAATTAGTTATTCTAATTGGTTTCACTCAAGTTAAGAATGAAAAATCCTTTCATTATATCACAATAATTTGGGAGAATAACATTGGGATTCATAAAGAAGATTATAGTAACTGAAAAATCTGCACATTTGTATATTGTGTGAACATACAAAGTGCCCAACGAGTTAGAGTTAAGTTGAGAAGTAGATTCACCCACTTTACATATCTGTCTCCATCATCATCACACAAATCTGACTGCATTCACCCAATAGGATTAGGCACTAGTCATCTTTAGAACATTTTATACAAACTTTACTCATTCATTTGATTCTCAAAACACTGACAATATGAATTAGTTATTATCCTGGCATCTATTTCACGTCGATGTGCGATTGTGAATCGATTGCCAAAATTAGAGACCATATTTAAACATTCAAATCTACCTTATCATTTAGGTACACTTTCCTTCATTTAGGAAAGCCTATAAAGTGTGGGGTTATTAATCATATTCGCCCCATTCATTAGCCAAAAATGTACTAAGAGACTGACACCCTCTTAAGGTTTAAAACTTGCATTTTTGAGATCTAAAAAACCATTTAAACCCTTTTTATTTGAAAGGATCATCATATAGAAAATAATAATGAGGAAATACTTATGCAAAGTATGTTATGACTATACAAGGGTTCTAAGTTCAAGATGGTAGTCCTCTTAATCAAACTCTAAATAGTGGTTCAATGATAGGCTGTTCTTGTGAAATGACAAGGTGGTGACTTTGCACGTTGATTCCAAATGCAAACATAACAAATGTTTTTATACAAAATTGATTCAATTAATAGGAAAGGACATTACATGACCAAAATATGACACAAAATCAACAAATATTCTCAATTTAAAATCATCTCCAAGATTGTTGCAAAAGAAATTGTTCTGGGAAATGTGAACCATTTCCATCATTTTAAACTAGGACAATGTTCTTGTGGAGAATATTTGTAATGCTAAATGAAATAATATAAAAAATAGGCTTGCACTATAATAATGTATAGTACATTAGATATCTAGTAATAATGAAGGGGCATTCATCAAATCATAACGACATGGATTTTTTTGTAATATGTTGTAGTTACAAGTGCCCTGCTAGACAAACATGAAAATGTGGAAGCATAGATAAGGAAAGCAAACTGTTTCAAAAAATGCATCAAATAAATGTGATATCATGGCACATGGTCTCTCACAAACACTTGAAGTCATGCTAGCAGTGATGTAGGAGGCTTTCCCAAATCACCATTGGCATGATTTGAAGTGTTTGTGGGAGAACGAGTGTCATGATATCACATTTCTTTGAGACATTTTTTGAAACAGTTTGCTTGACTTGTCTATGCTTCCACATTATCATATATGTCTAGTAGGGAACTCCCACATCACTGTGAAGGGTGGCAACAAGCTATGTAGTGTTGTAGTGGAGGCATACAATGATATTTTTAAAGGTTGAGGACACAATGACTTCATTCACATCACCACAAAGGCCCAACAACAATTGTGCGATGTTATGGTGGTTGTGAAGTAGTTCTCCCAAGTGTGCAAGTGTGATCCTATGATGTAGAGGCACTTGGAAGGGATCAATTTCCTTTCATGTGAGTGGTTTCCTATGTCAAAAAGAAAATGCTTACTCTAGGGAAATGAAAAATAGGCTACACCCTATAACTGGAAAAGAGGAAATGAATAACTGGAAAAGAGGAAATGATTTTTGAAGAGATCAATAGTTTTCTATTGAAAAGAAAGAGGCCAATTCTAGGAAAGAAAATAAGGAAGTGGAGTGTGAATTTTTTTTTGGCTGGAGAGACAACTTGGGTGGGTGAACTAGATAGGGGAGGAATCGGTTTAGGAACAAGGAAATTAATTCCTTTGTGAATTGATTATTTGTAATCAGTTTTGATTTGATCAATGAGCAATGCATCTAGAAGATTCCCTATCTATTTTGAGCATTTGATTTGGTTTTCAATATTTTTTGTTTATTCAACTAGTTCTCTATTGTTGGCATAATAAAACTATCTAGAGAATGATTCCTATTGCATCAATTGGTATGATTTTTCAACACAAATTTAAAACCCTGGGTGTCTTTCTTGATTCGATGGAGTTTTCTTTCACTCTATTTATGGTTAAAACTCATAATACCTACTAAAGAATCACACTCTCTTCACATGTTCTCACTATCATGATCTTTCATAATCTTTTTATGAATGCAACTATCACTACAAAATGTTCATTCACTATTCTTTATTCTTGACATTTACCACATTTTGATTCTCCTTTTTAGTCATATCATCATATCACCATACCTTAATCTTGATAGTCACCTGGGTGACTTTTGAATCTTTCAAGAATAATGTCACTCAAACATTGTCTCCTTCTTCATTTGATTGTCATTCATTAAAATTACACTATCGACTCCTTTTTCATTTTTTTCTGTCACTTTCCTTGAAGTATATCATTGGATGTCTACCCTATATATCATTGGTTTTCTACAATATTTTAATTGTGATCTTTACAATTTTCATGATTCCCTTGGACACTTTCTTCATGGGGTTTCCTATTTATTGTCATATAAATATATATGTTGACAAACTACTTTATAATCTTGGCCATTCTTCTTACCTAACACTACTCCTTAGTTTCCCTCCATGTCTAAATATTATTTCCTTACTCAAGCCTTATGTTTTGGAATGAATGTCCCTTTCATATAATCACTAGGATGTGCATGTTTCCCATTTTCATTCTTTGAAATGCAATTTGGATTGCCATTTTGCTTAGTGTTTATGTCTTGATATTTATTGGGTTATCATATTTTACTCTTCCTTTGGTCTTGCCATTTGTATCCTTGTGATTGTCACTTCAAAAAATTTATTCACTATCACTTGAGCTATCCTCTCAATAGTTTCCTTGAAGGAGATCTCTTCATCTATAGGTTTCCTCTTATGGTATAATGCACACTATAACAATCATTTTTATCATTCGAGCAGTTAGAACTTTGAAGTGTTCACCAGATTTTGATCATTGTAAACTATCATTAAACCACTTGAAGAGACATATGAAGTATCATATTTTATTCTTCCTTGAGGATGATAACTTTGATCTATTCATTTCATTAAGACTTCATTATTTATTCTCTAGTTCATAACTATCCTAATCTTTAGATTGTCATCTTTTGCTAGTTTATGAATATTCAAATAATACCTTAACACCACCATTCAATACTTGTCTTAATTGTTTCTTAAATATGTACCTGTGACTGATGTTGATTGTGGTATCACTTATCAGTAATTTTATTGTCATTGTCATACATGATCCCTTATTGACTGTCACATGTGCTATCTTGGGGAATTCTTTCTTCTTATCAACTATCATGAAGATCCTTTTAATTGTATTCATACTCAATTAGCCCCTATAGAATACCTTTTGTCTAGCCCTTCAACTAGCATAATAATTGTAGCATCCATTAGTCTAAGTACCTAGGGTTATGATTACGATACCTTCCAAGTAGTGGCTTGAGTTGCAAAAAAAAAAATCATAATCATCACACTTTCTCCACATAACTATCATGATTCCCTTGAATATTGTCTACATGGGTTTACCTTCAAAGACTCTTTGTGAAAAATTAGACATTAACTAGGGATCAAAGAATTTTTTATATACATCATGAGAAAGACAATACTTGGCAGACCCTAATATTTTACTAGGAAATAAGGAATATTGAAGATTTAATGGTATTTCGGAAATATCCTCTAACATACATATCCAACTAAAATATAAAATGGTAAAAGGTCATGTGAAAAAAAGAGACTCTTATTCAACAAAATTATTTTGTAGGCATGTAATATATGAAACCCTCTAAACAAACCTTAAATTAAGCTAGAATAGGATGCCTAGTAGTCAAAATGAAACCACACATAGATATAGTGTGGGTGAGACATAATTAACTCATGGAACCTCTCTATTCTCCTTGAAACATGCCATATCTTTTAGTTTGTCTCTACATGGTAAAACTAATAGGCCCCTTGAAACTCTCCATCTCTATGCTTCTTTCTTGACTTGTAATGTTTCCTTACATTTGTCTCATGTATTTATGTTCCTTGGATTCCCTTAATGTAACTATGAAATATATTTCAATGCCTTGACAAACATGAGTACCAAAACCTTAACCTCTAAATGCTATGTGGGTGGAGTTTGACATTTTCAAAAGGAAAAAAATTAATACTTTTCCCCTTTTTATCTTTTGGTAAAAATAAAATATAATAAAAATAATATTTAATATTTCCCTTTTACTTTATGTTTCCCAAAACTCATTTATTTTGAATTAAAACTTTATAACACCTATTCAAGATGGTGATCATAGGAAATCATTGTAAGCCTTCTGAAGAAACTATAAATCAAGGTGAAAAAAATATGAATAGTTATCATTTCTAGATACTAAATAAAGTGTTTGATCATAGATAATGGGTCAATCCTAAACATTCATACATTTTAGTTGGTGCAACATTTAGGTTATAGAATAGAAGCCTTGAAAAGATACCTTACAGAAGGCTTTACAAGGATTTTACATTATCAACCACAACACTCAAATTAGCAAATATGATCAGAGGTATAACTAGTTATTTATAAAAAGCACACCTACATTCATGGAGACCCTCACATTCTTAGTAATTATGCATTAGATAGCTTCCTTAAATGATTGCATAGACACAGTCATAGAATGGAATCAACATTCAAAATTATAAGAGAATAAACAAACCTTACATCTATTTGAGAATGACAACCACCCTGATTACAATATTTACCTTATGTAGCTAGCCTTTCAATAACCTTTTCAAACTAAGCATAAAATCTAGGTCATAATTCAAAATTGTGTGATAGATTATAGTAAATCCCTTAGCATATTATTTTCCATTATATAGTCAAAGGTTCTTATCACATTACCTATAGTTTGCAAAGAGATATAGTGGCTTTATCATCCATCAAAATTTTCACATTGGAGGAAATAGTCTGACTATCACTAATAGAAGTAGTGATAAGATAGTTGCAAAGCAATGACTGTGTAGGGTGTAAACACAAGAGCAACAAGCTCATGTTTTGGACTTAATAACCATTTCATTAGGATATCATTGCTAAATGTGGCAATATATGAGTGATGGTATTCATTCCATTATTTTCACTATATTATAGAGGTAGGGTCTATCATAAATGAGAAAATTGTTGAGTACACTTCAATATGGTCACTACAATGGAGGGAAGCAAGATCAAAATGCAATTCAAATAGGCAATAGAAGGATAGTCATACAAAGTTGATTTTTGATAGAAGGGAAATATGTGAAAGGAAATCAGTCATAAATTAAAATAATATAATTCTCAAACATCAAAGTTTTTGAAATTAAATCAATCCCACATTCAAGCATCTAAACTTACTGCAATTGTTGACTTCTATATGAACTAAATCATTTAGTATATATCAATAATTGAGACAATTATCATTCCCACCAATAAGTAGCACGACCTTCATTTTTGCAATGTTGCATTCAAAGAGTAGAGCAATTTACACTTTTTTTCTTCAAAACATTTTGTCTTCCTATATTTTATTCATATTACTCATACATAAATTTTCCTTGATTCTACATGAACCATTAATTTTACAAACAATTGACACCTTTTGATCCCCGATATATTCCAACCATTTACCATTACAACCCATATTTATGGTTTTGTTCCTGGCTACAATCGTTTCCTATATCTAGCTTAATTTCCATGTTACATATCCAATTCTTGGTTTAGAAAGTAAATGGTTGTTCCCAAAAAATGGAGGACTTAAAAAACATCACATGTTCATACCTATGTTGCAACTTCAACCTTGAAGGGAGCATTGATGAGAGGAATATTCAAATTCTGGAACCCTAGTAAGATGATGTGTATAAGGATAAGAAAATTCAAGAATCCATCAAATACAAAAGGTAGTCTATCAAAGTAACACTTGTTAGGTCCCAATAACATGTAGATAGCTTATATATTGAAAAATATTGATAATGATTGTTTGAAAATGCAAAGAACTACCAAAATAAAAATAAATAAAGATAATCTAAACATGCCCATTGTACATCAACATTGAGCTTGGCTCAACTTTGAAAAAGTATTATCTTGGGACTGCATACAAACTTCAATCTACCATAACTATAATGATATCTAAAGAATATACTTAGAATCCATTAGCCATGCCTTGAGAAGAGTCCATTGTAACAAATTAGATTTTAACACATCCAATTACTATTGTAAAAAACTACTCAATGTCTCTCCCCAGAATGTCAAGAGTCAAGACCATATATTTTTCCTATATTTGCAACTAGCATGTTCTAAGAAAAAAAAGAATCAACAAATTCACATAGTAATTTCCTTAGGATGAAATAAAAAAAGGATGAAAACTCCCCCCAAGTAAAGAACATTAGGAAAACAAACAAAACACTGGAAGAGAGAACAAATATTGAATTCAAGACCTCAACTAAGAATCTAATAGGAAACATAAAGGACATATATGACATTAGAGTAAAAATGGAAAGAGAATGTGACCCAAGTAGAAAATTATTTTTACAAGAGAGAGTGTATTCCCTTGCTTTTCTTTTAAGTACAGGTCTAGGAAAAAGGCCTTATAGTATTCTAAAAAATCAAGTTGTGGAGCTCCTATTTTGTCTAGATCTAAACAAAGATAAAAAGTTGAGAAGCCAATGCTTTAGGTTCCCTCGTACTAGTTGCATTGATCTTGTAGAAGATGTTTGTTTTGTCTCTTACACAATGTGAACTAACATGTTGTTCTACATTGGATGCATGTTTGCAACCGTACAACTTTGGAGAGAAAGTTGTGACTAAAAGGAAAATCACTTACTAGTGAATAATATGAGTCTTTATCATGCTATTAAGGGATATTATTATTCAAAATATACTTATCATAGAAATACAATTCATTCCTGAACTAAAATTCCATTCTTATGTAGCTAGATGTACAAGGTGAATGGATGGTGTCCTTTACTTTTCTTGAAAGTGTTTGGCTTTCACTAAGAGTCTTCCATCTATTTCTACAATTGGACTCACTCATGGTAGTTGTGTAGAGTGATATCTAGTTGCATTAGTAGGGTGTCTGAAATAAAGGTGTTCATACATTTGGACATCACTATACAAGACTTCGTGCTTATGCATTTTGTACAAGATTCATGGTATTTTGGGTTGCAAATCTATTTTAACTTTAGGAAAAGAGAGGTCATTGAAATGACCATATAAATTGATGTTTGGAGTTCCATTTGCAATGTTACATATAAAGAGCATACCAATACCTCTTCTCACATACTTTTTTAAATATTTAACTTCCATGAACAAAATATCATTCCAAAACCATGTTTCCCTACTCAAAAGGAAACCATGTCATATATATGTCCTAGAAAATGGGACAGTTTTATTGCACTATCCATCTCAACACTTGCCATAAAATTAAAAATCTAATAGGTAATCAAAGTGAGCTTCATGTAAAAGTATTCCCTTTGATCTTTATTTTAAACTCTACACTTGATACTTCCTAAGACTGCCAATTGGGATCTTCTAAGGCTTCCTTTTCTCTTATGATACAATCATCCTTTGATGGACTCTTATTATGGTTATTTCTAGTAATTTTATATTTATAACACTATCCTCTTGCTCTCATCAAGCCATTTCCCCCCTTTTCATTATTGATCAAATTCATTCAAAAGTTTGGGTAGTGTTATGTGTATATCTAGCACTTTGAAGGAAATAAAATGATTTTGACAAGGCTTAGCATTTTCTTTGCTAGGTCCTAAAGGTGAATGAAAATTTTGAGAGGGAGATCTAAGCTTTCCCTACATTAGTAAATACTTTTTACTAATTTTAGAGATTTTTTTACAAAAATTAGAAAACCAAAACTAATGCAAACCCTTCCAAAAGCTCAACAATGGTTAAAAATCAAATAAAACTATGCATTCCTGATATTTATCAAGCAATAATGCAAGTTTATCTCTATACACCATGCCATAATCTCTCTCTTTTAAAATGAAACATGTATCTTCATCTGAAATGAATGTTGTTGATTCCACACTAGGCATGATGAAAGTTTCTCCAAAACCTTGCAACATTCCTTTAAATTTTTTTTAATATGCCTCTAGCTTTTAGGAGTTGCTTTCCCCTTTCTTGTTGCTTCCATAGAAAACTCCTTCAAACACATACATTCATTTGAAATGGAATTTTCTCCAAAAACCTAAACCTCCTTATCACATAGGTGTAATGAAGACAAAACTGAAACCAATTCCCACTTTGCCACCTAATATTTGGAAATTTTCTATTTTCCAATATCTTTTGATTTTCCCTTTCAAACAAAAATGTGATTGCTTTTAGCGCTTAAAGATTTAATTCTATTCTTTTGAAAAGTGCTTCTTTAAAGATATAATAAATTTTTTAGCAAGTGATTAATTATTTAATAATTTTTATTTGTGTGACTAAATAAATGACTAATGATTCACCCAATGATCAAATTAGTCATCTATTTAGTCATTTATAACTATGTTTCAAAAAATTAGTAGAATTTAGTCATTTTTGGTTTTCATGAATAAATGTTTTAGTCACATAGTCATTTATTTGTCAAATTCTACTAGTGTTTGGAATTTCTATTCCAATTTTTTTAATATATCCTTGACATATGTAGCTTGATAAATAAAGATACTATCATCTTTCTAAATAATTTGAAGCCCAAGTAAGAAAGATAAGTCACCAATCATTGACATTTCAAATTATTTTTGCATCTCTTCTGCAAAATTTTTACACATGCCATCATCTCCACAAAATATTATGTCATCAACATATACAACCACACTCAACAATTTTTCTTCCTAAACCTTAATATACAAATTACTATCTGCATTAACTTTCTTCAATCCTTGCTAAAGTAGGTACTTATCCAATCTAGAATACCAAGCTCTAGGAGCTTGTTTGAGACAATATAGAGCTTTCTTGAGTCTGCAAACCATGTCCAGATCCACTGACAACTAGAAACCATTTGGTTCCTCAATATATACCTCTTCTTCTAGATCACCATTTAGGAAAGTTGACTTGACATCCATTTGATATACTTTGAAGTTCTTATTGGCAACAAGAGCAAAAACCATCAATATTGATTCCATTCTAGCTTCTAGAGAAAATTCTCCTCAAGATCAATTCCTTTTGTTGGGCACTAGGAACACTAAGAGGGATTGAATCAATGTTCAACAATTTTGATTTTCAAATCAGATCTAAAACTATCAACAACAATAATTGGACCTAAAACAACATCCTCAACACATAAACAAATTGAAACATGAAATCACATTAAACAACACCATAACACTATAAATTTTTATGTGAAAACCCTATTAGGGGGAAAACCACAGTGGAGATTAATCCACAATGTATACTTTGTCAAAAGTATGATAAAATAGGGTAATGTACTTGCATTCAGGCGCATTGCCTAAAGCTCACTGCTCAAGAGAGAAAGGATCAATTCCTTACAAAGTATAATTGAAATTACTACAAAATTTTGAACTGAGAGTACAACATCTACAAATGCAAGGATTTAGTTCCAATGAAGCTCATAATTAGATTTCAGATCTTTACACGAGTTCACACTTCTACTCTACTTTGCTCTACACACAAAACTTTTTCTGCCCACAAATAACTAATTTGTCCTTTTTTGCTCTCTCTCCTTGATACACATACACTTATATCTCTACCAAAACTACCTCACACACCATATTCAAAATTATTTTATGATCTCCTTTACATACCTGCTAACCAGGAATTCATTATATGTTGGCTTCATAAAAAAATATAATATTCTTGGTTATGTCAGCTCAAATCATTAATTAGAGTTGATGTGTACCCAAAAAAGTTGGATAGAATTTAGTAGGGACCCAAAAAAAAGTTCCAAACATAAGAAATAACTAAATACATACTCCACTTACATAGATAATATGCCATATAAAACATGTTGGCCACAATGAGAGAATAAACCATGAACCATACTACCAAACCTCTTAACTCAAACTCTAACTAATGCAACACCACAAAACTCATTAGTAGGATAGTAAACATGATAGGAAGGCTTGCTTGGAGGTCTAAACCAAAAATTAATGATCTGGTGAAGTGATCAGATCAACTTACCAACCAGATGTTTTGAACTTCATTCTTTCTACCGGCAAATTATAGAATCTTACTTTTCTTGCTGGTAGGAGCAATGCTGACATTGCAGACCATAGTGTTGAGTCCAGTTGCCATCAATGACAACAAAAGTAGCCAAAAATGATCTCTCAAACCCATATGCCAAAAATCTCCTCCTTTGGCATTGATGGAAACACTTACAGAAAAATTGACTGTGTCAAAACCAAAAACTCAACAAAATCAAGACTACTGCTCCCCCTTTGATGTCAATAAATTTTTCACTACATTCTCTAACCCTTTTACATCAATGAAAAATATTCTATTTATTGCGTTATCCTTGTAATATTTTACTTTACTTTTCTTCTTATTCTTTCCCTTTTGCAAAATAGAGAGTGGGATCAAAATTTGAGAAACTGCTACAATACTTAGAAGATTATTTTATACTTAGCTTTAATTTCCGGAAGGAATTTCTTCCAAGAGTCCATCGCAATCCCAATGGCTATAATCAAGTTGTTATTCTTTGAAATCCTATTGATAATCTGGACAAGGGATTCAGGAATAGTGATTACTTCTTCTAGCTTTTCACTCGTCTTTAAAACTTCAATCATTTTCTCTAGTCTGCCTTCAGTCAGGTCTTTTACTCAAAAGTTTTCCATGAGAGTATTTATGGCAAAGTGAACCTTTGCATGCTCATCCTGTAGATCATGAATCATTTTCTTAAGCTTTTCTTCCTTGTGCAAAAACATATTGTAGTCCTATCCAATTTTGAAAAGCTCTTTTTCAATTTCATCCAACTTATCCTTGTACTTTCCAACCACATGAGGCAACCTTATATAGTAATTGAAGACTTTATTGGCTGAATCAATGCACTGTCTTAGCACATTCATTTTCTTCTTCATATTAGCAAGAGATATCCTAAAATACATCTTCAAATGGGAAATTATTTCCTACTCTTTCGTATCCAGAGGCTCATATTCCATAGCCTCCTTGACACTCAATCAATTCTTCTGGGAGAACATCCTACAAACTCTCCAATTCAATATTGTTATCAACAAAGTATCTTGCTAAAGTGGCTTCAATGATATCCTACTCATAAGATGGTCCATTCAACCATATGTCAAATATCTTTTGCATCCCATCTTCATCCTGAATAATTTGCATTATATTTGATTTGAACAAAGCACCTTCTTCATCACTGTCTTTAGCTATTATTATTTCTGGTTCACCGAGTTTTGGTTGATCTCTTGGAGTCTATTCACAAGAGTCTTCACCCACTACATCGAAAATCAATTTTCCTTTCCCTTTTTCTTCAAATTTTGCAGACTTGGGTGCCAGAGGAGTGACACTAGCCAAATCTCTTTCTCTCTTCAACTTTTTCTCTATCTTTTTGGAGGATGATCCAACTTTTTTTATTTTTATTAGAAGAGGGGTAACATTCACACCAAACTTTTCCAACACCTTTATGAAGAAATTTTCATAAACTCATTCCCCATTTTCAAAAGAGTTGTAATGCACAAAGACTTTCTTATAGACCGGTACATTTTCTTTCCACACCACATTGTCATTCAAAGGAAAGCAATTAAGAAAACATATCATAATGCATATTGCAAGGGTGCCAAACCTGAAATGGTAGTTAGTATCCTTCATTAATTGTACATTCTCCATCAGTTGATCCTTCATCAGACTACATAGGTCAAAGTCTTCATTTTCAATTATCATTTTATGAGCGATATATAAAACACTTGTCGAGGTTGATCCTTCTTGGTTTCTAAAGAAAATATTATATGAGATTCCATGTGCAACATACCTTGTAAACAAATCTTTAATCAATGAAATTATCAGAGCCCTCTAATCTTCCCTTATTCTAGTTAGCGATTCGACCTCAACATTTCAAATTGATTTCTTCTTCAAAATATTACCAACATTGCAAAGACCTATTAGATTCTTGATTACATCCTCTAAGATTTGATAGAGTTTATCCAAAGTGAGGATATCTCTATTTAATCTATTTAAGATAAATCGAATCACTTCTATACTGATGAAATGAGGAAATTCATTCCATATATCCAAATTCTTATGCTTTGATCCTCCAAGCCTCCTCAATTCAATAAGAGACAAAAAATTTCTTTCATCCATAACTTTTTCACTGCTATACTCATCTAAAGTTATTGTTCCTTTTGCTTGTTTCTTTTTTTGTGCTGAGTAGGGTTCTACCAATCCCCAAATAGATATGAAATTAATAGGAAATAGAAGTAATTGAAGAATTCACCGCTTGATTGATGTTTTGCTCCTTTGAAATTTTGTTGTATGTTCTCTCCAACTATTCTCTTTTAATGCACAATGATGAATTAGGGTTTCTAATTCCCTTTTATAACTGCATATACTTAACTTTTTAATGCATTAAATTCACTTCCCTAGAAGTTTTGGTTACTCTACAAATTTAGACAACAAGTGAAGAATCTGATTACGGATCTATACCATTTCACCCAACTTAGCAAATAATTACTAATAATTTCAATAATGAATAACACAATAGTTGACCGCATCCTTCAATTCAGTGCCAACTATATCATAGGGGGAAAAGAGATTTTCATGAAAAACTCCCCCTAGGCCATTGCCCTGAAGTCAATTTTTAGAAGACTTATCAGAGGGAACTTTTGATATAGCCTTGTTTCCTTCATCAGATTCACTTTTATTTACCCATGTTTTCTTCATCTAATCTCTTATCTCTTCCATAGATGCTTTTTCTTTTCCTTTGTTATTTTTCTATGAATTTCTTCCTTGATAAACCAGACATCTTTTGTTCAAGTTTATGTTCCCGCAGAATCTTGCAATGTGCCCAAAATTGTTACAATTATAACACATCAATTTTTTCAGTCTATACCATATGTTCCAATAATTTCCTCTTGACCTCCATTTATTAGAAACATTCCCAAATCTTCCACAAGTATAGCATTTAATGTTACTTGCATTGACATACATACTTCTACATTCTAATGCTTTATGACCAAGCTTTTTCCATTTAAAGCACTGACTAGAAAATGATGGAGTACTAGGGTTTATCTTTCTTCTACACTGAGAAGCCATGTGTCCAAATTTATTGCAAGAAAAGAAATATCCATTAAATTTTTGAGCATTGGGTTTCCTTACCAGATGTCTTCTACCTTTGTTTTTCTTTTCAAGGTTCTTCTAATCAGATTCAAAACTTTCACCCTTCTCATATCCAAGACCTTGCTTATCATTTGTATCCTTTTGTCCTTTGGTTATCTCATCACTCCTAGCATATCTTATCATTAATTTCTCCTTGAATTCATTTGTAGTAGCAAGCTCATTTTCAAGGATAACTACCTATCTCTCAAGCTCTTGTTCATTGTTTTTGGATTGTTGTAGTTCAATTTCCAACTGAATGAATCCATTGTTAATTCTATTGCATTCTTCATATTTCTCTCTTAGGGATTGGGCCAGATTCACCTCATTCTTCTTTCTTTCTTCAATTTCTTTGGTAAACTTCATTGCCACATATTCCATTTCAAGCTTTAGAGTTGTATTGTCCTTAGCAAGCTTTTCACATTCTTATGTTATTTCCCTTAGGGTTTGATTCAAATGGACATCATCCTAACCTTTTCTTTATTTTTTCTTCAATTTATCACATAGTCCCTTCCTCTTTTCTCTTGACTCATTTATCTTTTTTTTTTGTAGACTGCAGGAATCAAGTAGCATGGCTACCTATAAATTTCAGTGCACTCGGTAAAATTTTTAATGTGACCGGTGGTGCTGGCGTGACATGCCCTTCAGTACCATGAGGGTGGGGGAGACTAGACCTCATGACCAACCTCCTACAATAGGAAATATTTAGCCAACAGAGCTAGGGCCCCAACCCCTCTTGACTCATTTATCTTATGCTTCAATGATTGAATGAATTTTTTCAGTAGCCACAAGATTTTCTTTTAGTTCCATGACTTCTGCTTTAGATTGGTCAAGATCATCAAGTTCCACCAAAAGTTTTTGTTGAAGACCACTGACGTCCATTGTAATTCAAGATCCACCTCAACCTGTTAAACTCCAAAAGAGGATCCTAGCTCTAATACCAATTATTGGACACTAGGAACACTAAGAGGGGGGGCTGAATCAGTCTTCCATAATTTTGATTTTCAAATCAGATCTAAAACTATCAACAAAAATAATTGAACTTAAAATAACATCCTCAACACATAAATAGATGGAAACATGCAATCACATTAAAGAACACCATAACACCAAATTTCTTTACATGGAAACCCTATTAGGGGAAAAACCACAGTGGAGATTAATCTATAATGTATACTCTGTTAAAAGTATGATAAAAGAGGGGAACGCACTTGCATTCAAGCACACTGCCTAGAGCTCACTACTCAAGAGAGAAAGGCTCATTTCCTGAAAAAGTATAATTGAAATTACAACAAAATTTTGAACTGAGAGTAAAACATCTACAAATGTCTAGGTTCAGTTCCAATGAAGCTCATAATCAGATTCTAAATCTTTACACTAGTTTTTCCTTCTACTCTACTTTACTTTGCTCTGCTCTGCACACAAAACCTTTTTTTCCCTCAAATAACTAATTTCTCCTTTTTCGCTCTCTCTCCTTGATACACATACACTTCTATCTCTACCACAACTAACTCACACACCATATTCAAAATGATTTTATGATATCCTTTAGATAACCGCTAACCAGGAATTAATTATATGTCAACTTCACAACAAAATATAATATTCATGGTTGTGTCGGCTCATATCATTAATTAGAGTTGATGCCTACCCAAAAAAGTTGGCTATACATTAGTAGGGACCCAAAACAAAGTTCCAAACATAAGAAATAACTAAATACATACTCCACTTACATCCACGATATGCCACATAAAACATGTCGGCCACAATGAGAGAATAAACCATGAACCATACTACCGAACCTCTTAACTCAGACTGCGACTAATGAAACACCACAAAACTCATCAGTAAGATAGTACACATGGTAGGAAGGCTTTCCTAGAGGTCCACACCACACATTAATGATCTGATGAAGTGATCAAATCAACTTACCAACCAAATATTCTGCACTTCATTCTTTCTATTGGTAAATTACAAAATATTACTTTTCTTGCTGGTAGGAGCAATGCTGACACTACAGACCATACTGCTGACTCCAGTTGCCATCAATTAAAAAATAATTAGCCAAAAAAATTCTCTCAAAGGCATATTCCAACATCTTCAACTTGTAAATATCCCTTACAAACTAATATGGCTTTGGTCCTTACCACTTCACCATATTCATTTAGCTTATTCTAGAACACCCACTTTGTTCTCATCATAATCTTATTAGCTAGTATGGGAAATAATTGCCAATTTTGATTCTTCTCTATCTAATCCATTTCTTTCTCCATTACCTTTATCTAGTTGCCATATTTGTTGGCATAAACAAAGTTCTTGGGCTCTACTATTGACAATAATCACAAGTTTTGATGTTTAGCACACCTTCACTTTTTTCTCCAATGTTCTAATCTAGAGAGTGGTGCTTGTGCACATATTTTATTGGAGTCTTGAATTTATTTATAGTTTTTGTTCCTTTTCTTCTTTCTCTTCCATTTCTTCTTCTTCTTCTTCTTCTTCTTTAATCTAGAGGAGCATATAAAATCTAGAAACCATAGGCTCATGTGATATCCAACACAAGTCTTCATCTAACTTGGTATTTGTACTTCCAATCATGAATCCCAATCTTGTCTTAGAATCTATATGCCTTGCTCTTGGTTGAGTAACCAAGAAATATTCCTTCATCACACCTTGAGTAAAATTTTTTAGGATCTCCTTCATCTCTTCTGTTGTAGCATTTGCTACCAAATAATCCAAAATATTTAATAATGCGATATCTTCCATACCACAAATCATAAGGGGTATTATTACTATTGAACCACAACTTCACTCTCTTGAGAAAATGGGAAAAAATATGTAATAATTACTTCCAATACATATCATGTAGGTCAACATCTTTCAACATTGGCCTAACCATTTCTTTCACTATTCTATTATGCATTTCTACTATACCCCATCCTTCTCAGGGGTTCTAGGAGTAGATAGATGTCTCCTAATGCCATGATCTTCACAAAAATTTTCAAACTCATATGAAGTGAATTCACCTCATCTATTTGGACTTAAACATTTAACCTTAGAATCCATTTCATTTTCAAAATTTTCATTAAAAATCTTAAATTTATTAAAGGCTTCTAGTTTATCTCTTAAGAATGTAACCCAAGTCAATCTAGTGTAATAAAAAATAACCAACATAAAATACCTTTCACCTTGTTGACTCCTTCTCCTTGTAGGTATTCATAGATCAATGTGGATTAGTTCCAATGGAATTGAAATAGAGCACTCCTTTCTTTTGAAACTAGCCTTTTTTTCTTTCCCATCTGACATTCCTTACATAAAGTGTTTACAGGTTTTGTTATTCTAGGCATATCTCTCATTGCATGAGAGAAACTGATCTTCACGATTTTTTCAGATTTGATGTATCCCATACTTTTGTGCTACAACCAACACTATCTAAACTAAGACAATAAGAAGATTATTCCATTAGCATCTTTTAGATTATAGACATTATCAATTTTCCTTGTTACTTCAGGAACAAGCTTTCTAGAACCTTCCTAATCTCACATCCATTTGCATGAAAATTAAGATTGTATCCTTTGTTTTATATTTGACTAACACTTAAGAGATTGTGTTCTTAACCTTTTACATAAAGGACATCTTTAGTTCTATGCTTTCCATTAATTGTGATATCATATTTTACACATATTTATGTTTACTTATCATCACCAAAATTAATAGCTCCATCATTAACCTTAGTTATATTGATGGATTTACTTTTTTCAATAGTCATGTAGTGATAACACGTACTATCAATTACCCAAGTATTTGCCTCTTAATTTTTATGAAAAGCAGCCCATATTTCCATTGATCTTTCATTAAACTTACTATTCTATAAGGTACTAGACCTTTTACATTCTCTAATGTTATTCCTTTTTCCTTCCAAATCCATGAATATATTTTCATCATTTGAATCATTATCTTCGTTTTAAAAGGAACATCTAGTCTCCTTAGAATAGAATCATATTTTTATTTTCTATCTTTTGTTATCACCAACAAATTCTTTATAGGGACATCTAGATTCAAAATCATCAATTCTTCCACAATTGAAACATTTGTATGGTAACTTACCTTTATATTTGCTAGTGCCTTTCATCAACATTCTCACAAAGTTTTCTTCAAACTCATCAATGTTATCATTTTCATAAACAACTTCATCTTCAATCCATTTTTAGCTTTGAATGTAGCTTCCTTATTTGGAACATCTCGATCAAACTCTTTCACTTCAAAACCAATAAGAGCACCAAAATTTTCATCAACTGAATACCGATCCAAGTATTTTTATTATTCAATGGAAAAAACTTTATGACTATAATATTTTGAGAGAGACCTAAAAACCTTCTTCACAATTTCACTTTCTCTTGCTTCTCCATGAAAACTGAAGATGTTAGAGACAACATCTTGTGCTCAAAGCATATAACCTACAATATCTTCATCTTCAGTCATCTTTAGAGTCTCAAATCTACTTTCAAAGATCTACATTTTGGATTTATTTTCTTTTCTATCAACTTCATATATGTTATTAATATTTCCTAAAACATCCTTAATGGAGATGCAATTCATCACCTTTAGGAGTTTTGAATCTGCTAATTCACATAAGAGAGAATTCTTAGCTTTAACATGCATTCATATAATAAGATTTTAGTAGGATAAGTTGGAGGAGTAGCAAGAGTAGTATAACCATCTTTGAATGATTTATAAACATCAAATCCTAAAGAGTTTAGGTGTCCTTCTATTCTCAATTTCTTGAAATCATAATTAGTCCCATCAAACCTAGGACCCTTGTATGAATCTTCATGTGCCATCTTAGATCTTTTACTTAAGCTATTAGGCTTCTATAGAGGAACTTGGCTCAAATACCAAATTTTGAACACACTAAAAGATTAAGAGGGGGGTGAATCAATATTAAAAAAAATTAAGCCTTTATAAACTTTAGAAATTTATTAACAAAATGAAAACTTCTCTACACAACCAAAACCTTAGAGAGAAACAATAGTTAAACTTTTAGCAAGATCAAAAACTTATAACAATGAAATATATATCAATTCTATCCATCATTAGATTAGCAACAATGAGGAAGTAGAAAGGAACAAAAACATGCACAAGGAGACACTAGATTTACATGGAAAACCCAATGAGGGAAAACCACAGTGAGATTTAACTCACAATATAAAGGGTCACTACTAAAAAGGACTTGTGAACCAAGGCTCACTACCTCAACACAAGATACAAAATACTAGCAAAGCCGAAGCAAACATGACTCCTGGTGGAGGATATAAGGATCTGATGAGATTCACTAACTGAGAGTAGGATATAAAGATTTAGATAAAGATTATAATTCTTTTCAACATAACACTCTATTTACTAAGGAATTATAGCATAACCTATTCTATCTTTCCTCTACATAATGTAGAACTAACTCTACTAGATATTCAATAAATTCTGCACACTTTCTTTTTTGTTCTTGTATACTTTTCCATCTTGTTTTATCTAAAATGATCTTGCATTTATATTAACCACAACATTTCAAAACTTTAATTAGGTCAACTAGGAAGAAGATAACCAAAAAAAAATATTACATCTTCGAGTGCGATCCATAACCATTAACATGCTAGAAAACATTACCTAAGTCATCATCAAGGAAACTATAATGGTGTGAATTTGCACTGCTTGAAAATTTGACATTTACATACCTCCTACCTTAGAAAATCAAGTTCAATAATGTAATTTCATGTCCTTCATTTTCTTCCCATCCACTTGGCAATTTATTTTGTGTGAGTGGAGGATATTCTGTTAGGGACATTAGCATGACACATAGACATCTATGTGACATGCTATCATTCTAACAAGATTCCTACCTCTCAAATCCATAGAGGCATTACAATTCTCCATTAGTGATGAAGTATATCTTTGCTCCCTTCACTAACCTCAAACGACTCCTTTTCCTCCAATTTCACCTTCAAATGAATATCTCTTCCATTCTTACACTCTCTCTTGGACACTTCTTGATCATTCACACACTTGGTACTACTCTCTTTACCTTTTTCACAACATTCTCAATCTCTACCTCGACCATTGAAGCTAGAAGTTGATACTTTGCTAGTTTTTTCTCTTCATTATTGTAGAAACATTAGATTTTGAAGGCTTCAAAGCTCACTCTATTGATGGTGTTGGGTAAGTGCAAGAAGTTGAGTCCACTTCTAGTGGAAGTGCTAGTTTTCAGCTTTAAAATAGCAAGTTATTCATTTTTTAGAATACGTACCCATTTTAAAGTGGGTACTCATTCCAAAAGGTTTGAAAATCACAATTCATGTTTCTCATTTGAATTTAGGCTTAGAAAAGTCATGGAAACTCAACCCTTAGCCTTAGACCAACAAGTACAAGGTCATGGCAATATTGAGAGAAAAAACTAACTATGCCAATATGGTTGATGGGGATTTTTTTAGAATTATTTTATGAAATTAAAATCAATTTTAGATGAGATTGTGTAGATTCTAAATATAATTTTTTTCTAGTCGGATGAGTTTTCCTATTTTTCAATTAATTTATGATGAAATGGTTCCATAAACTTGAATTATGAAGGGTGTTTAGTATTTAAATAACTTTTTATTAAAATAATTTTTTTGAATTTTTGTTTTACGAAAGCATACTTTAGACAATTCTTTTCAATTTGAAAAAAAAATCAAAAAATGATAAGTTTAGGTCATCTTATACATGACGTACACGATGATTTTTAAAAACACCAAATATGGCCAATAAGAAATTAACAAAAAAATGTTGAATGAAAAATTATAAAAAAATATGGAAAGCGTGCTTAAGTGAGTTAAAAATCTTTTCCTAAAAGGATTTAGAAAAATATGATTATTTAGGTCAAAATATGGATGATGTACATGTGCATGTTATAGTAAAAAAAGAGTGACTTTTAAACAATGGTTTTTATAAATGGCTATTGAAAATCAATTTGTATCGTCTGGGTATTAAAATAAATGACATATTTGGAAACTAGACTCTAAGTACTACATTTTATGATTTGTGATTTTTTTTAAGATTCCATCTCTAAGAGCTTGAAATTTTAAGGTCAAATATGACAAATTTCAAAAAATCAAGGTAAACACTTCCACTTTTTGGCCAAAAGGTGGACTCAACTTCTTGCCAGCACCCTATTTTTTAGCATTGCAACAACTCAGATAGAATACAGGTACCCTATCTCTATTGAAATGTGAATTTCTATCAGCAAGCCTCAAGAAATAACCCCAAGGTCTTTAATGTCAGGTCTTAACAATGCAACAAACAACTTAGTGAAAATGTGATTTGTTGGTAATCACAAGGGTCCTTACACTTTAAAAATGCTGGGAGCTTACAATTTCATAAAATGTAACAATAATGGTGATGCTTTGTGAATCTTGCTCTATCAATAATTATAAAGATGTAAAAAAGGATAAGGGTTTGAGAGAAATATCTAATCTAAATTTAAGATCAATTATGCCAATAATAGAGTGTTCAAGATGGACAAATCTTCCAAAACCAATCCTTGCTTAACTATAATTACATCCATAGTATCACAAAGATAGTGCAATATCTATAGGAATCAAAGGATTTTCAGATTGTAAACATTCAAATATATATTCAAACATCCACAATTGAACTTGAGTACAATATAAAGTAGGCCCACGCTAACTTTACATAACAATCCATAATCAACAGATCACTAAAAGTATTGATCGAAGATTCCTCAACATCTCAAATACTTTATCATTAATACAAAAGAATTGTAACTAATTCTAAGATTAATCATAAAACACTTACTCAAAAGATAATAAATTAGAGTCACAAGAACCATGCACAAATGAAATAACACAAATAATAACACCAATAGACAATTTATTCACTTGTATTCACCTCACCAATAATTTACAACAATTCAAGTTCCTCAAAATGCAGTAGCATCAACAACTTAAAAACTATTTACTACTCAATATGCACTATTCACTATCAACCTTATAAATGAGGATGAGGCCTCAATGTATAGAATTTTTCTAGACATGTCAACCTAGGAGAAGCTTAAATTAGGTTTTACATTAGTTCAGCTAAATAGGTCAGCCTTGACACTTCTAAAATTCCTTAATTCAAATTTACAATGAAATAATACTTACGGTCAGCCCAAAATGGCAATTTTTATAATTAAAATAAAGTGTTGGCACAAAAATCTAGACATGGCCGACTTAAATCTATAGCAAGATTGATTTAGAAGAAAAATTTCCCAAGAGAGCCTAGGCTGGGTTGTTCTCCTTGTCCTTATCCTCTTCAGAACTAGAGAGTTCCTTAATGTTTGAAAGTAGAAAATCTAGGTTAGCCTAGGTTGGAACTTGTATCAAACTAATTCTTGTTTTAATTGTATTTTTTCTTCTCCATTTTTTTTCAAAGCTTTTTCCTAGTCACCATGAAGCCCTTCATACCTATCCAAATTATAAATGGAAACTGTAGAATTCTCAATCTAATCTTTTATCACAGGTCCATTGTTGCTTGGAGTATAAACTTCATGCCACCATTTTTGCAATTGCCTAACATTCAAATTATTTTATCCAAATTTCTTCCTCCTAGCAAAAATTTCTAGAAATTTATTGCAACTATTAGAGATATCCCTATCTTTACCTTGAGCCTTTGATATTTCCTTTGGTTCCTTGAATTTGAGTTCATTTTTGAAATTAAAGGCTTGTATCCATTCCATAGCTCTATTTGTATTGTCAACTATAAGCACCCACTATTTGATCAACACATCCTTAGGTACTTCAAATACCCTCTTCAGTTCAGTAATAATGGTATCATTAGGTGCTTGGTACTCGATGATGAGTTGATTTATTCCCTCAATGAGAGATGTTTCCTTTCGATGCATATGAAATATCTTCTCAATAATCATATCTCCACTCTAGATTACACTATCTAACCATTCCTGTGTGACATGTAGGGAAGATCTCATATTTTCAATTTTAGATACAACATCCTTTGATAATAATCCCTATATAAATGAAGATACCGCACTAGTTATAGCTTGTAATGGCTTGATTAAATTCTACACATACTTTTGTACATATCTTAATTGTTGTTGCAACCTCTCCTTGGCTTGAGTCTCACTATCCAACCATTTCAATATTGTTTGTACTAAGTCTTGGTGGTCCTCTTTCTCTTGTTCTTTTGTTGTTGGAGCTAGATTGATAGTGTCAACTTTATAATCTATAGGCCTTACCTCATCCTTCAATTTTTCACTTACAAGGGTGGCAATGTGGATAACCTTGTTGTTGAATTCATCCCTTGTAAACTTGGAGACCATTATAGCTCTCTTCCTTTCTTTTAGCTAACCCTAGTTTCCTAGAAACATGTTCCAATTAGTGGTCTCCTCTTCTATAATGATAGGCTTCTTCTCCAACCTCTTCTCTAACCATTCTAGAGCAATTGATTGCTCAATTTCTTTATTTACCTAAGAGGTATCCTATTCTTGTTGATCCTTCGAAGGATGATATTCAACATCTTTTTGAGCTTTATCAATTTCCTTTGCATCATGTTTCTCCTCATTTTTATCTATTGGCAACATAGGGGAAAAAAATGAGAGGGGAGGGAATAATTTGTCACTGAATTTCAAACTTATTCTCAGATCTGATCATTAATTATGAAAGCATAAATGAGCAACACATTAGAAGCACACATAACACCAAGATTTTTACGTGGAAAAACTATTAGGGGAAAAAACATGGTGGAGGTCAATCCAAAATATTATACCCTATTAAAATTATAAGGAAATATGAACGGGGAATGCACATGCATTCAGGCACACTTTCTAGAGCTCACTACTCAATTACAAATAGGCTTACTTCCCAAAGGAAGAAACATTGTCTTACAAAAATATTATGATTTAATCCATCAGACTTTGAACTGAGAAAATAGCATTTGCTAATGTTTGGTTATAGTTCCAGTTAAACACATGAACACTTCTTCACTCTTCTTCACTCTCTACTCTGCCTTTGAATCATCTGAACAATATTCTCACATAATACTCACACACTTCACACTTGCACACTCTAATAAACTTCCAAATGATAAAACAATCACTTATATATATATCCACAACAAGGGATTACATCAGTATAAGTCATATTCAACAAAGCAACAAGAAAGAACATAAATAGTTAGCTCAGATCAAATAAAGATTAATCATGTGATTCATCCAAGGTCAGCCACAACATAGTGAGGACTGAAAATAACATCCACAAACATGAACCACTTCAATTAATTACTCCTCGAAGATCCATAACATGCTTCAACACCTTGTCGGCCAAGAACATGAAAACCATGAACACACAAGAGAAAATCTCGGATCATGAGAACAACGATCAATGCAAACATGCAACATAGATAGAGCACAAACTAGAAACATACACATGCATCATGAAACATCAAAGAAGCATCCACAACAACTGAACTTACTAAAATCATATGATCTTCATTCAAGAACACAAACTAAAGTAACATAAAAATTGTCAAAATAAAAATCTTCATAACTTGATCAAATATTCAAGCGGATCTCTGAAACTTGACATGGATAAACTAGATATACTAAAAAGGAAACCATTTAGTTGAAAACCTTTGAATAGCAAAGTACTAATCACATTGACAAAAAGAACTTCACTTCACCATTGAGAACTTGTAGCACTTCTTATTACAATTTTCTCAATATCTTTGACATATACAACTTCTAATCCAATAGTGCTAATAGTGTTGACATCAATGACAACCACATATCAACAACACACCACAACATCCAAAAATATCCCCCTTTGGCATTGATGGCAACACATGATGTGAAAAACACCATCAACACAACTAAACTTACTTCCCCTTAGGTTCTAACTCTTCTTTCCTCAACTCTTCTCCCCACAAATATTTTTCACATTACTCTTATCCCCCTTTGAAATCAATGGAAAATATCTCTCCTATATACATGCTCTAAACCACATATCTAAG
Organism: Sequoia sempervirens; assembly: GCA_007258455.2. Classification (NCBI taxonomy): domain Eukaryota; kingdom Viridiplantae; phylum Streptophyta; class Pinopsida; order Cupressales; family Cupressaceae; genus Sequoia; species Sequoia sempervirens. Next base: position 7,710,201 of record VDFB02256132.1, read on the forward strand.
CACTTAAAAATTTGAACATATGACTACTCCCCCTGAGCAGTAGGCACCACAAAATCAATGGGGATCAAAATATGATGATGAAATGCACCGATTGATGCAAATCAATGCATCCTTAGTTCTAATTAGGAGGGATAATCAACCCTAAATTCCCTTTGAGATACTCAAAATTATCCTTAGGCAACGAATTAGTAAATATGCCTGCAATCTTCTCCTTAGTAGGCACATACTCCAATCTGACTTTCTCTTCACTTACTTTCTCTCTCAAAAAGTGAAACTTGGTAGATATATGCTTGGTCTTGGAATGTAGCACTGGATTCTTAGAAATTTTAATAGTACTTGAGTTATCAAAAAATATAACAATAAGATCATCGTACACAACTTTGATATCCTTCAACATTTGCTTCATCCATAGTACTTGAGTACAATTATTAGCAGCAACAATGCATTTTGCCTCTACAGTAGATAAAGGAATAGTATTCTTCTTTTTGCTTAACCATGAAATCAACTTATTTCCCAAGAAAAATGCTCCACCACTAGTATTTTTTCTATTATTCACATCTCCTACCCAATCAACATCAGTAAAGGTACTCAAAGTAAGATAATCATCTTTAGGATACCATAAACCAAAATCAACTGTCCCCTTCAGGTATCTTAAAATCCTCTTCACAACAATCACATGAGATTTTTTAGGATCAGCTTGAAATATTAGAACAATACATACATCATTCATGATATCAAGCCTAGTTTGAGTCAAATACAACAATCCACCAATCATTGATCTGTATCTAGTCTAATGTTCCTTCAGAGAATCATCATTAGTTGACAACTTACATCTAGTCACCATGGGTGTACCAACTAGCTTTGAATCTTCCATACCAAATTTCTTCAACAATTCTTTCACATACTTAGACTGAGATATAAAGATCCCTTTATCCAACTAAGTAATTTTCAACCCCATGAATAATTTCATCTCTCCAATCATTGACATCTCAAACTCATTCTGCATCTCATCAGCAAACTTCATGCATAAGCTATCATCTCATCCAAATATGATATCATCAACAAAAACTTCCACAATCAAATCTTTATCATCATTCTTGAAATAAAAATTACTATTAGCAGTACCTTTGTTAAATCCAGGCTTCACCAAGTACTTATCCAATCTTGCATACCATGCTCTAGGAGCTTGTTTGAGTCAATACAATGCTTTCTTCATTAAAAAAACCATATCTTCTTGATCAGTCAACTAGAATCCATCTAGTTGTTTAGCATACACCTCTTCTTCCAATTCACCATTTAGAAAAGCTGACTTGACATCCATTTGATAAACCTTGTAGTCTTTGTATGTAGTATAAGCAAGAAACAATCTCACAGCTTCAATTCTAGCAATAGGGGAAAACATTTCTTTAAAATCAATACCTTCCATCTGTGAATATCCCTTACATACCAATCTTGCTTTGTTTCTAACCACTTCACCTTGTTCATTCAGTTTGTTTCTAAAGACCCATTTAGTTCCAATTACATTTTTATCCTTAGGTCTGGGAACAAGAAACTATATATCATTCTTTTCATTTTGTTGTAGTTCCTCTTTCATTGCTTCAGCCCAATGTTCATCTTTGCATGCTTAATTCACATTGTTAGGATCAGTCTTTGAAATCAAACAATATTCTTCTGCAATCTTTCTCCTAGTCTAGACACCTTTGTTCTTATCACCTATGATCTGATTCTTTGAATGATTCAATCTTACATACCTCAAAGTCTTCTTAGAATGTTCCTCAACTTTAGGCTCTTTTGATCTATTTTCTGTTCTTCAACCAATTTCTCCTTCCTCTTGATTTTCTTGATTCACCGAAATAATTTGGACTTGACTTGAAGTTTGACCTTTGTTTGTATTGACATTCTAGTCATCATAATCATATCCACAAGTTCTGGATGGTGTACCAAAGTCTTCATCAACCTTAACATTTTCACTTTCAACCATTTTCTTCAATCTCTTATTGTAACATCGATAGGCCTTACTTTTAGTAGCATAACCTAGAAATATTCCTTCATCACTCCTAGCATCAAAATTTCCTATATCTTCATCTCTTTTGATATAACACTTGCTTCCAAAGATCTTGAAATATCTAACAATAGGCTTTTGGCTAGTCCATAGCTCAAAAGGAGTCTTAGTTGTATCACCTTTGATTTGTACCTAGTTATGTACGTACACAATAGTACTTACAACTTCTCTCTAGTAGATATGAGGTACATTTCCTTCGAACATCATGGTTCTAGTAGCATATAGAACTATTCTGGTCTTCCTTTCCACAAATCCATTTTGTTGAAGGGTCTATGGTGCAAATATTTGTCTCTTTATTCCATGTTATTCACAAAAAGAATTAAACTCACCGAAAGTGAATTCACCACATCTATCTGATCTCAGACACTTAATCTTCAGACCTGTCTCTGTCTCAACCATAGCCTTAAAGATCTTGAACTTTTCCAAAGCTTTATATTTCTCCCCTGAGAAAGTAGCCCACATCATCCTTGAATAGTCATCAATAAGAAAAATTAAGTATCTATAACCTTGTAAACTTCTAGTTCTAGTAAGACCACACAAATCAGTATGCACAAGATCCAACAATCCATTTGAATTTTCTATTTACTCTAAAATGAAATTCTTGTTTTCTTTCCTAACTAACATTCTTTACATATTGCATTAGTAGGTTTCATCAACTTAGGAAGATCTCTCAAAACCTTAGTTGAACTTATCTTGACAATATTATCAAAGTTAACATGACACATTCTCCTATGACACAACCATCTTTCATCAATTTGAGCAATCAAACAACTTTTACTAGCATCACTTAGGTGGAAAATATTACCTTTTGTTTTTGTACCTAATGCAATCACATTTCTAGGATTTCCCAATATTTCACACTTACCATCCATGAACTAAAGATTGTATCTCTTATCAACCATTTGTCCAACACTTAAAAGGTTACGCTTCAAACCTGCAACATACAAGACATCATCAGTATTATGATTACCATCAAGAGAAATGCATCCTCTTCCATGGATCACACCAACTTTGTCATCACTAAATCTCACAAACCACCATCATACTTTTCCAAGCTCACAAACTTACTTTTATCTCCTGTCCTATGATGAGAAAAACTACCGTCAATTACCCATTCATGTTTCTCTTCAACTCAAGCAGCTAGGACTTTCTCCACATTTCTACAACTAGCAGATTTAGTAGACACAAGATTATTTTCCTTGATAGAAATAAACACAAAATCATCTTCACTTGCATTTCCTTTGTCAGATTCATCATCTGTCACACCTTTATCAGTAGGATAGTAACACTTCTTTTGGAATTTAGGCTCATTAAATCTTGGCTTGGAAACTCTCTCAAGAAACCTTGATGCAAAATGACCTATCTTATTGCAAGAGAAACATTTAATAGGAAACTTCCTCTTATACTTACCTTGCCCTCTAGCTTCTCTTTTCACAATCAATGCTTCAAGTTCTTCAAGCTCTCTTTCTTCTTCATTAAGCTGTCTCATTTCATCCTCATGCTTGAATATCTTTCTTGATGAACTTTCACCCAGATCATATCTTTCTTTATCTCTTCTAGAAGTAGTGGCCTTGAATGCATATTCAACCTTAGGAATGGCATCACAAAAATCACCCAACTCAAAAGTAGTAAGCTTATCATTCAACATATCTCTGGTAACATTTGTCACAATTTAGAGCTCTTCAATAGCACTAGCTTTAACTTTGTAAGAATCAGGCAAGGATCTAAGCACTTTAGCAATAGTATCTGATTTGTCTATTTTTCCACCAGCACATCTAATCCCACATACAAGTTCATTCACTCTTTTCATGAAAGTAGTAACATTTTCATCATCACCCATTTTCAACTTTTCATATTTCTCTTTCAAACTTTGTAGCTTAGTAATCTTCACATTAGAATCACCTTCATACAAGGTCTCCAAATTTTTCTGGATCTCATCAGTAGTCTTTAGATCCATCAAATTTGTCATCTCAGTATCAGTCAACGCACTCAAACATGCCTCCTTAGCCCTAATATTATACTCAACATAAGTACTATTCAATGGAATAACATATATATATTTTGTAATGCTCCAATAGGGTTCACCAATGCATCTTAGATGGCACTCCATTTGAGTCTTCCACAAAGAATAATTTGTTCCATAAAATCTAGGGCTAACCTTCTTATAAGTAACCATCCCAGATCACCTCAAGTTGTAAAACTTCTTCCAAGGAACTTGCTCTGATACCAATTGTTGGCAACACAAGGGCAGACAACTAAGAGGGGGGGTGAATCAATTGTCACCGAATTTACTTAATCAACTTGTTAACCTTATTCTTAGATCTGATCATTAATTATGAAAGAATAAATGAACAACAAATCAGAAGCACACATAACACCAAGAATTTTATGTGGAAATCCTATCAGGGGAAAAACCATGGTGGAGGTTAGTCCACAAGATTATGCCCTGTTAAAAGTATAAGGAAATATGAATGGGGAATTCACATGCATTCAGGCATAGTGCCTAAAGTTCATTGCTCAATTACAAATAGGATTACTGCCCAAAGGAAGACACACTATCTTACATAAAGATTTTGATTAAATCCATCACACTTTGAACTGAGAAAATAGTATCTGCTAATGCTTGGTTATAGTTCTGGTTAAGCACATGAACACTTCACTCTTCTTCACTCTCTTCTCTGCCTTCAAATGATCTAAACAATATTCACACATAGAACTTACACACTTCACACTTGTACACTCCAACACACTTCCAAATGATAAAAAAATTGCTTATATATATCCACAACAAGAGATTACATCACTATAAGTCGGCTTCAACAAAATAGCAAGAAATAATATAAACAGTCAACTTAGATCAAATAAAGATTAATCATATGAATCATCCAAGGTCGGCCACAACATAGTGAAGACCAAAAATAACATCCTCAAACATGAACCACTTCAATTAATTACTCCTTGAAGATCCACAACATGCTTCAACACCTTGTCATCCAAGAACATGAAAAGCATGAACACGCAAGAGAAAATCTCAGATCATGAGCACAATGATCAATGTAGACGTGCAACATAGATAGAGAACAAACTAGAAACATCCACAAGCATCATGAAACACCAAAGAAGCATCTACCACAAATGAACTTACTAAAATCACATGATCTTCATTCAGGAACACAAACTAAAGTAACATAAAAACTGTCAAAATACAAATCTTCATAACTTGATCAAATCTTCATGCGGATCTCTGAAACTTGACATGTATAAACTAGATATACTCAACAAGAACCCTTAGTCCACAACCTCTGAACAAAAATTTACTGATCATATTGACAAAAAGAACTTCACTTCACCACTGACAACCTATAACACTTCTTATTACAATTTTCTCAATATCCTTGGCATATACAACTTCTAATGCAACAATGGTAATAGTGCTGACATCAATGACAACCACATATCAAAAACAAACCACAACATCCGACATTATATTCTTCATCAATACATTTTTATGCTCCTTCATTGGAGAATGGGAAGACATATCCACTGTTACATGTGATGTTGCCTCTTTGCTTGTGTATGCGTATGATCATCATGGAAAAAACAGGCCCTTAAGTGGTGAAAATTTTAGAAAAGTAAGAGTTAGGAAACTTGACATAAATTTTTTAATAAGTTATCTATATTATTTTAAAAATTTGTAAGAATAGAATTTGTAGCAAATTGAATGTAGTTTCTAAACTACTAGGTTTATTTAAAAAAGAAGTAGGTTTATATTTGACCACCCTAACCACAATAAAATGATAATATTTTTTTATAATATTTTAGATATAAGTAGAGGAATCATGTCTCGATGTGATGCATATTTTTTTGTAATTTTTTTCTAGGTAAATAATTAGTTATGATTTTTTTATTAGAACTTTTAAAAAATATAAAAACTCGTATGTATGACCACCTTAACTTGGTAAAAATTTCATGATTTTTTTTAATACTATAGAATGCGAAGCATAGAATGTGACATATGTTTCAAATTCAAAAAATGTGATACAATTTGAAAGCTATAGATGTTTTTCAATCAACCTATCAATTAGGACTTTAGTCATAATTCAAATAGAAAATGAATAAAAAATATTTATTAAATTCAAAGTAAAGCATAATTTATATTGGTGGAAAGATAAGAATCTCCTTTAAAAACCCTTTTTGTTTCATCAATTTTGGGTAAAAAAAAGATCGTCAGCCACATAACCTACACATACCCATCATATCGCCACTTTTTGGCCCATCATGATCCTACACATACCCACTTTGTACCTCTATAATATTCTCTTCTAATTGCCTCCTGAAATTGTTCAACTCCCCACCTTTGGGTGTAGGCACACCCTCATTTTCTTGTTCCTCTTTTGGATTTTTAAAATATTTTCCTCATCATGAATAATATCCTCATCCACTAGAATGTTTTTCATAGGATAATTAGGAGGAATATTCTTTCTTGTAGCTTCTCTCTTTGCTTCTTGAGTATCATCAGTAGGTGCCCCTTCATTGTCCTTTTCATGCTCACTCATCATTTCACTGATGTCTGCATAGGGACAGTCTTCTGCTTTGGAGAATTTCTTCTCACATACACCTCAGGCTTCTCTCCTTAACTTTATATATCAACCACCTTGTCTTGAATGGTTTCCTCTTTAGAGACTTTGTCCTTCTTTGACTTCGCCATTTTCTAGCCCTCAATGATAATTCTCCCCTTTCTAGAAGATTGAATTTCCTCATCTCCCTCCTAAACTATTCCTTTTGAATACTTTCTTACTTTTTCTATTGGTTGCCTCTAAGGATCCTTACTCTTTTCTTGGATTTTAGTCCTTCTTTAAATAACCACATTTTTTTCCATGTCTTCCCCTTCATGGGGTCCAACTACATCATCTTGGGTGTTCTCTATTTCCTCTTTCGAATTGGAAACTAAATCACTGATAATATCAATGTGAACTTGGTACTTGTCACCTCCAATTCCAAAACCTTATGCTTGACCCACAGTTTGAAATATCTTATTACATGCTCATTTAGTTGATTTAGATCTACTATCTCCTTGTCTAACCAATTAACAAAAAGGAGTGGCCTATTTTGAAATTGCTCATAGAGATGGTACTGCACATGATCTTCCTCATCATCCACCTGATCAAGAACATTAGATACCTGATGTAATCTGATCATCCACAAAGATAGTTTGGAAATATTTCTTTTAATCACTTGAAACTCATCTTGGCATTTTTCCCAATAGTCCTCAATATTATCTTTGTTCCTATACTCATGGCTAGTAGTCTTTTGAGCCACACCATATGGATCAAAATTACTTCTACTTATGTGAGAATAGAAGTGAAAATTAACCATCTCTTTCTCTAAATGGTAGGAAATTTGAATACAGGGGAAAGATTCCATACTCCCAATCCTCAGTGGGAATTCTCCACCAAGTCTGGTTTTATGCATATCTTTCACAACCGTGTTGAAAGCTACCAGTTTTCTAGTCAATTGAAATAGAATAAGTTTATCAATTGGATATCTTGGTAATCTAATAGGCACTACAGGTGACCCCTGTATCCTAATATATGAGAGTTTTTGAAATTAAATAAACCATTTCCAATATTTTCTAATGAGCTCAATGGCCTCCATTGAAATCTTGATATTAAGAGCATCTTGTAACATCCTTGTGATGTACATAAGGAAAGTAATATTTACCCTTCTAGAATTAGAGTTATTGAATTGAAGTTGGGAGTAAACATAATAAAACCTATCCTTGCCTATAACTCCTTTACAACTAAGGCCCTTGTATTTATTCATTGCAACAAGCAAGTACACTAGATATCAATTCATAGTGAACCTTTGAGTGTTCTACACACTTCTTAATTGCATTTCCAAATTGTCACTTATTATACCTTCCTAGTGATAGTGGGTTCCTTTAACAATCTATGAGATCACATAGAACATCCAATGCTTGAACATAAAAGCCTCCTCCAATCAGATTATTCTACCTAGAAGAGTGATCATATTATTATATTCCAACTTAAAGTCACTCTTGTGTAGCCGCTTGGGAAACTTGGAGTAATATGACTTTGGTTTGGTAATCCAAGAATTGTTCATCATATCCAAAGCCTTATTGGAATCCTTTTAATAAATTCCTCTACTTCCTTTATGTTGATCTTCACCAGCTTATGATGTTAGCAAATGTCAAAGGTACTATCTATGAAATCCTTAGTTACATTGGCCATTACTCTTCCTTGGAAGCCCACAATTATCCTTTTATCAAGTTCATAGCGCCTAGCACATTCCATAACTAACTCTAGACACTCCACTAAAGGTGGAAAACCAACTTCCTATGCTAACCCTATATGTGTAATGATCTGAGAAGGGCTAGAAGGTGCATTTCTAAAAATCCTTTTATCAAGGCCATCGTAATCCACATGAACCATGTTTGTGTCACTCAATTTTCCTAAAGTTTAAGTTATCTTAGATTCATTCCTAGTACCTTTAAATTCGTACTTCATTTTCTCTAATCTTGTTTGGTCCGTACATGTAGAAAATTCAGCTATCTTTGCCTTAGAACCCTTCCCATGGCTAGATCCTACCTACATCTATTAAGAAAAAACATTGTCACCATAATTCCAAGCATGGACAAACATTAAGATTTAACCATATCATTAGAATAATCCTGAAAGTACATATGTGGAATCAAATTAAACTCAAATAATTATGAAAACCATTAAAATTCACTCACAATACCTTGTAAGGACAAATCAAATAAACTTTAGGAATTCAAAACTTATAGGGATTTTGGGCTTGGAGGGATTTCAGAGAGTCCACTAGGAGGTGGATTTTCTAAATTTCTGGACACTCAGAGAATCTCTGGCACAATAGATTTTCCAAAATAAGGGAGTTTACTTAGAATTGAATAATATTTCACCCTTAACATTCATTCCTTCATTTCATGATAATATCGAAGTATTCACTTTATCTCTAAGGACTTTCAGAGATTTTAAGTCCCCATGGATTTGGAGATTTTGGGACACGACATATTTTTTGGAGGTTCAAACATTCAGAGAATCCATGCTCCCATAGGTTTTGTGAAGGGCACGCTCATTATATTTTTTTTCCTCAAACATATTTCGTGAGGCTTCATCTTATAGTTTATTCCTTCATCCAATGATTTTAACTAAGTTTTAACATGAAATTGCAACTCAACTTCAAGACTTATGCATTCATTAGCCCAAATTCAAAAATGTTCATTACAATATTTGAAATTAAACCCCCTCATAAAAAAATTAATATGATCAATAAAGTGTTCCCCAACCCATGCTAAAGCTCAAGTATATGGAGCTAGCATTCATGAGTAACTTCTTCAATTGTGCAGTATAAGGTGATTGTCCATTTGTGACAAACATACATTGGCATAAGAAATCAAGATACACTAGATTGAAACCCTTGTTACGAGAAAGACTCAAATGCCCTAATTTTATTCTAAGAGACAACAATGATGCCCTAATTATTTTTGTTTAAATCCTAAGACATCACAATAGGTTGCATGGGAATATTCAAACATCAATCATTCCCAATCGATCATCAAAAGAAAATAAATGCACAAACTCAAGCTGAATCCTTTGAATATAATGGCGATTTGAAAAGAAAGAAAATGATGAAAATCATGTCACCAAATCACAAAAACCAATTACAAAATTTGTTGAAATAACCTAGGGATTACATAAAATCCTACATTTAAAGCTAGAAGAAGTGAGAGTAACTGCATAGACCTTACTCGAAAGCCCTAGGCCTAAGATTGACAATGCAGCTACAACAATCCTCAATTTCACACTTTCCCTTGCACTAGAATGCACGTAGAGCTCCTCCATAGATATGTAATTTTAGAATGAAATGAGGGAAATGAGATTAAAGAATATAAATGGAGTTGAAGAATAGCATTAATGACCATGTACCACGCTCATTAGAGAATTAAATGTGTTGAAAAGACCCATAGAAAGCTAAAAAAAATGACATAGAGACAGACTCACTAAATTCACAAGGGTCTGTATTTTCTGAAGTGAAAGACACTTAGAGAATCCATAGAGGGACGAATTTTTTGAAGGTCAAGTAGTTCAAGAAATTCACATAGGGGAGGATTTTTTTAAATTCTCAAGGACTTGCACAATTCAATACCTTGATGATATTTTCTTGAAGTGCTCAAGTTCAATGCATCCTACAAGATAGAAATGTCGAGAATTGAGGCACCTAAAGTTTACATTGAGCATTGAATTAATCTGGTGAAGCAAACCCAAAATTGGGAAGAACCTATCCCATAAGGGGAAAAGGTCAAACCAAAAGGAAGAAATAGAAACAAAGCAAACAAAAGAGGGTCCCTACCTCTAGTAGGGCATGGTGCAAAAAGTGCACAACAAATGGTGACTCTACTAGGGAAATGCTCCAGAGAATTTCAATGACAAAATAGAATCAATAATCAAGAACCTAGAATATGTTGTTCTAATCCTCGCATTAGGTCAACTGATAAACTTAAAAGCTAAAAACCATTGAACATGTCAACCCTTCCTATGCTCAAAATCTAAGTGTGTGTAGATTCATTAATTTCCCTCCCTTAGTCACTACAGAGGAGCAGAGATCAGTAAAGTTAAGCTACATAAAGATTCTAACTCTAAAAGAAACCTGGATAGAGCCTCGTGACCAATCAGGCATCCTTAGCCCTAATGAGGTTATTGATGTGATTCTCCCAAACATAGCTCTACTACCAGTGAGGCATCCATAGCCCCAATAGAGATATTTGGATCCTCCTGAAGGGCTGAATCTTCCTTTGATTTTCAATACTTTCTTTTCTTTTCTTTCTTTTTGATTGTCTTTTTACTTCTTTTCATTTTCAACCTATAAGCAATGAAGCTCACACTCAGGAATGAGAATCATAGTGATGTTGAAGCAAGAATATAAGATTTTTCACTTAAAAAGACCTCACAAGGAACCCATAACAATCTTAGGATTCTTAAGATGTGTTTAAAATATAATATTTGAGCACATTCATGAGCCAACTCAATTTAGTGACTTATCCACTTTATACATTAAGCACATGCAACAACAAATAGAGGATTTACACCATCCTATCTAGAAAAAATATTAGAGTTTGTCAAAGAAATACTTGAAACAGTCTTAGATAAATAAAGATTGTGCATATAAGACACTTCCAAAACCAAAAGACTAGGGAGACCCAAAAACCAAAACAAAGAAAAGCAAAGAAACCTACACTAACTGATACAAAATCAAAAGAAATACAAAGAAATACTTGAAACAATACTAGATAAATAAAGATTGTGCATATAAGACACTTCCAAAACCAAAAGACTAGGGAGACCCCAAAACCAAAACAAAGAAAAGCAAAGCAACCTACACTAACCGATACAAAATCAAAAGAAAATAAAACCAAAAGAAACCAAAAGAAAAAAAACATCTAAGCTAACTATTTACAAGAGTGAGCTGAGACAACTCAATAAAGGAAATAATGCTTTAAATATTTCTCATTGAATGGAAATGGGACATCCTCTCTAGTGAGGTTTTTGAGATGAAAAGCATTATCTCTTAGGATTTCAAAAATCTAGAAAGGGCCAAGCCAAAGCTTGTCGAATTTACCATGTTACCCTTTCTTTTCATGTACTTTATCCTAGTAAAAAACTAAGTCAAAAATCCTAAAAGCTTTGACCCTATCTCTACAATGAAATCATCTCTTGACAATACCCTAGTGCTTGGGAAAGTTTTCTAATGCCTCATCCCTGTTCTCCTCTAGTTATAACATTTTAGCTAGGCGAGCCTCTTTACGCTCCCCTTCCTCATAATACTCATTGATAAATTGGAGAGTAGAGATTCTCAATTGAACAAGAAAGATAGGATGAAGGCCATAAACCAAATGGTAAGGGGAGGTCCCTAGTGAAGACATTTGTTGGGTACAGTTTTCCCACAAACCAAATCTCAGCTGAGTGTGACATTCTCTTGGATTTTTCTCAATCAATTTATGAATGATAGTG